>JAQISU010000035.1:15480000-16020000 GCA_029339505.1 Unio delphinus | reverse complement strand
GAAACTCGTTGAATAATGTCCAGCTTAAATATTAAATCGTTATCCATTGAAGATTCTCTATGTATTAGTCAATTACCTTATATAGAAATCTCCGCATTTTTGGCAGATAGATTCTTGCCAAATAACTTCCATACCACACAACTCCATTAACAATGAATGTCACAAATAAAGCTAGTACGAATCTACTAGTGGCTGAAAATCTCTCATTATTATTAATTATTTCGCCATGAACATTGTTTTGTAGAATTGACAGCGGTTTCCATCCTGGAAGACCCCTGTTCCTTGGTTTTGCGCACGTGTCTATGCCATTGCTGTAAGTAAGGTTGATACCACTTGTCCAAGATTGACTCTGTTTAAGGAGGTTGCCTTCGTCAACTTTCCTGCTCAAAAATGAAAAAGGTAAAATTATACCAGAATCTGGTTTGATGGTTAAGACACAGTTAACATGCGTATGATATTTCGTATCAAAGAAGTATGAATAATTGCCTTACCCATGGACACACCCACATACTGATCCAAGGATGGAGGGTGCTGCAGGGGTGGGGTGGGGTGATGTTTAAATCCTTGCTTTATCAAGTACGCATTATTTCAAACTTCCGAGTGCTATTTTCCTCATAGTGCTAGTAATTAATAAAAGTGGTACGCATTTGAATACATTTTTATAGAGACACTTTATAGAGTCGGGAACCTAGATTACGTTTTTAATGAAGCTAACTTACGTTCTTGTAATTTTGTCAGAAAAATATGATCCTTACTTAACTGTAAATTATTAAGCCCCCTCCAACAAAAAAATTGAGGTACTTTTTGTCAGCATTATTATATTTCCAACTTTAATTCTTCCTTTACTTTACAAAAGTTCATTAAAAGCATCTTTATTATAGATGAAGCTTAGAAACGTGTATGCGCTGTTTAGAGAGAGGTGGCTTCACATTAGAGAATTCACTCATGTCATGCACATTTCTTTGCTCTTTGAGCCTTTACAGCTCGGTGCATTTTCTTGTCAATGCACTTTAATCTGATAGAAATCGCATGGGAACATCCTCTCCAAGGGAGACGACTCGTAGTAGCCAATATGATCCCCGATGCTGTTGTTTAGCGTGTAATTTGGAACTATGCTTCAGTAGTTCTAAATGGATAATTACCGAGGCGGTTTACCCAATTTATTAAAAGATTTACACGAACTGCATGCTTTAAGCTGTTCGTCGCCGTCTACGTAATTAACCTAGACGATATGTGGAATCTCGCTCGTTCATATCTCCTGTATAAAATTGCCCGTTTTCCTGGTCGCCTGCATCGGTTCAGTGTGATTGTTGGGAATGCTGGCTCCTAGTGCCAACTAAATATCAATAAAAGAATTGCTGGCGGAAGGCTTTAAATGTCTTGAAAATTATATGAATACAAGAATACAATGTAAAAATGTGGCAGAAATAAACTCGTGTCGCTAGTGGTCTTTCAAGGGATGTATGAGCGTCATCTGGAGGCAGTTTGGATATTATACTCTTCACAAGAGAGAGAGAGAGAGAGAGAGAGAGAGAGAGAGAGAGAGAGAGAGAGAGAGAGAGAGAGAGAGAGCATCTGTGATTACGTTTGCAAATGATCATGAAAAATGCAAATAGGATTAACATGCATAAAGATAGTTACGGAAAAATTTCTTGATATGCTGTCAGTTCATTTGAATTTTTTTTTGTCCTGAACAGTGGAACTAGTATTTAAGTGAATACGATATGCACATTATAACAAATAAAACGTTATTGAGGAGCACATAATCATGCACAGATAAAATATCATTTTGAAGATTTCTTGCAACAGCGAAATGAAAATACAATTTTAAAAATTAAAATAATGATTACCATTGCTAAAAAATGAGTAAGACCAGAAGTAAACACAATATACTTATTACAAATCAAACGTAAAATACCATTTTATAATGGCATAATGGTTAAATGTATTCAGTAGTTTATAAACTTCTGGATAAATCCAGCTTGTTTACCTGGCAGTCCAGGGATATTATAGCTAACCAGGCTGAGGGGAAATAAATTTTTGCTTTGCAAAATAAACTATAAAATTGGTCAAACAAAAATATGTCTTTGATATAAAAAAGCCTTAATTGTTAAAATGTTTAATTGTTATGTATACATTGAGAAAATAGTTTTGTGAGGTAAGTAAAATTTAGCGAGATATTAGCTTTATGCCGTCAACTGGTACTCCGCCAGCATTAAACTGGTGTCAGTTACAATCATTTACTGAAATGTATCGATACGAGATGGGGTGGAGGAACTAGGTACCTCCTCTTAAATTTATGCATGAAACGTTTGGTACGGAGGCATAACATACAAGGTGTCCATCACGCATCTTTTCTATTTTCTAAAATGTTAGTATCGTGACACTCGGCGGTGGTATGATCGGTATACACAAAACATAAACACGTCTCTTCGTTACTAGGCGCCAATGTAATTTTCAAAGGATGTATGTTAAGCGTATGTAGGGTGTTTATACAGCAGGAACATCCATAATACATAAACATAACAATACGCATTAATATATAAGTTAAATACTGATGTGAATTAAATACCGGTTTGGAGAGAGAGAGAGAGAGAGAGAGAGAGAGAGAGAGAGAGAGAGAGAGAGAGAGAGAGAGAGAGAGAGTTACCTATCATATTTGAAAACGGAAAATGCCGAAATAGCTAAGTAAAAGATGACAACTGAAGCTACAAATGAAAAGTTTGGTCTTTTCATTACTTTACGTCAGCGTAAAACCATTACCATTTTGAAGACAACAAATACGTCACATCACATAAGATGACGTCACTCATTTTACGTCATGATTTTCTTAAAAGTTAATTGCTTTCGGAACTGTCACGACTATTTCAGCAGTACAAAATTAAAAAGAAATCATACATTCTGTTTGCCATAAATTTCTCGGCACCCTCACTCTGTCAGGATCACCTTATCCATTTCTGACCGCTCCTGCGGCCTGTGATTAGAGCGTCCGCCTCGTAAGCAGAAGGTCGTGGGTTCGATCCCTGGTTGAGTTATACCTAAGACTTACACAAATGTTACTAAAGGCCGCCTCAGCATTAAGAGGTTAGAGTTAGATACTGGTCGGCCTGGTGTCAGGATAATGTAACTGGATGGGACATCATACTACATGTCTGCGGCATGCTAAAGTTGCTTTAAAAATCCTAATCACACACACGCGCGCGCGCTTATCCATTTCTGCATTTTGGATTACCTGTATGATTGAAAGATATGTTACAAATTACATAAATATTCTTGGTTACACCTTGTTTTCTAAACAGACAAAGTAGTTCATGTGGTGCCCATAAGTTTCATATCTTGCATGGGTAAAAGTTTAAAAGAAAATAATTTTCCGAGGATTTCCTAACTAGTATTCCTGGATATTTAAAAAAGACATTGTATATCTTAGGCTTTGTTAAAATAATTTTAAGTTCAATTTTATTTCTTTTGGTGTATGATTGAGGGTTGCAATTTGGGTTATGGAAAATACTTCAAACCTGCTTCTGTTAAACAAGTGCTAGTTTTGCTTAGTCATTTTCACTTTTTGTTTAAAAAAAAACACCAGACGATAACTTGTTTCATTTGTTTAAGTATATTTTGCATTACTTTCTTTTCATTCCGAGAAGCTGGAGTTTCTTACTCTGGCAAAATTCGTAAACGATGTTTTAAAACATACTGAAGATAACGTAGACTACTTCAGGAATATTCTTCGCGAACATGGAGGAGGTTATTTTGTTAGCTACGTGCTTAGATCTAAACGTAAAATATATAAAGAGCTTTTAGCCACATTGCATGAATGTAACATAGAGGTATGCGAGCATTCTCTCCATTGTGCATGTAGCAAAAGCGAACAATTTTCAGAAGGTCTCGGGTTCGAACCCAGGTCGAGTCATACCAAAGACATATAAATGGTACAAGCAGCTGCCTCGCTTGGCGCTTAGCTTTAAGAGGCTTTTGTTAAGACTGGTAGACCAGGTGTCAGGATAATGTAGCTGGCAGGGATAACACGCTACATATCTGCGGCACGACATCATTATAAACTACCACAATGCAGACATCGTAGAGTCATTTGTCTTAAAAAAAACTACGTTAAAAATGGAAATCACCACGCACACACACACACACACACACAGCGGCGAATCACTCAGATTTAAGTTACAACTGCAGAATCCCCTCTGTAACTGTCTCTGAGACAAAGTGAATGATTATATCTTGTAATTGTATTTTATAACGTAGGCCCGTATTCTTTCATTCTATATCTCTGCTCTGATTTCTCTTATTCCAATAATTGATTTCGTATTTTATATTATTAATTACTCGATCCGGCCAAATAGCACCATAGTCAATCCTCTCCTATATAAGGTCTCACTGGATAGTTTCGCATTTTGACACCTGCCTAATCACATAATAATTAACAAGATCTAGGTATTCTAACGAAAATTGATAAATCGGGTACGATGTGATAAAGTTTTTCTGGAAAATCTGCAGACCTGTAGCAACGTTTTCATTCCGGTTCATGTGCAATCACATGTTGTGGTTTATACGTGCATAGTTTCAATGTCAGACAAAATTGTATTCGGAGTGTTTCTGATAGTAATTTAACTTAGATAATCTGTAGACACTCGTAACTGATCACATACCACTTTACTGGTCGCCAGTCCTCAAATAACACGAGCCATACTTTGAAACACCACAAGCACATGTTATGCGCGTTAATACTCGGGTAGTTATTTTCCATGAAAACAAATGAACAACACTTTAACGCGAGTCAACGACGAATGCGAGAAATGACAGTGGTGACGTGCGTCCAGAGTTCATAGACGAGAACACGCGTATTTCTGTAGTTAATGAACGTGATGGTACAGGCAGCGTTGCCTGCTTTATTTTCAGTTAGTTTTTCTCTCTCATCGTTAACAAAGCTAATTTTGATGTTGGCTTTGCATGGAATATTATTTTCCATCGATTTCTAAGAAGGCCTCACACTGCCAACCTAACTAGCCGGCGTTGTTGAGCAGCGAAATTGATAATTTTCCTAACCTGAGTTGGTATTGTTACAGTTGATGGAAGTGCAACGTCTCGTTAAAGCACTTAGGTTGTCGCGCTTGTGTACGCGTCAGTGATGTGACAGCAATCACGCACATTTTCATTAGCACTGAGTTGCTGTGGAAAACTCATACAAGTTATCCCGGGTCATAATCATGTCCACAGGCGAAGAAAGCTGTTCGTGGATCGACTTCGCTGTAAGCACTAAGCGATTAATAAACACCTGAACCAAATCCCTAGCTGCTCCATCACATCGGTGTAGCGAAACTCGCATACAACTTGCTCAGCCACTTGCACCGTATTTTAGTTAACAGTGGGAGTTTCTGGATTGTCGGAACTTATGGGAACGCTCAGTCATTAACAAATTCCGCATAGATAACATACAATACCTTCATCTTCCGCTTCTGCGCGGCGAATTTCAAAATATTGTTACACGCACAGGGGTATTCACTTGACCGAGCGGTGTCAAAACCCTGGTGCGAGTCCCGCTGGAAGTAATATGTTTTCCCTAAATTTCCAAAGACTTGAATACAACTTGAGTTGTAAAATGGAAAGTCAGACGTGTCTGCTTTATTTAATAAATTTTACTCTAATCAATTGGCGACCACAGATGAAACAACTTGCCCAAAAGTTCATTAACCGCACCTTTGCATGGTTTTTCTTCATTATCATCAGATTCCCGTACCGCCAATTCACTAGTATTCCCTTTCTAACTGGGAAACATTTAACTGCGCGACCCTAGGCCAGTCAATCCACATAATTTCCGGCGTATCACGTGTATATAAATACGCCTATTTTCCACTATGGACACATAAACGGTATCTATCAAATCCTAACTTATTGATTCCATTGCGTAATTTACTGGTTTCCTACCGTAAATACTGCCATTTTAACCACAACACTATTATACACCACTAGATTTAAATATGGACTATGTTACTAAAGGGACAGTCATTCGGCTTGGACCTAAATTCACTACAAACGAACCCTAGCATAGTTCAAATTCACTAACACTCGGCTCTGTGACGTTTGCTTCTACTAATTGGCTAATTATTTCGGGCTAGGAATATTCCCATGGCGCCATAATACCAAATAATCACACAAATAAATCTAAGAATTGCTTAAAAACGGGGCGCTACCAAATATACATACTCCAAATTTTTTACAATATTTTGCCAGACTTTTGCATAATAGTGTACTATGGTTCTTCATTGATTCTGCCTCTGTAACATTCATGACCATCAAACAGCATTTATGTGCTAAAACACGCTTACAAGCATCGACATGAATCCTTATGACCTTTGGGCTTGTTGCACCGTAGTTCGGAAATGTTGCTGACCAGTAACGTTCAGAGCTGAACCGCACCCTTCTCACGATGGATAGTCGAATCAGTTGTATGCCCTTGTTCCAAACAACACATTAACGGCAATATCAGGGTTAAGTCATTCAAACTTACTGATGTCAATATTCTGCATCAAAAATACAATGTTACCAAACCCGCGTTCTTCCAGGTGTTCTTTGTATTTTCAAGACGTTCTGTGTGACCGTAGATGGAATACATCGTGGAAAAGATAACCCATCAAAGCACTGGTTATCATCGTTTTATTTTTTTTGGGGAAAATCAAAACAGAACTCTTTGTTTATTAGACACTGTATTTTTGCCAACTGACCTAAAACGAGTACAGCAAAACTATATATTGTAAAGATTTTTTTAAACCGCTGCCAGCTCTTAGATTATATTTCGAAAAATGCTAATATGTGAAATACCACTAAAATAAAATAGGCAGTTATATCTGTCGTTATTGGGGCAGAAATGGCACTATGGAGTCAATATAAATCTTTTCTCTGACCCTGTTAAAAAGATACAAGCACACATACATACTGACCAACACTCAAACGTCCTAACCAGCACTCACGTCGACCAACCAGCAGTCTTATTGGTAGTCATCCAAGCCATCATTCACACATACTGACAAACACTCACAAAGCATCACAAGAGATACCCAAACTAACCAGCATACATCCTTACTGACCAAAGTTGAAGGTCATAATACAAGACTAATATTATACCAAAATTCGAAATTGACTATTAACTTTACAAAAACCAGAAACGTATGCAATATCTATTTATCATACTATTTTTTTTTATAATATCAACCCTTTGCAACTCCGGGTCTTAAACTATGTAACAGAACGAAAACAGAACCAACAAGTAAAATCATCAAATGATCATTTCTTTTAATTACAAAGTGAAACAGTAAGATTCACTTGCATTATCAAGAAGTTAATCTAAAAAACTCCTAAATATAATGTAAGTCTAAACGTGTGGAATGTTTCCAAATTAATTCCAATAGGTTTGAATATCTTGATGTATCGCATGCTCAATAATTCCATGGAAGTGTCATCGTCAATAAAGTCAATAAAACTTTTTTTTTATCCCAATGAATAATTTAAATAATCAATTCGTCTAGAATGATATCTGAACAAGACTTAAGAGATTGACTATAAAATACGAATTATTAACTGTTTACCATGTCCTATATGCTAATTTCACTGGATGTGAGTTATTTCTAAATGTAGATTTCAACAAATTGTAAACAAATTTGCTTCTAGAACATTATATGGTAAGTAAAAGCTGTTCGAGGAAAAAATGTAAAACGTTGCTTAAAGGAAAGAGGAGGCATGCACTCCCATCTGCTAGAGTGGTCTAGTTACATCTGGTGACTGACTGGTTTCACTATCTCTGTAACACATCGGAGGGAGTTCCAGTTGATACATTGATTCAAGTGTTTATCTTGTCTCATCAGTGTCGGTTGTATGTACTCCCCAGCAACAAGTGGAGCTATTTTTTGGTCCATGCAACATTTGTACAATCATTTGGTAGCTGCAAAGAGACTACAAACCAAAGGTCTGCAGCTGGTAAACTTGGTTTGAATGACACTAACATTTAATGCAGTTGGAATCTGAACGTCTTTAGTGTTTAAAAAAACAAAAAAATAGTCACTTGTAAGGGGAGAACAGAGGCTAGATTATGTATTGATTAATGACAAATACTTTGTTAGTGGCAGCAGATATCGATTGAGTTAGAAAAAAATACATGGTCATGGTGTTGTATAGGTTAGAATACAACATCTATAAAACTGGCCATAGTGTTGTATAGGCTAGAATACAACATCTATTAAAGTGGCTATGTTGTTGGTTAGCTAGAATACATCATCCATAAAACTGGCCATAATGTTGTTACAGGTTATTATACAAGAAACATACAACTGGCCGAGGTGATGTACATGTTAAATTACAACTGCCATACAACTGGTCAAGGTTTTGTAAAGGTCAGAATATAGCAATACAACAGCCATACAATTGGATAAAGGTGTTGTATAGTTTAGAGCACAACTGCCACAAAACTAATCAAGGTGTTGTAAAGGTTAGAATATAATAATACAACAGCGTGGTGTGTTGGGTTGTTATGCCGCCACTGTGGTAGGTGTGATATTATGGTTAGGGTGGGATGCTCCCAATATATTATTTAAATTACTATAGAAGTCCACACAGGCTCGATTTTGTAGGAAGTGAAATTAGTGATAGAGAGAGCCCGAGTCCCCAATCAGCAATGCAGACAGTGCATAAATAGGTGAAATTCAAAAGATTAACAATTTAATACAATTTAAAAGCTAAATGATAATAATTCTTCAATAGCTCTTCTTCCTCTCGACCCAGTGATAGCCTATTGCATCATTTGATTTATAATGTGAGATAGCTTTCCACCTGTCATTGTTTTCTACTCATCTGTATCTTTCCTATAAGCAAATTCATTCTCTCCTTCCGACTTCCCTCCTAACTCACTCTCATTCTTGATCGATCCTTCTCCAATTTCTCCTCCTTGACTTCTTTTCTGACTAGCCTTCGATTCAGAATCGACTTCTCCGTTAGTCTTTATTCCGCCTCCCTCCTAGAAACTCGGGACTAAACTATACCGGAAGTCTGTCCCCGAATAGCTTCTTGATAAAACACAAGGACGTTAGCATATTTCCTTAGCCATCTAGTCTTACACTAACCAATATTCAATCATCAGATAAGGGCTATTACATTTTTCGGTTACACATTCGTGCACATCGAAATACCTAAATTGCGTCACATCAGTATATATATTTTTAATCTCATTATGATGAACACTATTATAACAATCAGATGCATTTCTGTACATTACACACTTACAACGTGCACACAAATATTCAAATCTGCATGCTCTGATATATCCTTACATCCATATAAACTAATTTTACACACTGCGACCATTTTCCGAAGTTACAATTCAATTCAACAGTTGAAAAATCTAGAATATCTTATGAATAAATGCACTAGTTTACTACATGAGACAGCAATCTACATAATTCCTTGCATGCTCATTGTTCATTTCTCAAATACGCATGTAAATCAAACACTGCAAAGGTAATTCTACTTACTAACGATTATAGTTACGAAGTATACATACTGCATATACTTACAATTACAATGCCATACTATTATGCAACAATCGAGCAAATAACTTACTGACCTTTCCGAAGCCTTGTCTTTCTTAGATTTTCCTAACTTTCCCCGGAAAATTACGAGTGACTTCCCTGGATTATTGCTTTTAAACTTTCAAGCTCGATGTTTGGGCAATTACTACGTTGCTAGCTCGAAAATACTAAATTAAATTCAGATTTAAACGATGACCACCTCTCTCTCAATTCTGATTGGATGTCGATTCTACCCTTTTCTATTCAATTTAGCAGACATCGCCCCTGGGCTGTTTTTCAACGTGGCGAGATTTACGGTGCATATAAAGGTCCTTTGTTCATGAACAAAGTTTTCAACATCCTTGTGCGACTTATCACACACAACAAAGCTTGGTTCTCGTACCTTTACAAGGACAACTAACTATAGCGGCTGTGTCCAACATATATACATGGCTTCCAACCATATCATTGTTCCCCTGACTTGCGCAATCGCGGGCAGGGCAACGTGACAAACAGCCATACAATTGGCCAAGGTGCTGTATATGTTAAAATACAACTGTCATAAGACTGGTCAAGATTGCTGTATAGGATAGAATACAACACCCAAAAAACTGGTTAAAGTGTTGTATAGGTTAGAATACAACAATACAACAGCCATACAACTGGCCAAGGTGTCATCTAGTAAGAATACAACTGTCATAAAACAAGGTCAAGGTGTTGTATAGGTTAGAATGCAACACTATAAAGACCATAAAACTTGCCAAGGTGTTGTATAGGTTAGAATATAATAACAGCCATAAAACTGGTCCGGTGATACAAGGAGACTGATGTAGATGGGTGGTAATTCAAGCTGCCCTTCGTTTCTGTTTAGTGCTGGCCTCTGCTGTCAGTGGTAGGTTCTGGTTTGTGATCAGAGTTTGGTTCATTGATTCTGGTTCATCATCAGAGTTTGGTTCATCATGATCACCAGAGTTTGGTTCATCACCAGAGTTTGGTACATCACCTGAGTTTGGTTCATGTTCAGAGTTTGGTTCACTGCATCTAGTTCATGATCAGAGTTTGGTTCATCACCAGAGTTTGGTTCACTGATTCTGGTTCATGATCCGAGTTTGGTTCATCATGATCACCTGAGTTTGGTTCATCACCAGAGTTTGGTTCATCAACAGAATTTGGTTCATCATCAGAGTTTGGTTATCATGATATATTTCACTTATCATGATTAAAAAACATTGCACTGAAATATAAACACAGAATAAATAGCAAAACATTTATTGACTTTAAAGCATTCAATCTTGACACTTCACTGAAACAAAACACCTTTTATTTTTATTACATAAATTCAGCAATATTAATTAAATAATTAGAAATCTAGGTTTCCTCAATGATAAACTGAGAAAATTTTAAATAATTTTGCAAGAAAATGTAAATTTGTCAAGACATTTATAAATCTGAGGCTGAACTTGGTTGTTATGGCAACTATGTTATCTCTTGCATTCAAAAATAAAGCACATTTAGTTCTAGTCCTGTCTTAACAACAAATTACCCACAATAAAGGAAAGGAAACTTGTATTGGATGCCAAACTAAAGACTTCATGAATACATTTGGTGCAAATTAAGTCCAATTAATGTGCGGTAAAGTGTTACGGTACAAAAATATTTTGTACTTCATGGATATCTGATATATTCTTGTTTAAAAGTCGGATCCAAGTGCCAACTGCATAGACCTGGATTTGTTGTCATCTAATGTGCTGGCAGATCTGTGTCTATGAAGTTGGTTAAAAGCAATCAATAGAACAATCACCATAGATTCTGATCTGTTGATGCATTATATGATTGCAGATTGTGATCTATGCCAATACAGTTGGGCTTATTATTAGTATAAGTAAATATTTACCATATATTAATATACTTTGGATTAGTCCCTTTTTTGAGAAGGTGTCCCATATGATAAGTGTTTTCTGTGGTTGGCTACTCTGCCCTTGAAATCATTGTCTGCCATATGTTTGTTCATTCATACTTGAAAAATATTTAAGGATATCCACTTTTTATGAAACTAATGGAATGTTGAGAAACTTGCTTACATAAATAGACCCCTAACTCTCACATATACCATACCACCCATGCCCCCATGATGGGAGAAGAAATAAATTCTTCTTAAAATATTTTAAGTACAATGATCTGTCTGGATTTCTATTGGCCATAAGACATACAATCTTTCACAGTGAACATCAAAACTCTTAGACTAATTGCATTGACAAGATTCATCTGAAAAAACAAACAGAAAGGGCAATACATGTACGTCTGAGCAAAAATGTCAGGAGTAAAAGTGACTTTATCACTATATGTACACCCAGATGATCACAATAACAAAAATCAAATTTCATAGCGTTTTCATTTAAAACTGTAAGACTAGTTGCATTCACAAGTATGTTATACACTGTATTCAGATGCAAGTAAAAGAAGACCATAACGCTTCCAAAAATTGTATCACCAAAGCGATTTGTTGAAATACAGATCTTAGCATGATTTTCCATTATTATTACCAAGCAATCCTTAAAATACTGGGGGACTAGTTTCTCTATTAAGATTGTGTGACAGATGGGAAAATAAAAGAATACGAGGATTCTAAATATCCCCATCTGTATATAACAATCAGATCTTGCTCAGCTCAACTTACATGATGATTATATCACTGATATAATGTCAGTTGATATCTTTTAAATAAAATAATGAAAATGATACAAGCTTCATACAATTTTAATACTTGCAATAACAGTTCTGTGAAAGACAATGATAATGTATATGAAAAGTATACAAGGATTAGAGACATCTTTTGCAATGTACACCCTGCCATATAAAGGCTGTGCAGGCTTTCTGAGGAAAATTTACCAATATACACTTTGTGCATTTGATAAGAGTTGTCTATGACCTTCAACAAGTGAACTTTGAAAAACTTTATATTACTCTTTCAGCTAAAATTTGATGGATAATTATGGAAAGAGTACTTTCCATATTTGTCAATGCAATTACAATTACTTGGGGAAAAATATTTCCCATACTTGTTTATGATGTTACCCTTGGTGATAAATATTTATCATATTTGTCTACATAAATACTGTTGTGTGTGTGTGTGTGGGGTAAATACTTAACCAAGAGCAAAGCAATCTAGCAACCTATAATCCTATAATCTGTTCAATTGAGTTTGGATTGCTTGGAACCCTTACTTTGTAGAAAAATACATATAAAAACCAAAATATTCCAACATTTCACACAAATAATAAATCATATCCTTGGAAAATTTCATAGTTATTAAAATGTATGTGTCTTCCACAACCCCCTCAAAACAACATAATGAAATTTTAAAAAAAAATATTAGTCGAATGATGGCTCAAGACAATTCTGTATTTTAAGTTGTTGTTTTTATAATTTACTCTTTCAGCTGATCAATATTTAAAACAAATTTTCTGAAAGGTTATAAAATGACAAGCATAATCAATTATAATTCAACCAGGTTTTTCATAAGTAAAGAAAACTAGCAAATTTAAACTTCTAAACGTCAATTTCTAAAATATATGCTGGATAAAGGTTCCTCTTTGATAGTTAAGAAACATATACATAGCCTAAATTCAAAGATAATATAGCTAGGTATATTCCAGTGAATTATGTCGAGACATTTTATAAAGCAGCTTCTTTTTCATTTCATATCAAAATAGAAACAAAAAATAAACTTTCAAAAGTATCGGTCATTAATTTTCAAACTCTCATCATTAAGTCCTAGAAACATGTATACTTTTTATATAGGCTTATTATATCTTATATCTCAATGAAAATATAATCAACAATATCTGAGATAATAATGTTCAATAGATTTCAGAATTTCTTCAAGAAATTTAAATTTTAAAATATGTCAGTTGGGTATGTAATTATAAATTTCTCAGTCTTAATTCAGATGCACTTTCCTTTTCAAGACAAACATAAATATTAAAGAATTTTTCTGGCCCAGTCTTAAATATAGTTGACAAATTATTGTATACATCAATAACAGTTTTATGAACACTGATCCATAATTACTGACAAAACTTTCTAGGGGAGGTAATAAAATCTGAACTAAATTCTACCTCTGCGATAACTGACTTTACAATTGGTTATACTTCATATTCCACTTAAGTTTTACAGATTTCTGACTTTGCACATAGATTCAAATTCTTTATTTTCTGAAGCATTACATGATTATCAAAGAACACAAAATTAAATGAAGAAATAATTATTACATTATTCAATAAGATTACTACTGAACTTCTGAGACACTCGAACACAACAATCACTCCTTCTGTACTGATATTTAAATTTGCAATCCGTCATACAAAATATTTCACTTTATATGTACTGATATTTAACTTTGCAATCAGTCATACACAATATTTCAATGCATTTCTACTGATATCTGATATCTCACTTTTCAATCAGTCATACACAATATTTCAAAGTATTTCTAATGATATCTCATATCTCACTTTGCAATCAGTCATACACAATATTTCAATGTATTTCTAATGATATATGATATTTCGCTTTGCAATCATACACAAAATTCCACTCAGAGCTTGCTGTTATCTGACTGTAATTGGTGATATCTTACTCTGCAATTAGTCATTATTAAATTCACAGCTATAATGGTTTCTAATTTATCAATCAGTTATTCACAACTTTGCAATAAGTCACACACTATATTCCACTATAAAAGAACTGATACATAACTTTACATTAAAAATATATTTACTGGACTAAGTCTGATTTGGCACTCAGTTATCTATATATTACATTCGTTTGACTAGGTTGGACTTTATCAGCCAGTTATATTACATTCACAGTGTTTTATCTACAAATGGCTTCATGTAAGTCATTTGACTCATTAAGACAAAAGAAAGTCAAAATCCAAATATCCAAGTTATATTCAAGGCGATGATCAGTCTTCAGTAGTTTTTAAAAACTAATTATATTGTTTAAATACACAACAAAAATATTAGTTATATAATGTGACTAAAGCCAATAAGGCAATTCCCTTGCCAGAAGCATCTGAACGTTCTATATGTTAAAAATCTTGTTAATTGTTACTTCGCAGCTTAGGATGTGTGTTAAAAAAATATTCTCATGAGAATCACTTTAAAATCATCTTTTTATTTTCTGCCTCTTTCTTGGTTGTTACGATTATAGGGTTCTAACATCCTGTTTCTACAAATGATGTGACAATTACACAGGTCACATAAGGTCAGCTCCAGGCTCCACAATCACTTGTAACCCTAAGTATTATGATAACATAAGTAACTGATGTGCGCATGTTTTTCCGATTTGGGAAAGTTTAAATATAGCCAATAAAGTAGTAAGAACAAACCTTTGTTTTTTGTTAATCAGCAAAACAACATTGGGGTGTGTTACTTTACGCACTGTAGACTTTTGTACATCAATTTGGAAAAGCCTGCATATTTGACACATGATGCATGGGTAGATAAAACACTGTATTCATCTGATTGGGTCAGCAGTTAAACACTGCATCAATTTAAATGAGCTACTTTTTGAAAACATACACTGTCATAGCACCATATTATATACTGCAATTTGTGGGGATACTGTTATTTAATCTGTCCATTTGTGGGCATATTGCTTTTTGGTATGTTCATTTGTGGGCATATTGCTATTCGGTCTGTCTATAAGTGGGTGGGAATGTATATATGCATGTGTACAACGTCACTAAAACTTCTACACCATTAAAGCAAAACACCTGAAACTTGGGGCAGTGATTGTACTATGGGTGCACATTGTAATTTTTCTCATTGTAGCAGGATCATAAAATTTAGCATTTTACATAGTAATTATCTATTAATTGGTTAGACATAGATAATTTTATCATTTCATCAAGAATTTTAAATTGTATAATCCTGTTTCATCATAATCTCAGTGGAGGGAGGAGGGTGATTAAAAAATGGCAAGATATTAATATTCTTACAAGACAGTTTCAGGGCAAAGAAAAGATAATAATTTCTAAGAATAACATTTGCCCACGAAAATACAGGGGAAGCCAACTTTAGCTCTTGGGTCATATCCTTGAATTTAATACAGTGAATGAGAAAATGAGTTAATAGGTGACCAAAGCAGGGGTGGGGTGGGGGGCAATAAAGACAGGGATAGGAATATATGTTTTACTAGTACAGATGTCTAGTAGAAATTTGACAAGATTAATCTGAGCCTGAATATTTACATAAATTGTATCAAATACATCATTAATTAAGCTTTAAAAAATCATTTCGACTGTGCTGATAACTGTCCTACTGAGTCCAATGTCATGCATTTACAGGAGCAACCAGTCACAGGGCAGTCAGAATGATTCTGGAACCAGTCACGTATATGAGCAGCATGGCCACCATGACGACATGTCTGACACCAAGTGAACCAGTTTCCAAATGAGCTCAGTTTCTCCTCGAAGTCTGAAACAAAAAGGAATTTATTGTAAAAGAACTTGAATCTATGTTCATTTCAACAGGTATATCCCTAGTTTTCAGAATAAATATAAATTAAATAAAGCTAAAAACCTTAAAATCACTAAAGTTTAATTATTTTCAGCAGGTAAAGACATTTTAATTGCAGGCAGAAGTACAATTTATTGTAGATGATGGTAGATGTGGATAATCCTGTACAAATTAGTCACTTCTGCAAGTCAGTGTGGTTAATTTTCTGATGGGTAATATAGATAAAACTGGTATGTATATTTTACTAGTTCACTTAATATATCAATGAAAATTTTAGTAAAAAGAGAACTTAATCACAGTCATGCCCATAAGAAAGCTTTTTCCCATTATAACATGATTCTGGATAAAGTGGCATAAATTATAATTTTTCATACACAGAATTTTGAAACCAGCTGAAAACTTTATAATAAAATCATTGTACCTAATTTGGACATTGCCAGAATATGCTTTTACATTCAGAGTTTGACTGTAATTAGTCACTGTTCTATTTACTTAGTGTCTGATACTGTATTCCTAACATGCTTTGGCACACCCAAAAGCAACCCTGTCACTAGTGATGGGAATCGGTCAGAAATTCATAATCGATAATCGGTTCCCCTTAACCAACTAATCATCGATTATAATCGATTACTAAGAGCAAATTTTAATTTTTGTTAAACAGTTATATCTTTGATCAGGAGTTCAATATGTTTATAAATGTACAGGAGTTATCTCTTTTCATGACATGTATACTTTAACCTGACAATAATATTTCATTATGTGTTACTTTTCTTCTACAACTTTGTTAAATGAACTCAACTTTTAATGGCTGATCAGACATATGTAACTGAAATATTGCTACAATCCCACCCACCCAATTATTTTGTTCACATGTGATGTGTCTAATAATTAAAATATAGAAGGACATGTTTTTCTTGTTGTCATTGTTTATAAATACTTCAAAAGATGTTGCACTTCTAAATGAAACAAATCAACAAAATGTGTTTAGATTTTTTAACTCAATAATTTAACAACTTGACCATGCAATAATAACTATATGTTCCTAATTTTGAATCATAAGGTTTCATATTTATACTTGTGAAGGGAATTAATAAATTTCAGGTCAACTTTAGTGGCTGGTAGTTTTACTAACCTTTGTGCTTTGCATACACTTAAAAAGTAGTCTCCCTTTACACACAATCGATTATGGAGTTCACAATCGATTATCTGCTCAACCAACTGATGATCGATTATAATCAATAATCAGAACAACACTACCTGTCACTACTATTAAGACATTATTGTAATTGGTCAATGTTTTGTACTGTATGTGGCAATAGTACATGACTGTGTTATTTACTTTAGCAAAATAACCAATCCAGCTAATAGGCTATTTCATCTCTGTAAACATATAAAGACCAACTTATTACTCATTTTTGTATACAGTAATTATGAATAAAATCTATCCAAGTGTCAACCATCCAAGTGTGAATAAAATTTATCCATGCATCAACCATGTGTCAACCATCCAAAGTGTGAATAAAATCCATCCATGTTTCAACCATCCAAGTGTGAATAAAATTCATCCATGAATTAATCATCCAAGTGTGTATAAAATTCATCTATGCATCAACCATCCAAGTGTGAATAATATTCATCCAAGCATCAACCATCCAAGTGTGTATAAAGTTTCATCCACGCATCAACCATCCAAGTGTGAATAAAATTCATCTATGCATCAATCATCCAAGTGTGAATAAAATTCATCCACGCATCAACCATACAAGTCTCAACCCTTCAAGTGTGAATATAATTCATCCACACATCAACCATCCAAGTGTGAATATAATTCATCCACACATCAACCATCCAAGTGTGAATATAATTCATCCACACATCAACCATCCAAGTGTGAATATAATTCATCCACACATCAACCATCCAAGTGTGAATAAAATTCATCCAAGTGTGAATAAAATTCATCCAAGTGTGAATAAAATTCATCCAAGTGTGAATAAAATTCATCCAAGTGTCAATAAAATTCATCCAAGTGTCAATAAAATTCATCCAAGTGTCAATAAACAAGGACTTAACATAACCTCATCTTTGATACTTGTCCTTAAAAACAAGCAACTTAAAGTGCTTCTGAGCCATCCAGTGTATGTTATCCACTCACCAGAGAAAAAGTGATAGTCAGCCACTGACAGATGCTTATTTGCATACTAGTAACGAAGCTATAAGAAAAGGTTTATTATAACAACTGTCATTGAAATCAGTTAGATCTAAGAGTGAATTCATTTTTTCTATACGTGTCTATATGAATACTGAAACCTGTTCACTTATATCATTTGGATAAATAGTTAATCGAGATATTTAATTTCTCAATGGAGACATTCAGGGAAGGACAATTTTATTTTCCGGAAGATAAATTGGTTGTTTGGAAGTGACTTAAATCTGCCAAAATGCAAATTCAAGTTGCTAAGGACAAGAGCTGCAGTAGGAGAACATTTGAAACCACTTGATGATGTCAAGCACCTGATAAACATAGATGAGATCTGTTCTACTCTGAATGTCAGACTGTTACTGAAATCACCTTCTTTCTCTGAGGCAACAGAAAATAAAACATAGATCCAAATCAGCAGGAAGCAGGTTCTAATATTGACAGTGATGAGAAGGATCCACAAAAAGCATTCCCATGCCATTTACAAAGTCATATTTGGACTGGAGAAAAGACATAGAAAGCTATATCTGGATTGGGGAAAGGACTTGTGTGGCTAGAAAGCCATATTTGGATTGGAAAAAGAATTAATGTTGCTAGAATGCCATATTTGGTTTGGAGAAAGAACTAATGTCACTAGAAAGCCATATTTGGATTGGGGAAAGGACTTTAGCAGCAGAAGGGGCGAATCGGACAACATTTTTAGACAAGTTTTCACTGAAATCACGCTTAAAAACAATGAAACCAATGACATCAGGGCCCAAATGTGTGTGTGAATCTGATATCGTTTCATGGATTAGGTCCCAAAAAAAAATATGAAAAAATCAATGAAATTAATGAAATCCTCCATCGATTTTTTGGGAAAAGGGACTACAACGTCGGTGTCACTCACTAGAACTTTCAGTTGGGGTTAACCGAATATTTGATCCAGTCCGATACGATATCGTGTTCGAGGGTCATGTAAATTTATTGTTACAAATCCGTGTGGGGCAGACTGAGCATGACTAAAGAAATTTCTAAATTGATTGAAGTCCATATCAGAACACCATGTCTGCCAAATATTTCGTAGCGTATGTGTATCAACGCCGTTGAATACAGCAAGCATATTACAGTTATCTCTAATCACTTTTGGAATCTGAGTGTAGCGTTGAGTGACATAGATCACATCCGTGTTTTTATGCCTGCCTCTGGAAAATATTCTAGCAGGATTTTTTTGATTATCTAACATGACATCGTCGTATACAACTAAATTGTTGATACTTCCATCGAGGTCATTCACGGATGGCGCCTCGTCAATATCGGTTATAAATTCAATAACATCCTCGCCGGCAATCTCTGAAGCGTTTTCATTAAAATCTTTTAGCACTTCATAGCATCGTTGATCATCTACGCTAGGGGCAATTAAATACAACTTATCCCACTTCATCCATCTCATTATTAAATTGAGCAACAATTGCGTCTTGCCGGATCCAGATGGCCCGATTATAATTGCGCGGATAGAGTTTGGTAGCGCTGCATGATGCTTCACTGGTTTTCTTGTTTTAGTCGCTGAAAAATTAATTATATTCATATCTCTATACATAAATTATGGATCTATATTGCGTGAAGTGTAAGGCGCGTACTGGCACAGATGACTTGACTACGATTACAACTAAAAATAACCGATCAGCGCTTTCTGGTAAATGCGTACAGTGTAGTACAAAGAAATTTAGATTTGTTTCTAAACCCAAGGAACCCAAGGAACCTTTAAAAAAAAACGAGGAGGTGATATCGCTGCCAAATTAGCAAAACTCCCTGGAACCTCATCGGCAAAATACCCCGGAGAAAAACACCTTCCAGGGTATAGTTATTGTGGACCGGGAACAAGACTTGATATCAGACTCAATGATCAAAATCAGCCCCGACCCGGTGAGGAACCAATAAACGCTATTGATAAGGCCTGTCACCTTCATGATGTTGCTTATAAAAGCAGCAATTTGCAACACAGGCATCTAGCAGATGTGAAATTAATTCATGCGTTGAATGCCATTCCTGATAAATCCTTCAAAGAAAAATTGGCTTCATTTTTGATAAAATCGGCTATGAAAAGTAAATTGATGTTAGGTGCTGGTAATTAATAACAACATGGAATCTATTTATTATTCCCCAAGAGGATACTGGAAGGGTAACGCTGCAATCAGTAAACTCGCTAGCGCCGCAAAAGTGAAAAAAACCACTGCGGCTCATTGGTTATCCAAACAGGCACTATGGCAAATTTATCTACCACCGCCTAAACAAATTCAATTCTCGCATTTTGATGTGACCTTTCCTAATGAAGTTCATCAGGCTGATCTATTATTTCTGCCACATGATCGTGGTTACAAATATGCGTTAACTGTAGTTGATATTGCAAGTCGATACAAAGAAGCAGAACCGTTAAAAACAAAATCAGCCATTGAAGTGGCTTCTGCATTTGAAAGGATTTATCGAAGGAGCCCTCTGCACTGGCCAAATCTGTTACAAGTTGACCCGGGCAAGGAATTTCAGGGTGCAGTGTTATCTACAATGAAATATCACAATGTCGATATCAGACGAGGGCATACTGCACTGCATCGTGATCAGGCCATTGTAGAACGATTTAATCGGATTCTTGCTGAGCGGTTATTTGGATATCAATATGCAAAAGAATTCATCCAAGAAAAAAGATCCCGTGAATGGGTTAAGAGATTACCAGGTGTAGTTACCGCACTGAATAACGAGATTACTAGAACCATCAACATGAAACCTATCAACGCGATTAAAAAGAAGTCGATACCTGAAAAACCACAAAAAGATTTCAAAGAACCAATTCTTGGTAGTAATGTCATTGTGAGGTATTTATATGAACCAGGAGAGCTTGAGGGTGGTACAAAAAGGGCTACTGATCCTATTTGGAGCGTCACTACGCATAAGATATCTAGTATAACACGATCTACGGGTAGACTTCCAATCTATAAACTGGATTCAACTGCCCCTCAGCATGGGTTTACTAGACAACAACTACAAGTAATTCCTGACGATACTCAATTACCACCGCATGGTCTTAACTAGCACCCTTGCGTCTATTGCACTCAAGACAAGTCAACATCACATTATTTCTGACATGACCGAGATTGTTATTTTTTCTGTCTACGGTGAATTGGCGAGGATCCTTATCCGAATACTGCCAACGCATTATACAATTGCAACTCGCGCAGTGATTATTCTGTTGTTTCTTCAAAGTGATTATTAATTCAGCATCAATATCAAATTCTCGTTGTTCTTTTTTGTCCTGTTGTTTGTAACCGGAGAGTTTTTTATCAATAATATCATTATCGTCACCAATGATTTCATCATCGCAAATGATTTCATCATCGCCTGACTCTGTCAGGACAATTCTTCGAAGTTGATTTATTTTTCGTACTCTAGACACTGCGAGATAGACTAAATTTGACCATTCTATGCGATTATCTACCATCCAAACAATTGTATCCGATATAGTCAATCCCTGTGAAGAATGTATCGTCGCTGCGTATCCTAGCGTCCATGGGGATTTATTAGCACGCAATGCATCTTCAACGACATTGATATCAACCAGCACAATATCATTTAATACGAGAATTTGTTTTTCACTCTGTCCTGGAATATCAACTTCAATATTCTGTTTTCGCGTATCCGATGGCCTATAACATAACGGTACTGGAAGTGTTGCAAATTTTTGTTTATGCAATTCAAATAACTTCATCTGAAGTGTGTCCCTGACTATTTTTCTACTTGCAATGATTAAATCATTTGGTCTCCACGTTTCCCAAAACTCATTCATGGGAGTTTCCGAAATTATTTCACGGGTTATTTCACACTGGATTCTATCCGGTTGTAATCTAATTAGTTTCTTCAATTCTTTTAATTTTTCATCAAGTGATCTATGATCGGTATCAATTTCTTCATAATAGTCTACAAAACCCTTTAGCCATTCATGGGGGGATGCACCGACAAATGGTGGTGGTTGCCCGTGATCACCGCACATGACGACTTTTGTATTCTTCAATAACAACCACTCAAGAAATATTTTTAAGACATCTTCTGACACTGTGTCTATTTCATCCCAAATGATAATTTCAGGAATAAATTTCTCTCCCATGCGCTCAGGAGTCCATTTATCTTCCTTCCATCGGAAAAAGCTGTGATAAGTGCAGGCATTTACCCCTCTCTGTATCATTTCTCTTGCAAGTCTATGAGTTGGTGTTAGCACAATCATTTTTGTGAAATCCGTAGGATTTTTCCCACGAAATAACTCAATTGCCCGGGTTGTTTTCCCTGACCCGCCACAACCGTTTAAATAAACTGTTTTATACAGGCATATTGGATCAGAAATCGGTGGTGCATTAGAAAATTCTGAACACTGATTGCTTTCTAAGTAATTATTTTCAATGGTAACATCTGCTGATTGAATATAATCATGAATCATTTCTTTCTTAATTCTCCATGATCCCCATTTCTCGTTGCCAGTAGCCTTAAAATCAGCCATTTTGCTATTTATGTAAAATGAATCAGTAGCAACTCTAACTGCGGTGGTAGGAAATCTATTGATCATTGAAAACAGATTGATAGAAGCATAACCGAGCATAGAAGCTCTTAAGTGTGTGTACTGCGGATGGTATCCATCATTGTAGGTAACAATTGTACCCAATTTGGTTCCATCGGACATAAATGCGTCCTTACGATTGACATATAGGCCCCTATTCGTTAGATCCGTGATTACAAAATCGTATTCAGCGTTGTCTATAATCAATCGTGAAGAATATTTCGTATTATCATCTTTGCCACCTTGGGTAAATTTACCGATTATTCTTCGTCCAAGATTTTTTGCTTCATTGTTTCTGATTTCAAATAACTGTTGGGACCAATCCATGATTTGTTGTTCATTAAAATCAGGAAACAGTTTTCGCTCTTCGCTAATTATTTTTTCTAGATCAGGTTGTGGTAACCAGACTGATTTCTGTGCTCGATAGGATATAATTGCTTCACAGACAATTAATGATTTTAACATCTTACAATCAAGCATATACCGTAATAACACTATTGGCATCCAGTGTTTTTCAGACATGTGTTTACCAATCCAAAGATAACTACACGGATGAAGTCCTTCAGCCATTTCAAATGATACTACACAAGCGAATCCGGTTAAATCAAAATCAGGAAGTGGTCCATTAATAGCAACACGGGTCATTTCGTGTGTGGGGTGTCCAAATCGTTTGAAATATTTCTCACACTCTCCATACCCAAGAAAACTTCCTGGATAACACGCAATCATATCAACTGAAATAACGGTATCAGCGGTGTATTTTGTGTTCCATAATCCGCCGTGGCTGTATTCAAGACAGGACAATTTGACATCTGATAAAAACTCACTTCGTGTTGGTTTCCACGCGTTTTTCTTTCTAGCAAAATGTGCTGCAATGGATGGTACTGTGAAACAGTTTGCTAATAATTGATCGTTGTCTTCTCCGTCCCCAGAAAACTCACTAGCTAGTTGTTTCATTTGATTCTGCAGCTCTTCAGTACGGTATAATTCTCCGTTAGGCCTTACAAACTGATCAAATCTGCATTCCTCGTCTGAATTACTATGAAATAGCCACATTGACACGGGATCGTTTTTACTCAAATGGTAAATAGCATCAAATAATTTCTGCTCTGAAAAAAACTCTTCGGTTTGGGATAGATATTTTACGGTTCTATCCCGTGGGAATATTGTTACTGCAGATGACCACGCGTGCGCGTTATGATCAATAATTTCAATGGGGACTCCTTTTGATTTATATTTCGATTCGTATAATACTTCTCCGGTGATTGTCCTTACCGATATTGGAAATCTTAATGATTTTTCTAATTTAGTTATATCCTGAATTGTTGCTCCATGCTCTTTTACCGTGAACTCCCACTCGGTTATTTTTTTTCGTCTTAGATCAGTTAGTTTATTTCCCCGGGACGCATTTGTGAAGTGTTCTATTATTCGTTCTGCTACACAATTGAGTCCTGTCGAATATTTCATGGGTGCTAGTTTTGAAATATCAGGTTTTTCATTGAGCGGATAGATCCCGTAAACAACTGCTGTGACAGGATAAGATCTTTCGTAGTAGGGTTTATCAATTCCAGTCAAAATTCCCGGTTTGGAATCCTGGTTCACGGTGACAGTTTTTTTGCCCCTGAGAATGGGTTCAAATTTATCCCTAATGATCCATTTGCCATCCTCACGGATAATGAATTTAATTCGGAAAAAATGACTTTTTTCCCCAATACGTGAAATGATCACTGCTGCCTTTTCATCATTCATGGTAGCGTCAACAACACCATCAATTCGAAATGTTGACCAACAATAAGATGCTCCATCACGCTTGAATTCATTAAAACAGTCTCTGATGGCTTTATCAAGAATTTTATTCTTGGGTGTATTAGAAACTATATCAAGATTGAATTGAGCATCCTTCCATGGTGATCTCATGTTTCCGTCTCTTGGACGTTTGTTACGTTTTTTGGGTCTATCGATATTAAATCTAGGATTGATTTTCAATAATCTCTTAAACTCTTTCATGTTTCCGTCTCTTGGACGTTTGTTACGTTTTTTGGGTCTATCGAGATTAAATCTAGGATTGATTTTCAATAATCTCTTGAACTCTTTCATGTTTCCGTCTCTTGGACGTTTGTTACGTTTGTTTCCGTCTATTGGACGTTTTTTTGGTCTATCGAGATTAAATCTAGGATTGATTTTCAATAATCTCTTAAACTCTTTCATGTTTCCGTCTACTATACGTTTTTTGGGTCTATCGCGATTAAATCTAGGATTGATTTTCAATAATCTCTTGAACTCTCTATCAGCATTGAATTTAGCATTTTTCGAAGTCAATCTCTTGAACTCCTTCATGCTATATATAAAACAGGTGTCTAAATGAAAGATTTATGTATAATCAATCACTGCAAAATGAGTCAGTCATTGAATTAGACAATAGTGTAGTATATAATGACCCAAGAATTCAGACTACACCCAGTGATTAAAAATTACGAAGCATCCAGTGATGGTACTGTCAGAAACTGTAGACTGAAGAACCCAATTGGGTGGGATAATGGTATGGGGTATTTGGTGTTTAATGTTGGAAGGAAGACATTTCGCAATCATCGTTTCGTATTTGAATGTTTTAATGGATTGATCAAAGATGGTTTTGTTATTGATCACATTGATTCTAATCCAAGGAACAATTCTTTATCCAATCTGCAAGCAATCACACAGAGTGAGAATTCCAAACGAGGAAGGACTGACACTTGTTCAAAAGCGAGACCAGTGAAATCTTTGAATACAACAACTAACGAAGAGAAAATATTTCAATCATTATATGAAGCCGGCAAGTATTTCAATATTTGTAGAACTTCAGTACGATTCGTTGTAGAGGGGATAACCAAAACGGCTATTTCAAAAAAGACGGGACAAAAAGTTCAATTTAGTTATGTCTAATGCGTCATAATTTCCAATTAGAGATATGTCATTCTTATAGAATAATGAATTCTGAAAACATGAATAGCATCATAGTTGAAATAGCAAAATTGAAAAATCAGGATATCAAACTATCAGATGGGTTAAATCCTGATCAAATTGTGTCTGATTTTCAGGATATAGAATACGGGGTTAGCACTAACAAGTATATGCTACCCAAGAAATATGCACTCATCAAAAGAATTCAGAATTCTATTAAAGACTCTCTTTCATTTTCCAGTGACATCAGTGTGTTCGTCCCGTTGTATACTATCGTAGAAGGAATACGAAAAGAATTGGGGTACGAATACGAATTGAAAAAAGAAGTCAACTCTAAAATTAGAAACCTACCAGCATTAATTCAAGAAAATTGATTACCCGACCATTGATTGCCTGACCATTTATCATTCCGACCCTCATTTTTTTTAGCTGACCCTCAAGGGGGATGTCAAAAATCGATGGACGATGTGTCAGATTGATCAATGAAAAAGTGTGGAAACTGTCAGTATTATTTATTTTATATACAATTATGACACTTTCCACAAACCTGATAGAAGCTGTTATAGGATGAAATAACACTTCCATGACCGTGTTAAAAATCATCCGACATGTCACTGATGTCAAAAAAGGAGTTGCACGATGGTGCTAGGTCGGGATTGAAAAATTGTTTTGCAATTGAAAAATGGTTTCTGATTTCAAATAATGGTCAATGAGGCATTAATAACCCGATTGGCTCGTGAACGACTGGATGCAATCAGGAGATTTATACCAATTCGTGACTCTGTAAGAAATAAACTGCAACAACGACAGAGTTTACAAACTGATTTTGCTCTGGGGTCTGAAGAGTTGTTTAAACCAGTAACCACAGCAACGAAAGGGGTAGAGCGTGCTATACTGGGAGATGGTCCCGAGACGGGAAAATCTGTTATTGGTGAACTTGAAAAAATAGCAGCGAAAACTGAACAAACAAAACAAATAGAATCAAAGAGAACAGTAGATGATTTACGCATGAGATTTAACGAAGAAGGGTTAGCAGCAATTGATGAGACTGATCCAACAGAAATTCCTACGCTTGTTGTTACTTCTTATGAAAACAGAAAAAAAATGTTGAAACCATCATAAGTTTGTTAAGAATTTCACACACTGGGCTGATATATTCTACAAAATCAAAACTGGAAAAAGTCAAAAAAAGACAAATAGTGCATCATACATTGAATATATCAGGATGGTGGATCACGTGTATAATCAATATGAAGAACTAAAACAACAACAAAAACCGCCAAAATTGCAAAGAAAGCGAGAGCAACCTGCAAAGAAAATATCTTTCTCTCCTAAAAAACAACAACTACCACCTGATGATGATGATGATGATGATGATGATTATTTACAAGAAACGGATGTAGAAAAACTAGATGAAGCAACTGGTTATAGCGGAAGTGGATTGCAAGATTCCAGTGGACCCCCAAGTGGGGTATGTCCTGATAGTGTTATCAATGATATATCACGATTAGATGTTCTTGTAGGAGGGTTCCGAGCTGGAAATAATTCACCGGAAATAATTAATGAAGCAGCTGATATCTGTAGACGGTTATTTGCCGGCGGTATCATGGATATCAAAACCTATCGAGATTTCATTGACGAGTTAGCAAATGGGTATCATAGTGATTAAATAACAATTGAAAACACTATTGTTTTTATAATAATGATCATCCATTACAATCATGATAAACCAACCCCCGTCTATGTAGTTAATTCACGGTTTCCAGTTTATAGAGCATACTATGGAGATGGCCTCGGCAATACCATTTTAGGATTCTTTTCAAGAATTGCCCCAAAAGTGATGCCGTTAGCTAAACAGTTGTCAATGAAAGCCATTGATGTTATTCGTGATAAGGGTATTAGTACTGTTGGAGATCTTGCCGGGAAGGCGTTTTCAACTGCGAAGGATAAAATAACATCATTAGTGAGGCGAAAAAAGAAACCGTTACCGTCTACAGAAGAAATGCCTGCAAGTGTTAGTAAAATTATAAATAACGCAGTAGATGAAAAACTAGCGTCGATGGTAAATCAAGGGAACCAAAGCAATATTGCAAACATGATAGCGGGAAGTGGCTTTAAAAAACCACGTCGATGAAATTCTATGGATTTTCACGCTAGCGTTTTTCACGATGAAAATCACGATTTAGACTCTGATAAATAGAATAAAATGTTCAAAAAATCACATGATCCGGCGTTTGATATAGACGCCCCAGTTGGCAAGGATGATTCTGTACGCGATTATCAATATTACGCCTATCATGCCATAAACTCAAATAGTCGAGCAAGAATTGATCTTCAAGTCCATGATACCAGTAAATACTTTTTACCCTGTGAAGCATTTATTGAAGTAGAAGGAGAAATTGTAACAGCTGCTGATACTACTGCTGTACCAGCACCGTATCCAGCTGGTACTCAAGTCGGTTTTGTCAATAATGGTATTATGGCGCTATTTGAGAGTGCTAGATATCTCATTGATGGAAAAGAAATTGAGTCCATAGATCGTGATGTTGATGTGGCTACAACAATAATCGGGTTAGCGAGATATTCTGATGATTATACAAGATCAGCAGGACCCTCTATGATGTTTGCAAAAGATGGTAAGAATACCGCTGGTGGAAATCCATTTGTTGTAAGACGACCAAAAAAACGTGATAATAGTGATTCTGATGTCGAGAATATGATTATAAACAACGACGTTAATTTCAATCTAGGAGCCGCAACACGAAACGCAATGTTGCAAGGAGAGCGTAAATCATTTTCATGCGCGATTCCACTGCATCACATATTTGGATTCTGTAGAAACGTCAGAAAAGTTATCTACGGGGCGAAGCATACAGTATCGCTTGTACGAAAGGGTGATGATAATGATGCAATTTGGAGGATTCCAGTAGATGCTGCAGCCCCCAATGCTGATGTCGGTAGAGTCGATTTAACAAAAATATCATTGTGGATGCCAGTGTTGACTCCAGCAATCACCGCAGAAGGACGATTACTATCATTTATGGACCAAGGAGGAAAGTCGTTGTTGAGTTGGCTAACCGTGAGTACAGATGTGAAACAATCAAATATCAACGGGTTATTCACTTGGAACCTAGCATCAAAACAAGGCGTTTCTGCGCCACGTCATATATTTATTGTGTTACAGGATAACGCACGAGTTGGCAATCAACTCTCCAGTCATATGATATTTGATCAATTAGGTGTGAAAGACGTCTCACTGAGAATAAATGGTCAACAGGAACCATCTGAGGATATACAACTTAATTACACAGAAAATCATATTGCACGAGTTTATCATCGTCTGTTGTCATTTATGGCACGCGATCAAAATGTGGATACTGGTTTGCAAATATCACAATATGATTTTAAAAATCTGTATCCGATCTATTACTTCTCACTGGAACATCTCGATTTGACAAGACAGTCAGTTGTTGATATACACTTTAGAGCTAATGTGACTCGTGGTGCTGCTATTGCTGATTATAGAGCGGTTGCTGTCATTCTCAGTGATAAATCAATGCTACTCGAAGGTGTTGGTGGAAGAATGAGAGTGGTAGATGCCCCAGTAGAAAATCTTTGAACGATTTTTCTCGATTTTTCATTGAATTAGAATCAATCAATTATATATAATGTCATATAGTGTTATTAGTGTTACGTTAACTCCTGGTCAAATCAAAAAATTGCAATCAGAATCGGCTAAAAAATGTGGAACCACAATCACGTTGAAACCCAACCAAATGACTGGTGGTGCAAATAAATTATCGCTGACAACTCGTCAAATAAAACATTTCAATGATTCACTTGCAGCCAAAAAAGGGGTCCAGATTACTCTTTCTGCGGCTGCTATTAAAAATATGATGAAAACGGGTGGTATATTTCCATTGTTAGCTGCAATACCAGCATTGATTGCAGCAGCAGCCCCAGCGGTGGCTAAAGCAGCGGCGTTAGGAGCCGTTGGTACTGCAGCAGGAATGGCGTTTAAAAAGGCAGCTGGACAAGGATATAAAAAAAAGAGACGATCCGTTCAAGGATTGGGTCTAAGACTACCAGGAACCCCGTATTCATGGTACAGCGGAAAGGGTCTAAGACTACGAGGAACCCCGTATTCATGGTACAGCGGGAGATCCGTTCACGGATCAGGCCTGAGACTACCAGGAACGGTTTATTAATTGAGGAACCTATGGTTCCCAAATCTTCGATGGTTCCAATGTCCAATTTTGATTTAATGGATGCTGCTAAAAAACTAGTGATTAAAAATTTCAGAGGTGTTTTTATGAAAGATCAATTACCACATCAACCAAACAAAACTGAAACAGGTATTATTAATCTTGATAACAGCACCGGACCTGGAACTCACTGGGTTGCATACGCTATTGATCCACGTGGGATTGTCTATTTTGATTCATATGGATTAGCCCCACCAAAAGAGTTTATGCGTTACATAAAACAATTTCCAATGAAGACTTGGTATTCTACGCTACCAACACAACAAATCAATGACCCACCAATATGCGGCAGTGAAGTATTAAATGTCCTTGATGCTATTTCAGCATCTAGAAAACCACCTCATATTGTCGTAAATGACTACACCAGCAATCGCTTTTTAGAGAGAGAAAGAGTTTTACAATAACATGATTGATATTTGGGGGAGATCTTTGAAACCCAAACCCGATGGCACTGCAACCCCTGATTCTATCAAGGATATAACAAAAAAAATTAAAGATGAAATAGCTGAGACATTGAATTTAGAAAGTGTTGAACCCAATGAAATAGTTGTATTTCAAGATCGCCAGGGTAAATTGAAATCTAGTAATATTTCTCTGGATGATATTTTAGTTAAACAACAAAACGCAATCGAGAACACCGTTGCGCTATTTTCCGATCAGGGTAAATTGAAAACCAGTAATATTTCTCTGGATGATATTTTAGTTAAACAACAAAACGCAATCGACAACACCGTTGCGCTATTTTCCAATCAGGGCAAACTCAAACCGGGTGTACTCGTTTCGACGATTACAGATCGATTAAAAATTCTCAACGATGAGTTAAACAATTCTGTGGTTGTACTAACAACACTTGAATCTAAAACCGAAGAACACATAAAACAGTTTACCGCATTTCGTAGAAATATCATTGATAAATTTATTGGAACCCCGTTAGATAAAATTGAACTAAAACTCCCTGATATTAAAAAATCCATCGATGAGACGAAAAACTTCATCGAAGCAGTCAAAGGTGATTTTTCGAGGATGATAACAATCATTGAAAAAACAAAAATTCCTCATGAGAAAACTAACAACATAGTATATACAATCCAACACGGATCATTTGAGTGGTCACTTACAAACAACAAATTAGATATCACTGCAACCATTAAAGGTATTTATCGATTAACACTGGTGACAACGGCTCAATTTAATATTTCATCGTCCAGTTCATCCGGGGTCAATAATACGATTTCAACGATCATCGACAAGGGTACAAATGAAAAGTTCACTATAACAACTACTGATAAACATTTGGCTAAAACTCCGGTATCATGGTATGTGGAATTCGTAGCGGATTTAAGTAAATAAATTGAAAGGATTTCACAATTGAAAACGCTAGTATTTTTAAAATAACAATGATTTCATCATCGCAATATCGCTATGATCAGGTCAGAGAATATCAAACTAGACTCAAAACCCTGTCTGAGGAGTATGCAATGAAAATTAAAAAATACCGCAGGAGAATTACCGCAATTGATGTTACTGTGTATTCAGTGAGTGGTGTAATCACCGGAGCCGGTATTATACTGTCTTCAGTGACAATGATGGCCCCAATAGCTGTTCCAATTTGCATTTCTGCGGCAACAACAATCGCTGGAATTATTTCAATAATCACAAAAAAAATATCCTCATGCAGCCAACGGAAACTACAAGACTACATAATTCAATTTCATGTTGTGTCTACTGCATACTCGCAATTATCCTCATTGATATCGTCATCGCTCGATGATACAATTATATCAGAGAGTGAGTTTTCAGCGATGGTAGATATATATGATTATGCGATGTCAAAATTAGAAGTACAAAAACATGAGTATAATAACAATGACAACACCGATGGAATTACTTCAACAAATAGTGGAGAACACAAACCCAGTACAAACAAGCATGATCTCAATAACCTCAACGAATCCAGAATTCAGTGTGAATTTCCCCTCTCCGGTCCCAGTGAAGGAGATAGCGCTAGCAAAATTACGAGTATACCACAGTTGGCCAAATATTAGGTCAAAATCATTTGGTGGTCAACAACCCAATAATTCACTGGTATTTGCAAATAACAATAAACCAGACGGTACCCCAGACTGGAATGTTGTTTCCATACCAACCGGATCATACCAAATCGAACAAATCAATAATGAATTCGCGCGTAGAATAAAATCGATTACTGGAGTAGAGTCAAAAATAGCTATAACAGTTCATGAACCAACACTATCATCTGCCATTGAAATAAGCACAGAAGGATATGTCGTAGATATATATCAGAGTTCTATTAGAACCGTACTAGGATGGCCTGAATTACCACCCGGGGGAAAAACCGTTGATTTACCAGAACCCAAAAAAAAAACGATTATATCACAGACAGGATAAAATCTGATAATCCAATAAAAAGCTATAGATATTATGATAAGTCGTATTTTTTCATTAGAGTAGAATATGATGAAAAAATAAGACTTATTCATCATCTTGCTAACCGGGATAAAATCACTGAAAATTTCACAGCTTTCAATAACGATATTTCGTTGTTGTTTATATCCCTTAGATCCGGCACTCTCACCCGAGATGAATTTATCAGTGTCGTAGAAACATGTAACAAAATCATCAATGACATGGAAACATTTCATTCACAAATTATTCAAGAGGTATTAGGTGACAGTAGTCCTAAAACAAGAGATTTATTTGCAATAGACTATAAGATCCGCATAAGAGATATTCCAACATTCAAACTACCAGGATATAATCTCTTAGAACTACAAAAATCTCTCGATGATGCCATCGATGAAGGTTTCAAAAAAATCCATGATACGTGGAAAAAAACACCATCACAACCACAAACAACTATCCTGACCCATAATAATGACCCAGACGGTGGTGGCAGGCATATTGCTCCGTTCAATGTGAATATTTCAACGGTGATTGCGCTCAATTTAGTATGCGATGTGATCGAAGGAAGCTATCAAATAAATTTAGAACGATCAAATCAAGCTCAGCAGGGATATATTTTGTATTCATTTGCACCAATAGCTCCTCCAGGGTTTTTAATAATTGAGTCCCCGGTGAATCCAGTCTATATGCGATGTCATAATAATTCATTAACCAGAATTAATTTCAAACTCACTGACCAGTCTAATAATCTGATTGATTTACAAGAGGAGGTTTTACAAATTAGTCTATTTGTAAAGTCGTAGTGATTTTCGTCGTAGTGATTTACATGACCCTCGAACACGATATCGTATCGGACTGGATCAAATATTCGGTTAACCCCAACTGAAAGTTCTAGTGAGTGACACCGACGTTGTAGTCCCTTTTCCCAAAAAATCGATGGAGGATTTCATTAATTTCATTGATTTTTTCATATTTTTTTTTGGGACCTAATCCATGAAACGATATCAGATTCACACACACATTTGGGCCCTGATGTCATTGGTTTCATTGTTTTTAAGCGTGATTTCAGTGAAAACTTGTCTAAAAATGTTGTCCGATTCGCCCCTTCTGCTGCTACTTTTGTTCCCAGAAAAGCCATATTTGGATATATTTGGTTTGTGGAAAGGACTTATGTTGCTAGAAAGCCATATTTGGATTAAAGCAATGAACTAATGTTGCTAGAAAGCCATATTTTGATTGAGGAAAGGACTAATGTGACTAGAAAACCATATTTAGGGCCTAACCGAGTAGATAATTTTTGCCGAGTACCGAATCAGAGTTTTTGGATGTACTATTTGCTGGATCCTGGCATGAACCAAGTGGTAGGTGCAACTCCAGAGAGTACTGTTTGTTTCATTACCATATGCGAAGCCTATATATTGCCTATAAGATGAAAATTTTTATTATTAACTAAAATTATTATATATTAAGAAACGTTTTTTTTAAAAAGTTCGATATTTATTGAATTATTTTACTTGTAACCATTTGTGCACGTATTATTTGCCAAGGCGAATACTTCCGAATAGTACCGAAAAACCTGATATTTGGCCGAAGCAAATGTCCAAGGCGATTTCTGGTTAGGCCCTAAACATATTTGGTTTGGGGAAAGGACTTATGTTGCTAGAAAGCCATATTTGGGTTGGGGAAAGGACTTATGTGCTAGAAAGCCATATTTCGATTGGAGAAAGGACTAATGTGACTAGAAAGCCATATTTGGATTGGGGAAAGGACTTGTGTTGCCAGAAAGCCATATTTGGATTGGCGAAAGGACTTGTGTCACTAGAAAGCCATATTTGGATTGGTGAAATGACTTATGTTGCTAGAAAGCCATATTTGGATCGGTGAAAGGACTTATGTTGCTAGAAAGCCATATTTGGATTGGTGAAAGGACTTATGTTGCTAGAAAGCCATATTTGGGTTGGGGAAAGGACTTATGTTGCTAGAAAGCCATATTTCGATTGGAGAAAGGACTAATGTGACTAGAAAGCCATATTTGGATTGGGGAAAGGACTTGTGTTGCCAGAAAGCCATATTTGGATTGGCGAAAGGACTTGTGTCACTAGAAAGCCATATTTGGATTGGTGAAATGACTTATGTTGCTAGAAAGCCATATTTGGATCGGTGAAAGGACTTGTGCTGCTAGAAAGCCATATTTGGATTGGGGAAAGAACTTCTGTTGCTAGAAAGCCATATTAGGATTGGGGAAAAGACTTCTGTTGCTAGACAGCCATATTTGGATTGGGGAAAGGACTAATGTGACTAGAAAGCCATATTTGGATTGGGGAAAGTACTAATTTCACTAGAAAGCCATATCTGAATTGGGGAAATGACCTAAGTTGCTAGAAAGCCAGATTTGGATTGGGGAAAGGACTTGTGTTGCCAGAAAGCCATATTTGGATTGAGGAAATGACCTAAGTTGCTAGAAAGCCAGATTTGTATTGGCGAAAGGACTTGTGTCACTAGAAAGCCATATTTGGATTGGTGAAATGACTTATATTGCTAGAAAGCCATATTTGGATCGGTGAAAGGACTTATGTTGCTAGAAAGCCATATTTGGATTGGGGAAAGAACTTCTGTTGCTAGAAAGCCATATTAGGATTGGGGAAAAGACTTCTGTTGCTAGACAGCCATATTTGGATTGGGGAAAGGACTAATGTGACTAGAAAGCCATATTTGGATTGGGGAAAGTACTAATTTCACTAGAAAGCCATATTTGAATTGGGGAAATGACCTAAGTTGCTACAAAGCCAGATTTGGATTGGGGAAAGGACTTGTGTTGCCAGAAAGCCATATTTGGATTGAGGAAATGACCTAAGTTGCTAGAAAGCAAGATTTGTATTGGCGAAAGGACTTGTGTCACTAGAAAGCTATATTTGGATTGGTGAAATGACTTATATTGCTAGAAAGCCATATTTGGATCAGTGAAAGGACTTATGTTGCTAGAAAGCCATATCTGGATTGGTGAAAGGACTTCTGTTGCTAGAAAGCTAGCGCCTTGAGCCTTTAAAGATTATGCAGCTGAGTAATAAAATAATCCCAGAATAATCCGATCTAAAACAACATAAAGTCACAAAAAAAAACTTTAAGCCAGAAATACACATCATGCAAGTGAATAGAGCTTATTCTATCAGAATGTTTGTGACCTAAGGTTCTCACTTTGGATGCCATAGGACTTCAAATGGATTACATGCATATACATAAGTTTGATGTGTCTGCTACTGGTTTAAAATTAAGAAGTGTGCTACCATGGCTTGGATTTGAATGTCTGATGCTAAGGGAGATGAAATAAGTTGTCTGTGTATTGAACTCCATACATAGATTAACAAATGTCTGAGATGTTACTAGGTCAGATTTTCCATTATTGATGAGAAGTCCAGATTGGTAACAAGCATTACCATGTCTTGTTACCAGGAAACTTGATGTTGCCAGAAGAGAAATGGTCTGGACATGTGTCATTATTTAATTCATCAGATGGGTGAAGACCATGGGCTGATGTTGTGCCCTAATGGGAGTGTCCTGAATTGGTATATGCTTTTATAGTTGAACTGCAGGAACATTCTAGAAGCCTTGATCATGAATAGGGACATGAAGGTATGCACCATTCAGTCAACACTGATGGCAAAATCTCCATCATGGAAAGCATTCAAAATGAGCTGTGATGTTTCAAATGAGAACCAAGTGGGGTGAGTGAATTGATAGAAGGTGCTTAGGTCAATGACCAGATACAGAATGTCAATAGCCTTATGGATCCAAGAAAAGTCTGGAATGAATGAAAGGACACTCTTGGTGCTATATCTACTTTGGCACGTGAGAACTTTTTTTCTTTGGAGCTTTGATAAGATGGTTTTCAGAGGTTTGTGTCCTATTGTTGGACAAGTACAATGGGGCTCTTACATAATATTTTATTGCAGAACAAAAATGTTAAAAAATTAATTGATTTGAACATCCTACCAGCAACTGCTTGTATCAGTCAAGAAAGATTTTTGTGAATATCTTGTTTGATGAACAAAGGTAAATGGCTTAACACATAGAAGCAAAGATATTACAAGCTATGTATTACTGGTGGGTGTAATGTTAATGTTTTGGAATGCAGCTAAGTGTAACAACATTGACTTGTAATGCTGCTAGATGTTTATATTTTGTTATGTAATGCTGCTATGTGTAATGTTATTGTTATGTAATAATGCTAGTAATGTCTTTGTTAAGTAATGCAGCTAGGAGTAATGCCATTGTTATGTAATGTTGCTAGTAGTAATGTCATTTACATAATGCTGCTAGAAGTAATGCCATTGCAATGTAATGTTGCTAGTAGTAATGTCATTGTTATGCAATGCTGCTTGGAATAATGCCATTGTTATGTAATGCTGCTTGGAATAATGCCATTGTTATGTAATGATGCTAGGAGTAATGCCATTGTTATGTAATGATGCTAGGAGTAATGTCATTGTTATGTGACACTGCTTGGAGTAATGTCATTTACATAATGCTGCTAGGAGTAATGCAATTGTTATGTGACACTGCTCAGAGTAATGTCATTTACATAATGCTGCTAGGAGTAATGTCATTGTTATGTAATGCTGCTTGGAGTAATGCAACTGTTATGTAATGCCGCTAAAACCAATGTAATTGTTATATAATGCTGCTAACAGTAAGGTCATTGTTATGTAATGTTCTTAGTAATGCCATTGTTATGTAATGCTGCTTGGAGTAATGCCATTATTATGTAATGCTGCTTGGAGTAATGACATTGTTATGTAATGCTGCTAGGAGAAATGCCATTGTTATGTAATCATGCTAGGAGTAAAGCCATTGTTATGTAATGCTGCTAGGAGTAATGCCATTGTTATGTAATGCTGCTAGGAGTAATGCCATTGTTATGTAATGATGCTAGGAGTAATGCCATTGTTATGTAATGCTGCTAGGAGTAATGCCATTGTTATGTAATGCTGCTTGGAGTAATGCAACTGTTATGTAATGCTGCTAAAAGTAATGTAATTGTTATGTAATACTTCTAACAGTAAGGTCATTGTTATGTAATGTTCTTAGTAGTAATGCCATTGTTATGTAATGCTGCTTGGAGTAATGCCATTGTTATGTAATGCTGCTAGGAGTAATGCCATTGTTATGTAATGCTGTTAGGAATAATGTCATTGTTATGTAATGCTGCTAGGAGTAATGCCATTGTTATGTAATGATGCTAGGAGTAATGTAATTGTTATGTAATGATGTTAGGAGCAATGTAATTGTTATGTAATGCTGCTAGGAGTAATGCCATTGTTATGTAATGATGCTAGGAGTAATGTAATTTTTATGTAATGCTGCTTGGAGTAATGTAATTGTTATGTAATGCTGCTAACAGTAAGGTCATTGTTATGTAATGTTCCTAGTAGTAATGCCATTGTTATGTAATGATGCTAGGAGTAATGCCAGTGTTATTTAATGCTACTGGGAGTAATGCCATTGTTATGTAATGCTGCTAGGAGTAATGCCATTGTTATGTAATGCTGATAGGAGTAATGCCACTGTAATGTAATGTGGCTTAGAGTAATACCACTGTAATGTAATGCTGTTAGTAGTAAGGCCATTGTTACATAATACTGCTAGGAGTAATGGCATTGATATGTAATCCTATTATAGTAATACCATTGTTATTTAATGCTGCTAGTAGTAAGGTCATTGCTACATAATGCTGTTAGGAGTAATGTCATTGTTATGTACTGTTGCTAGTAGTAACATCATTGTTATGTACTGTTGCTAGTAGTAATGTCATTGTTATGTACTGTTGCTAGTAGTAATGTCATTGTTATGTACTGTTGCTAGTAGTAATGTCATTGTTATGTACTGTTGCTAGTAGTAATGTCATTGTTATGTACTGTTGCTAGTAGTAACATCATTGTTATGTACTGTTGCTAGTAGTAATGTCATTATTATGTACTGTTGCTAGTAGTAATGTCATTGTTATGTAATACTGCTAGGGGTTTATGCCATTTGTTTGTAATACTGCTAGGGGTAATGTTATAGTGTAAGGATGATGTCACAGTTGCAAAGCAGATTGGTATGTAATACTCTTAGGAGTGATGTTACATTGTCAAAAAGACTGGAATGTAATAATGCTTGGAATGATGTTGCAGTTTCAAAATACACTGGTATGTAATACTGCTAGGAGTAATGTCACAGTGTCAAAATTACACTGGTATTTAATACTGCTAAGAGTGATGTCACAATTTCAAAGTACCTCGGTTTGTAATGCTGATAGTAGTAATGTCAGTGTCAAAGTACTTTGGTATGTAATAATGTTAGGTGTGATGTCACAATGTTTAAATACATTGGCATGTTATGCTGTTAGGTGTGATGTCAGAGTGTCAAAGTACTTTGGTATGTAATACTGTTAGGTGTGATGTCACAGTGTTTAAATACATTGGCATGTAATGCTGTTGGGAGTAATGTCACAGTGTCAAAGTACTTTGGTATTTAATACTGCTAGAATCATGATGCAAAGTCAAAATACGCTGGTATGTAATGATGTTAGGAATAATGTCACAGTTTCTAACTACTTTGGTATGTAATGCTGTTAGGAGTGATCTCACAGTGTCAGAGTACTTTGGCATGTAAATGCTGTTAGGAGTGATGTCACAGTGTTTAAATACATTGGCATGTAATGCTGTTGGGAGTAATGTCACAGTGTCAAAGTACTTTGGTATTTAATACTGCTAGAATCATGATGCAAAGTCAAAATACGCTGGTATGTAATGATGTTAGGAATAATGTCACAGTTTCTAACTACTTTGGTATGTAATGCTGTTAGGAGTGATGTCACAGTGTCAGAGTACTTTGGCATGTAAATTCTGTTAGGAGTGATGTCACTGTGTCAGAGTACTTTGGTATGTAAATGCTGTTAGGAGTGATGTCACTGTGTCAGAGTACTTTGGCATGTAAATGCTGTTAGGAGTGATGTCACTGTGTCAGAGTACTTTGGTATGTAAATGCTGTTAGGAGTGATGTCACTGTGTCAGAGTACTTTGGCATGTAAATGCTGTTAGGAGTGATGTCACTGTGTCAGAGTACTTTAGTATGTAAATGCTGTTAGGAGTGATGTCACTGTCAGAGTACTTTGGTATGTAAATGCTGTTAGGAGTGATGTCACTGTGTCAGAGTACTTTGGTATGTAAATGCTGTTAGGAGTGATGTCACTGTCAGAGTACTTTGGTATGTAAATGCTGTTAGGAGTGATGTCACTGTCAGAGTACTTTGGTATGTAAATGCTGTTAGGAGTGATGTCACTGTGTCAGAGTACTTTGGTATGTAAATGCTGTTAGGAGTGATGTCACTGTCAGAGTACTTTGGCATGTAAATGCTGTTAGGAGTGATGTCACTGTGTCAGAGTACTTTGGTATGTAAATGCTGTTAGGAGTGATGTCACTGTCAGAGTACTTTGGTATGTAAATGCTGTTAGGAGTGATGTCAAGTTTTAAAGTACTTTGGTATGTAATGCTGTTAGGAATGATGTCACAGTGTCAAAGTACTTTGGTATGTAATGCTGTTAGGAGTAATGTAAAGTTTTAAAGTACTTTGGTATGTAATGCTGTTTGGAATGATGTCAAGTTTTAAAGTACTTTGGTATGTAATGCTGTTTGGAGTAATGTCAAGTTTTAAAGTACTTTGGTATGTAATGCTATTAGGAGTCATGTCACAGTGTTAAAGTATTTTGGCATGTAATGCTGTTAGGAATGATGTCATGGTGTCAAAGTACTTTGGCATGTAATGCTACTAGATGTCATGTCACAGTGTTAAATATAATTTCTACAATATGACAATTAAGAGACTAATTTAAAAAAGTCAAACAATAAAACTGATTGCTCACCTGAAGGCTCTTTCTGCTGGTAAAGAGCTGATCCAGAGGGAGTTCCAAGGTTCATTAGACATATTGCACACCTTGGCAATGGCTTCTTACAACCTGGGCAACAGGTCAACTAGAATAGAATAGATATGTATGCATGTATGTATAGATAGTGTTTAATGACATATCAGCACAATCCTGGCAATGAACAATTATGTTGCCAAACTGTACAGGAAAAAATACAAACAACAAAAGATAAAATCTTCCAAATAAACAAATATTTAGTCATAACAGAAAAATAAAATGTAAAGACCCTATTTTTTTTAAAGGAATATAAAGCAGAACATAAAGGTATAAATAAATATAAAATTCTCAAATATTTGGTAAAACATTCTTGCATAAAATGCATTCTCTTTCTGACAATACATCATCAGAAATCTTTTTACTGAATTGGCATAGGAACTTTCTGTCTCACTGAGAAGAAGTCAATGTGTCAGTAGACAATGGCAAGGAATGCATTCTGGTCAAAGCTTACCCATCATCTGGGGGTTATGCATGGGTTATGTATGTTCTATATAAAAATGGCAACATTCCCAAATATTTGGTAAAACATTGTTGCATACATCATCAGAAAGCTTTTGACTGTGTTGACATAAGAACCATCTGTCACACTGAGTAGAAGTCAATGTGTCAGTAGACAATGGCAAGGAATTTATTCTGGTCAAAGCTTACTCATCATATGGAGGTTATGCATGGGTTATGTATGTCTGTTACATGCTTAGGCTCGAATAAGCAGCAACACAAAAAGAGTGAAAACTAACAAGCTTGTAAAATTTAACAATGAATTTATTAAGTACAAATGTTTTATAAGAGAACATAAATAAACTTACAGTTTTAGAGAATCAAGTCCAAAAATAATCCAATATAGAATTCACAAAAATAATCCACTAATGGAATTGCAAGAGTCCTGATAAATCAATGTCCTAATAGTTATTTAGTCAGTTCTTGTTTTTATAATAATCCAAATGAAAAATCTATGAGCACATGTTCTTTTCCAGATAAATAAAATAATTCCTCTTGTTCTAACGAATTGACACAATTTCCAATATAACTCAAAACACAACTATTAATTTAAAGCCCAGAAATTCTACTGAACTGTTCTCTCCCAAACAATAATTTAAATACCTGTTTTTAAACAAGGGATCAGAAGGTCACAGAAAGAACATAAAAACATGTACGCATTGAATGACCCAGAAGGAAAATCATCCACCTCTCACCTCCAAGAACTAAAAATAAAAAGATGTCCTTGGATTTAGCCAATCGTTTTAGAAGCTTGTTGACACTCTCTGAAGCAGGGTCAGAAATGAGGTCAACCCTGTTGTTTACAAATAGAGTCTAGGTCAGCCTGAATTTTCCAGAATAGATATCTCCCAATTAATGAATTTTAAACCCAAAATGACAAATTTGGATCTGACATTTAAAAATAAATGATTTAAATCAAATATATGTCACAATGTCCTATATACAATTTGCAAAATTCCACCAGATTAAATACAATAAATCCTTATTAAAGAAAATCCTATTAGTCTAAGGCTTGGTATTTTCAGTTCTACATCAAATTTGGAAATGCTGCTGAATATGGGGTTGAATGGCATGCCAACTGTTTTTGTCCAGCCAGCATGTACATTGGCTTGGTATTCAACATTATTTTTGGGCTAAAAATCACAAATTGGTATATCCAATAACACTTCCCAGCTCACATAATGCTATCATCAGTCAGTACTTACAAAATGAAATCATCATCTGTAGATGAATTGTGTTGGGAGTCATCCAGTTTATAGTTTTCCACATAGCACTTGTTTTAACCAGCATTTATAAAACTCCTTGCAAAATACATGATAAAAATATGAGAATGCTTGCTCCATGGCCCTGGCCCTATGTACTAATTAAACTGAGTTTCAAAAACATTCTTATCCAGTTTAAGCACCATGATGTGTAAACAGTTGTTAACCCGTAAAACAACATATGCTGTAACAATTGCTTCAGGACCTCTACTGCTGGTGCAGTATATGCCATGACAAAAACGTAGCTTAAAAAGGTCTTCTTAAAAGAGACTGCAAAAGGGTTGTGTTCTTTTAGTAAAACACTTATTTATCAATATTACCTTTAAACTTTGATAATTCCAACTGTTATAAATGAAACAGATTTTCTGCAATACGATTAGCTGTAAACAGTCACGTGATACTGATCTGGAATTTTTTATATATCAATAAATTCAGGAACTACTTTTGGTTTTTGTACTGTCTACAATATAAATAAACAATGCAGAAACGTCATTGTGAAGCAACTGTTTCATCTTTCAAATTTTTTATTCAGCAAAGAAATACAAATTATACTCATTTTATACTTTTTCAAATATTCTTTGAAATGCATAGTTTACAAGTTAGCTTTCATCTGTGCAAAATGGACGATTATGGCGATTTTGCATTTTTCTGCTGAGGTTTCTGAACAATTAGATGACAAGGAGTTAAAAGAAATAATAACAGCGATTGAAGCAAATAAAGATGGATTTGGCAATAATGTGATGGCTGTCACAACCACTGAAAATGAAACAGAACAACAGATTGATACATTCCCTCACACAGCACCCCATGACCTCAGTCACTCTAACCAAATACAACAACAACAATAATAGCGTGGGAATTGGGACAATAAAATTTGAGGTCGCTGAGGGATCTAAACCAAAATTCAAGAAAATATATGAGAAGGACTTAAAAGTTATTGAAATAAATCAAGACTCAGAGGCTACTAAAAAAAACACAAGAAAAGGCATTGGCACTTTCAATGGGGTTTTTTATTTTAATTTTGTTTGCTTATTTAAAAAAACGTATGTTGGTGTTGATGGTATGGTGATAATTACCACTTAAACAAAAATAAAAACAAATCTTTATGAGACGATTGTTCAATGACAAAATAAAGTTTTTATCATCTCCACCATTGTGACTTAGCACCATTGAAAAAGTATATCATAATCCATAAGAGTGATTATTTTGCTAATTTAAATTATTTAGTATGTGTAGTCATTAATTTTTTCTAGCACTCCAGCACTCATTTATGCAACCAAACAAAACATATGGCCAATTTTGCAAGCAACTCTACATTTAACAACTGTACATTTAATTTCACAAAGATAAGTGAAAGGGTCATGCTAAGTATTAACACTGATGCGAAAGATATAAAATGTTATTCCTGCATAAAACATACTAAAATTAAAAAGGAAATGTTATTTTATTATATGAAAAGAAATAAAGTCCAATGACATGCATAATTCAATTTCTACCATCATAGGCTAGTGTTAGCCACTGGGAATTCTTTTTATCCAATTTATAAAGAATACTGTTTTGTGTTTGCTTATCCATGCCTTTTAAGGAACTTATAGTAGGGTCACTAGAGCATGTGTGTTGGAAGTTTTTTATGTAACGGGTAGCCTCTGATATTTTTTACTGGGATCATTGACATTTTTTGGGTACAAACTGCAGTGCAACTACTTTGATTTCTTTGCTCATTTATGTCTTGGCCCTATGGGCCTTCACCACTATTTTACTCAAAGTGGAGAATCATGGGTAATTTTACGTTACATATGATGCAGGAAATGAAAGACACGTGTTTTTATAAACAGCGACCCCTTTCTTGTTGATGATACTTTTTTTTTAAAACAAGAAAGTAATGAACTTTAACAATGAGGATCATCTAAGGTGAAGCTGGAAGCACAAGCAAAGAGTCATGCACACAGATATCAAAGTGATGCTATGTCATGCTTCTGGTTAGGCCGGCCCAAGAATTAGAAATTTTTAGAATTCTGTTTTTTGTCTGAAGGCAATTATGTGATCTTCCTTCTTTTGGGAATCATCAAGTTCATGACCTTAATTCTAAACACAAACTAGAAAAAAGCTCCATAAATATTTTAGTTTTAAAGTAATGAATGATAATCTTAAATATTTCATATCTTAATTACAATTGCCTTTCTTCAACACTGAAAGCTTTAACTAGAGCACGTAGTCCCCAAACGCCATACTTGCATAGTAGTGCATTACATCATCTGTAGAAAGCTGTCCCATATTTCTGCACTGTAAAAGGCAGTTGTTATGATTACTGTATATACATGCTTTCAAGTAGTTATGGTTCGGTACTTTCAGGCACAGCATCACAAGTAGGTTATTTAGTGCCGAGTCAATAAAGTAAAATGCCATGCTCAAGGACCACACCACAGGAGCTGCTCCAGGTTGGTCTGATGGTAGGATTTTGAGTCAGGCATGCTAATTGCTGAGTAGCCATGGCTCCAATTAATAAGTAGAGTCCAGCTACTAATTGCTCAGAGATCTCTCATCACATAGTGCACTGGCAGATCTGAGTTTTTTTGTTTGCTAGAAATAATCAATAGAAGAAACAATACAGACTCTGATCTGCCAGCACATTGTACAATAACAAGTAGTGCATATATCATAAAATAAACTTATTCTTACCCTTGGTTTTGTCTGTGTGGAATGCCCTCCTGACATCATGTATGGTCGCACTTTGCTGGCAAGAGTCATGTTGCAAGCCACTGACTTCCCACAGAAATTACAGCTTACAAATGCATGTGTTGGAACTCGAATATTTGAATCTAATATGTGGCGCAAAATATCAAACTTTGACCTGAAACAGCAAAGAGAAGGAAACAATAAACAAACGCAAACATAACATAAACACAGAATCTGCTATTACTCTATGGTCTTAACAGTAAGAAGCAAAACCAACAATGTTTTAAAACTTAATTTTATTCTCTAAGTTATAAAATGCAAAATTACGAACAAACTGGAGCAATATGAATCAAATAAAAAATAATCCATAAAGGTTTCACACAAGTCCAAAAGAATCAAATGATTTTAATGAATTACAGGTCATGAATGTACTGACATACCAGTAGCCTTGAATGTGCAAAGTACTAGCTGTTCTGATGTATCACGATGGCATTATCCAAAACATCTTTGAATGAATTCACACGAATTCCCTGAATAATACTGTAGTCCCGTCAATGAGCACTTTGTGATTCCAAAGAATAATCCCAAAAAATGGTTTCCTCTCAATTTTTATCTAAACACATGAAACACAGACCAATAGTAAAATAACAACACAAGAAACTTGAATAAATTCATTGTCAACCTCTTAGCTTTATATAAACACTATAGCTCTACATCACATCATCTTTCCTACTTGATCTGTGTCAGAATACCTTTCAGGTGACATTTATCACAATACCTCACAACAAAACAGAACCCTCTGGACTCAATGATCCAATGGGAAATTACCCCAACTTATCAACAGGTTTATTATTTACAACGATTTTAAGACTTGTAAGCACCTATAGTAAATATGCATCTACAGTCATATTTATAGCTTATATGCAATCTACAGTCATGCACCAAAAGTAAAAACACAATATACATAACCATCCTTCTTAGGGACTGATGCTATACGACAAAAACTATAACAAGATTTTCAAAATAGTTGCTGTAACAGATTAAATGGATGTCAGACTGGCATGATTATCATTTTGGACCAATAAGAAATCATAAGAAATCTTCCAGTGAAAACCCATTCACCCATTTTGATACGACTTTCCATTTTGGAGAAGTAATGACAAGATTTTCAACATGGCTGCAATGTGGCCACATTTGATATCTGCAGAAGTCTTCTGGTGAAAACTTGAAGAGCTTCAAGATGGCTGCTGTGGTCACAATATTGGTTTTCAACTAAGCATAATTTATAGTCTCCTCTCATTGATCAAATGCATGTCATTCCCATTGAAAATGTTGACTGAACCTGACTGTTCTGGAATTATACACTCTTTTTCATAATAGTTTCCTGATTATAATACATTAGGAATATATCCAAGGTGGTAGTCAGACGAGAATGGTCTCCCTATGGCCTGGCATCAAATCCCACTAACTTGTCAGATGTGCATGATCTTCCAGTAATGTAACTGTAGGAAGGGATTGGGAGGGTATGCCCATATTCTGATCAGGTAAGTATTATCAAAGAATGATATTTTACTCCATAAACTTTTTTTGTTCTTCTTCAAATATGTTACCCTGCCTTTATACATAAAAAAAAATAGGTGCAAGAAGAAGGGAGTTGCATCCCTTTATACTTGTGCTGGCATTACCCTAGGTCGCCAAATATTTGTAAAGCAGGTTCAAGTCTTGTGTGAGATACATATAAAGCTAGAGTCTACACATAATTTTTACATGAGCACTAAAATTATCACTTGCACAATCTAATATACCTGAATAAACTGCATCACCATATAGCTGCTGAATGACCTGGAATGGTAGTTTGTTGTACTGCTGAATAACCTGGAATGGTAGTTTGTTGTACTGCTGATATAGTTCCCTGATGTTAAAACTAATTCCTAGAGAATAAAATGTCTCTGATATAAAAGATGGAGAAAGTGATCTCTGATCTCCATCTTTCAGTTGGATTTGTCCATTAAGAAGCAGCTGTGCCCATAGCTAAGCTATTGGCAGCTGCCATCTCTCCATGAATGAACATGCACAATAAATCTCCTGATATCTTCCCAGTTCACTTTAAGTACCACTTATGATCCCATATCGGTCTTGTAGATGCTCTTGGGGTGAAGATGAGAGGTTTCAAGACAAAAACCTCTGATTCTCTATGAGCTTGCCCTTGGGAAATCAAAACAGCAGCTGACATAAGCAAAACTGAACAATAATAGCCGATTGTCAAGGTATTTCACTATTCATGTTTAATGTAACTAAAACAGCAATGAAGTGGGTTCTGTACACAAGGTGACTCAATCAGGACCTAAGCACTGGTATAAAATCCACTAGATTCAACCACTGCTGAACCCATGTGTGATTTCATTCCAGACAAATACCAAAACCTTTAGTCAAGTTTGTAAGAAGGGTCAGGGAGGTCTTTGTTCCATAATGTCATAAATGTATGAAATTATTGAATGGGAGCCCTTAATGATGATAGGAACAAACTTCTCATTGAAGACTCTGAAGGAGGATGGTAGCTATCTGTAGTATCAAAGCTTTTAAAAGTCTTGTGTTCACTTGTACTACTGGAAGAAAACTCCATTTCTGCCGACAAGCTTTCAAATGTAGTAGGCCTACATGCCCATGTACATCACTTGTTATGAGTACCATTTCATTGAGCGCTTGCCTGATATGAGCCAGGAATGCAGACGCAGCATCTCTGGGGTTTATAGGTACAACTGCATTCCTGACTATTTGCACAGGAATAAGAAGAACAGGATTTTTATAGGATTTTTCAATGCTAACTTCAACAGTCTGATGATCCATGACTTTCCACTAGAGGAGAGAGATCAGGATTAGATGGCTCTCCAAATCAATCACTTTTTTGCAAGACTTTGAGGATATGGGGGTGGGGTGGTAAAGTGTATCTATTCCAGCACATGAGAGTACTTGAAAAATATTCAAACTCCCTGGGATGAGGTCGACATGGAAGTGGATTTATTAACAATAATGCACCTGAAAATAGCCCAACCCAGTGAGCAGATGTCTTTGGATTTATTTTCCTTTGCGTTCTGAAGTAACTGAAGACCATTGGAGAGTATGAGAATGACCTATTCAAACAGAATCTTCTGAAAGACATGCACCATACATCAAGACCAGAAGATTAATGTGTGATACCATCGAGGCCAGATCCCACTTACTTCTTGGAAGGAATGCAGGACATGGTCATTCTAGGCTATTAAGTAGGCATCTGAAAAGATCTTCATTTCTTTCTGTTCCTGCAGCAGAAGGCTTACCATAAGACAAGATTCTACCATTTGCTAAGATGGGACCTCATGTAGTCCAATCTATAATCATATTGTCGAAGAAGCAAAGATGAGCCACCACTGGGATTGAAGTATCCTTTACTGGTGTCTCATGGAAAAGCTGTCCAAACTGAGTGGATCTACTTTTACACTGAACAGACCCAAGTGGCAATGAAACTGCTGCAATTTAATGATATTGAATGGTACACACCACTGAGATTATTTCAAGACATTATCATAAGATCAGTACATTTGGTTCAAAAGGGTTGTGAACTCTGCCCAAGTGAATGAAATGCTGAGAAGAGTTGAGATTAGCCATGTCCATGTTGACAAAGAATGTAAGGCAAAGCACAAGTTAGGTAGGTGACTAAACATCTGGAATCAAAAAATGACTAGCCTAATGTTTCTTTAGAATGCTGACATCACTGATGAAGTGGTGGTTTGCTCTATCCATAATTCTCATGAAGCCCCTGAATTGATATTTAGATCCAAATGGGAGCGTCTTGAGCTTGTAGAGTAGAGTAAAGAATCCATGTGTAAAAAATTAGAATTCTGAAAAGAACTGAATTAGTCTAAGCTGACTAAAACATCCTTCTGAACAGTGCTGAGAATCAAATTCAATGTCTACATCCTGAACATAGTTCCTGAATGAAGCGAATGAGAAACTTTGAATCCATGACCATATCAAGTGTGCATGGGGTCAAGGAAAATGTCAGGAGTAAATCCTAACAAGATTGCATAGTAAATAATCTCAAAAGTTCTTTTGAAAGTACAATGTTGATTCTTGCTGCCAAGATCTGCTGCATATGGGTATCTCGGGATATATGTACTGAATAAAAATTTGGGAAATTGAATATTGTCTGAAGGCTTTACAAAGAACTTTTAAACCCATGGGTCAGAAGGGCAGTTTTATCTTCAATTCCATGGACATAGGCTGAATTCTTCTCATCAGGATGTCAGGAAACAGCATCATAAGCATGGCATTATCTACCAATTAATTACAGGAAGAAAATGTGGGTTTTTATTTCCCCAGTACTTAGTCATCTATGGTCTGTGGAAACTGGTCCAAATCAAGAAAATAGAAGTGGAACAGATGTTTCCCATCTGGAATATTTAAGGAGTCTTTCTTCTTTGATCCCATTATGAAAATGAGGGCATGGCCCTTATAGTTGCTGTGCCTGTAAAGTTTTTATTGACTTGTATTGCAATCCATCAATGACTTTCTGATTTTGCTTATCTTTTCATGGTAGTGACATTGGGTATTTTGCTGGGCCCAGCTGGCGCCAGGATCAGTCATGGAATGTCCGGGGCCAAAATGCTATACTTGTATGGGTCTGGTACCGTGTAGCTAGAGATGGTTCACCAATTTAGGTGCTGGATATGCTTAATTTGCTAGGCAACCATGTCAGATCATAATATTGTATGGGCTGGTACTGGTATTGTGTTTTAAAACTAGGATTAAGTATACAGCGAAAATGTAACACACTATCTGAATCAGGTGCTGTAATTGTCAGGGCCAGGTGTCGAATACTGATTTTTAAAACACGAACTCAGCATGCAAGTTGGTAATGAGGGTTGCCCTTTCATTCTCAGGCCAGTACACAGCATAAAAACATAACATGCACAACTTGGCTTGTACACAACACCATTGATATACAGATGAAGTGGTTTGTTATCAGTCAGAGGCACTGTAATCTTTGCCAATGTTGTGAATGTGAAATCGGAGAGAAGAATGTTGGTACACAGATGAAAACAGTAAAGCACTGCATTAAACTGTAATGAAGACACTTATAAAAAAAAACATTTTATTGGAAACCTGACCAAAAAAAAAGATGTCAAATCTGACAATTGCTTGAGAGCAATTCATATACAAGGTTTAGTACTGTAGCTGAGGACCCTAGGGCAGGCAATGAAAATGTTGCCAACATGCTTACATAATTGGTCAATAGACTAATGCAGTTTGAAATATTTATCTACAATAAGGATAGATACATCTCCAAAGAATCAGTATAAAAAATTGTACATGTGGATACATTATTTATAGGGACTAAAGAGAGTACTTCATGGCATTAATAGAAGTAGTAACTTATACTGATGGAGTCTGGAATCAATTTCCTATAGAGAGGAGACCACCCTTGTCTGAATTCCATCTTGGGAAACAAGATTTATTATAATTAAATCTACTATTTTTAAAAGAAACAAACAGTAAGCCTTTTTAAAAGGAAATTTTAAAATTTATTACCAACCAATGCCACACAAATGTCTTTGGTGCAAATATTCTAATCACAACCACTCTTTTATTGTTCATTCATTCAAATATACAGTATACAAAATTAAATACACCACCATACATGGACACACTGAAATGTTAGAACTTGTTAAATTATTTCACTTGAATACTTTTATGTTAATACCACGAAATGCAGGGTATAAGACCTTTACAGATTGTTCCCAGACACCTATTTGTGTTAATTACAGGAAATGCAGGATATAAGACCTTTACAGATGGTTCCCAGACACCTATTTGTGTTAATTACACAAAATGCATGGTATACGACCTTTACAGATGATTCCCAGACACTTATTTGTGTTAATTACAGGAAATGTAGGATATAAGACCTTTACAGATGGTTAATGGACACCTATTTTTGTGTTAATGCCAGGTAATACATACCTTTACAAATGGTCAATGGAGACCAATTTAATCCATATGACAGGAAATGGTTTTGGATTAAGCTCAAAACATAACTAATAATCTACCTAAACTTCTGACTGTAATGTCAGGGCCATGTAAAGATATCAGTTCTTTTTCTGAAGGATTATTTATTCAAGAAACTTGATAAATGTGTGATTTAAGATTGTGTGCATATATTTTTTTTTTAAAACAGAACAATAACTGTGCTGGTACAATTGTCAGTGCATCTGCCTGTATTACATAGATTTTGCTAAATACCTCTGATGCCAAAGCCTCCAGCTGTCTAGCAAGTTTCTGTAGCTGAAAGGAAACAAGAGTCCTATGAAAGGATTGAGAATCTACTAGCCATAAAGAATTCATAAGTTAAATTTTCACTCTTTTCGACTGCTAAATGTTAAAATCATATATATTACTATGAAACAACAACATACAAAATATGGCAGTAAAAATAGTTTCAATATCTTTACAAGTCACCTGTAAAATTATTTTTTTCTTTTTTTCTTCTAAATTACTGCAGACGTGTAAATATCAAAGTTGGGATGATTTTGAACTCATCATTTGCCAAAAAATGAAGTTTGAGAAAAACTTCTATTTTTTTAAAATTGTAAATCATAAAAGCCAATGCATCAAATTCACATCCACTGTTGTCCGAGATCAAGAAAATACACCCAAAAAAATAGGAAAAACGATAGTAAGGCAGTAAACCATGAAAATAATATGTAATAAAAAAAACAATGATTATTTGGCTTTCTGTTAAAAATGTTAGATTATTTTATTCTCTATTGTAAATATTTAGCTTGGGCAAGCCTAATTGAGAGAGTAGATGTTTGAATAATTCATTCTATTCAATATATCCCATTTCTCATAGAATTTTGAAATTAATTTGTTAAATTTAGAAAGAGAATACAATTTCAAATTGTCCATCAGACCTTGTAAATTCAACTTATTATTTATTTTACTAGCAGTGTATATATGTGACATTTAGAAATAAAAATTATATGGTTTAATACATCTGAACTTTTTGATGTTTCAGCATGAACAATTTGCTGAAGTGAGAATTTAATCTTAAATCCAGTATTTTTTGCATTAAGTACTCAGAAAGGATTGACCAAAACTAATTAATATGAATCAGGATTAAAAAAAATCAACCATTTCAGACAATCTCAAGAGAGAAATATGGGACAAGTTTATAGCATTATATAACTTATCTTCATGGAGAAAATAGTTATTGGTTCAGAACTGGCAACATTTAATATAGTCTGCAGAAAAAATCTACACATACTTCTCTGTATTATCCAACTCAAAAACCAGTATAGCTAAAACCTAAGTCAAGATCTCCAGAATAATGAGTTAAAAATATAACAAGATCCTCAATGGACTGATGAAATTTTAAGAAATTTTCATGGGATTTCAGGAATCAATGTAAATGACAAATTGTCAGTTCACAGGAAACTTTAAAACTAGCACCATCTGTTAGTAGTAAAGCAAGGTAATGAGCAAGAGTTATTGCCCTTTGTCCATATTATATAAATAGAAAATATGACTTTTTCTTCTTTTGGGTGTGCTGGATTTAGGAAGAAGTGAGGCTTATATTTCTAACATATGTGATTAGGGAATGCATTAGAAGAATCTGATTCTGGATTATCATGCTAAAGGAAATTAAGATGCAGCTTGAAAAATTGATTTCCGAATCCATTCAAGAAATGCTTTCACATTAAGTTCACATTTCATTTATTATACATTGTTATGCATTCTGTGTTTCAACTCTCCATTTCCTTCAAAATGTATTCATCATTTTGTTTACATTCATTCACCATTTCATTTCATTTGCACTTATTCAGTATTCCATTTCATTAGACTTACCTTATACTGATAAAACTAATGGGGAGTCTATGTTAGTTTAATCTTAATTGATACATAATTTTACAGTTACTATAAAATGTTTGCATCAAGTTCAGAAAATCTGCTTGACACAATATGCTACAAAACCATTATTATCATTATTATTGTTTGTTCTACTGATTACTCCTAACAAACTTCATTTATCCATATATGTGGGGCATTATGCAACTCAAGATCTGGGTCCATGCAGTGTGCACTTGGATTTGATTTTAATACATAAATTGGCTAAATTTTGAGATTGGCTTACTTTACAATGCAAAATAACCTTGGAAATGTAAAGCTTATTTTCAAGGTGGGTTTAACAGCTTTCTGTATGATTCAAATGTTTAAAAACATTGATTTATATATATCAGAAGGAATCCAATGGTAGTTATCAGTTCCACTAATGGATTCAGTTCAAAAAATGTCTATACTTTTCTCCCTTGTCAAGTTTAGCCAGGTGTCATTGTTAACTTTTACAATTTAAAAAAAAACATTCAAGTTTTTAACTGGAAAAAACCCTGTAAATAGATAATGATAATTAATGAATACAGTAAAACCTGTCTTGGAAGACCACTGAAAATCAGAACACTTGACCTCAGGGACTTGATTCTTGATGTGTGAATTTACCGATACTGTCGTGACCTGTTATGAGAGCTTGCACTGTGAAAAACCACAATAATTGGCAGGAGGGATGGTCTTTTAAGACAGGCTAAACTGTACAGTGTGTGTGTATGTATATTTTTAACATAGCTTTAACAAATTTTCAGTCATATCGCTACAATGTGTCCAGTGTGTCTGTTTATAGTGATGTCTAGCACTGGGGCATCATGCCACAGACATGTAGCATGATGTCAACTGTACTCTAAAACCTGTCTTAAAAGACCTTTGCTAATGAGAACACTTATCCTCATTGTCTGGCAGATATGGTGCTCTTTCAAGACAGGTTCTACTGTACTGACAAAGGTAATGATAATATCAGCAATGATAACCTTGATGATAAATACAAAGAATATTATTGTCATCTTCATAGCTGCCAATCATATCATTACTGACTGTTATAATATCCACGATGAATCTAAATATACTTGAATTTCTTATCTTACATACACTCTAATTTAAGTTCTTTTTCCCATCTATTCAATTAAAAAAAAGTGTTTTAGTTGCAAGATATGGTCTAGATTTCACAAAGAAACTCCAGTCTTATCTTAAACTTAAGACCAGTTTGTGTAAACCGAGTGACTTAGATGTAAGTGAGATTTAAAACTGACCAATCAAATGTCTTCAGCCTAGACTAGTGGCTCCCAAAGTGGGCAGTACCACCTCTCTGGTGGCAGTGGGATTACCAAGGGGGGCGCTAATGCTGGATAACGCTTGTTGCAGGGTAAGGTACGGGGATACTGTGGATAACCATAGGGGCAGCAGCCCAGAAAAGTTTGGGAACCACTGGTCTAGACTTTAAGACAAAGCTGATGAAAATGTGACAAGGCACAAAAGTGTTGTATTTCCAAACAAGCTAAGACTTGCTGAATTTCAGGTAGTGCTGTAAAATACATTTACAAAACTTCTGATTTTAAATGACTACTAATCATTGGAAATTTGTTTCTTGCTGTACCTTTCAATCCAGGTGGTAACCCTGATATCCTTAGTAATTTCACTAGGCATGCAGTAGATAGCAGCCAAGGCAGCTGTTTGAATGTCACTAGTGATGTCAACATAGCTCTGTAACAACTCCACCCCTTCCTGTGATGCACCTGTACAGAATGAAAAATAATCAGGGTTGGACTGTCAGTTTAAAAGTTTGATTCTACTTATGTGATATATATATATATATATATATATATATATATATATATATATATTGTACATGTGAAGTCTATTTATATAATGTCAATGGTACATGTGAAGTCTAGTTATATCATGTCTATTGTACATGTGAAGTCTAGTCATGTCATGTCTATTGTACATATTAAGTCTCTTTCACAGGTTCCATTCCCACATAAAAATAATTTCAAGGTTAAATTATGGCATTAATTGGTTCTGAAATACTTGTGGAAAACCACTGACACTGCATATGTCTGAACCAAGTGTTACATCAAGAATCTTAAAGGTGCAAAGAAAATGTAAAAAAGTATGGGTATCAAGCCTCCTCAAGTTTGAAGTCCTGTAATATTATACAGGTGTATTACATGTAATTTTTCATACACAAACAAATAATTATTAATTTCAAATTACAAAAAATTGTAAAATAAACAATTATCATTTTGTGGTACTGATTGTGTACAAAAATGAAGGTATTGTACCCCTCAGGGTCTAAGGTACACATGATACTCAGCAACTTAATGGTATTAGCATACAAAATAAATGTAATTTTTTTTTTCATTCTGCTCTCAAATCAAGAATTTGATCATAATTTTTTTTAAAAAGTAGTCTTAAATCTTAAAAAACTTTTTATGAGAGAGAGAGAGAGAGAGAGAGAGAGAGAGAGAGAGAGGAATCATTGATGTGTCCATGTACAAGATCATATTTATTCAAGGTGGTTTTTATTTGTAGCTCTTGGAACAAGACAGAAATGAGAGGTTATAGGTCAAATGTTATTGTATTTTCAGTTACCTGATGATTGTGATCTTCTTCATGTATTAGGACACTACTATAATCCATTATCAATCAACACCTCTAAATAAACGATTCATTCTTGTTTTAATTATAATATACACAGTCACAACAACCACATGGCTATGCAATGTTATTTTCATGCTAATTAAATATGCTTAGAGCCTTGGTCAGGTTATTCCAGTTGAGAGCAACTAGAGGGCAAGATTCAACAGATGAGCTCAAATCAGGGGGGCTACCAATAGGGAAAAGATGTGAATTTGGGGGAAAGCCAATTTTTTAGTAAATTATGTATCTCCGAGAATACTTACCCGATCACATTACTTTAGGGATATAAGCCTGCTACCTCGCGAATCCAGCCCTATCAAAAGACGAAAATTTGTCTTTTCTGTCTATGTCATATAGACAAAAGGCAATAACTCTTGCCCCTTACCTCCCCTTGCCACTCACTAGGTGTCGCCAGTTTTTAAGCTGAGCGGTATATAATATACAAGGATGCTCGCATGGTGGGGTGGTTGAGAGGGTTTCTTAGTAATGTGATCGGGTAAGTATTCTCGGAGAAACATAATTTACTTAAAAATTTGCTTTCTCCTTTGAATATGTTCCCCGATCACATTACTTTAGGAGAATAGGTAATAGGAGGAGGGAATGCGGAGCATCCGACCTCCACCCCGGGTATCCTCTAGGGAATGATGGCTGGATTCCCCATTTGAACGATAACCCGATCTCCTAATTTTAATCAGCAACACAGCCCAGGGTCATGTGATATGTGACCCCTTTATACGGTTAAGAAGATAGTTATTGAAATCTTCTTACCTATAAAAATTATCTGGCGAATCCAGCGAAGCTAATAGGCTGTGCTGATTGTTGTACATGAGTCTGGTGGGCATCTGGGCTGCCAACACCAGACCTACTAGAATCAAGGTTTGCCTCTGCGAGGACAAATCTTGAAGATAAAACTGGAGAAGGTTGACTCTGCATGCCAGCCAACAGCTTCTATGAGGTGACTCTGATCTTGTGAATCCTCAGAGTACGCAGAGCGTATAACCCACTTCAGCCATGAAGCAAGGGCTTGAATGGTGATATGTCGTGTCCCAGCTATCACCAGAAGAAAGAGGTGCTTGTATGTGACCTGACTCACCTCTATGCATTTAAATGGTGCTAGAGTGCACAAACAGGATCTTGCATGGCTACTGATCCTGACTTATCTATAAAAGAAAGCGAGCTAATGACGACTCGTTGATTGCCAATGGATGGTAACCTATTTTTGGGCTACGAAGCCTGGCTGTGTCAAGAGGACCACCGAACCATCTGATCTGAACAGAAGATAGTTCGGGTCATAGAAAGGACCTGTAATTCACTCACCCTGCATGCTGAAGCTAAGACTATCAAGAAACCCAATTTGTATAATAGTAGCTTTAATGAATTGTGGGTTAAAGACTCAATACTGTCTGAATTGAGTCATGTTAAAACCCAGGACAGATTCCATTTGGAAACAGGATGAGGGATATTAGTCGACTGAACTCTAAAGTGGCTAAAAGATCTGACAGATCTTTGTCATGGCTGATAGCACATGTACTATAATGGCGGAATGTGTCTGATATCATGGAGCAGTAGCATTTGATAATAACTGGGGCCAGCTTTTTCTCCTCGAAAAGCCAGAGAAAAAAGTCGGCCAGTTGAGGGATTGTGACACTCAGAGGAACGATGTTAATGAAATGGTACCAGTCCCTGAAAACATGCCACTTTCCCTCGTAAGTCTTCAGAGTGTAGGGCCTTCTTGCTCTCGAGATTCTTGCAAGGCTGACTGGACAAGAGCCAAGCTTGAAGATAAAGATGGTCTGGACAGGGGTGGAACACCCATGGCCACAGTTGCTTAAGATTTGGGCGGACTATAATCTTCCTGGGTAGATCTATCGCCAGATCGAGTAGATTGGAGACCCAGGAGTTGTTCCATCTGAGAGGTGCAATCAGAATCATCTGACAGTTATGACCCCTCAACCTCTGGATTATTTTCAGTACCAAGACCATGGGAGGGTAGGAGAATGACCACAACCCTTCCCAGCTGATTGACATAGCATCCATGGCCCAAGCTTCTGGGTATGGAACCTGTGAGACAAAGGTGGACAACTTGCGATTCCACCTTGTTGTAAAGATCGATCATCGGACGTCCCCAAAGTGTGCCGATTGGAAGAAAGCCTGATTGATGGAATGACCATTCTGTGAGAATGACTGGATAGAGTGTCAGCCAGGACATTGAGTCTGCCAGGAATGTGTCTGATGTGTACATTGAGGTGGAGATTGTCGCACCAATGTAGAAACTGCCAGCTCAGATTGCACAGGTCTGGTGATTGGTGCCCCCTTGTTTTGAGGAGGCAAGGCACCACCACAAAGTTGTCTGACATAAGGAGGACAGTTTGCAATAAGAGTTGATCCTGCCAGAAATGAAAGTCATTAATGACAGCTATTATTTCTGAAAGGTTGATGTGGAAAGGGCTTGCCCCTGGCACCACGTGCCGCTGACAGTATCGAAGTACGGCAACAGGTGGGCACCCCAACCGTAGGCACTAGCGGCGGAACATACCGTTATCTCCGCCTGGGGTATCTCCAGAGTAATCCCTGTGGACAGCCCATAGGGGTTGTGCCACTGACTCAAGAATGATCGTATCTCTGGCGTGAGCATGATTGTGGGATTGAAGGGACTTAAAAAGGGCGCCATTACGCTAGCAACGTCCTTTGTAAAGGGCGCATAAAAAGACGGCTAAGCGGGATCAAGTCCGCTGCCGCATTGAATAATCCGAGGAGCTGCAACTCTCTCGCTAAAATGCGCATCCTGTTGGAAACGGACTCGACGAGTGCAATTATCTGGATGATCGCAAACTCTAGGAAGCCTTACCAGATTCAGATCGGGGAGAAACTCCACACCCAGATGGACCAAAAATCTGGGCTGGACAGAGATCGGACTTTATCCAGTTCAAGAGAAAGCCTATATGATGTAAAGTGATATAAGATCATTTCTGCCTTTGAGCAGAGTAGAACTTAACATATGTTTCTGGAAGATGTCGTCCAAGTATACTGCCGACACTATAGATGAAGTCGAGCTGAACAGGGTGACGACGTAATCCATAACCTTGGTACAAGCCAAAGGGCTGAAGTTGCGGCCAAAAGGTATGACCTAGAACTAATAAACTAAGTCCCGACAAGCACAACGAAGAAATGTCCGTGACTCGTGGGATAGGACCGTGAAAATGTGTGTCGGTCATATCTAGACTGACAGCATACCCATCGGATGGCTTGATCACGCCATCGCCACATTGAATTTTAGGGTGGTTCAGGTCAATGAATGGCCTCTGGATATATATATAAAGGCATCCTTCTCCCGATCTGACGATATATCCATGAAGAGGGGAGAGGAGGACAGGGGAGGGGATGGATAAATGAAGTCCAAAGTCCCTCCGAAATGGCCGGAATCACCCAAATCTTCTAAGTAAATAAAGTGGTCCAGTGGTCAAGAAATTGCAGGAGGCGGCTGCCCACAGGTAGGCAGTCCGCTGGCGGTGGACAGAGTATGTCAACGTCTAGAGTTAGGAGGCATGAAGGCGGAGAAACTTGGGTTCTTGCCGCCTCTGTATGGCTGCCGCCTAGCTTGATTAGACTGTTGGCTCCCAGCATTGGGTTGGGATCTATATTACACATTTGATTGTAAGGATCCCTTTTCCCTGGTCTGCCCATCATCCCTCTGCTGTGTCAGGGGATGATTGTTTCAAAACGCCTGCGAAAATTGGGTGACGAGTTAGAGGTGCAGTTCCTGAGCTGCCTGCCTCCGAACTTTTTCAATTTTCCCCCAAAGTGTAAAGGTGTCCCAAATGGAGACATCCGTAAGGTCCGAGTAGGATGGGGCCTGCACGACGTGGACTACCTACAGGTGTCACGTCGTATCAGGTCGAAGTTGGCAGAAGCAGTCAACGCATTGGTCATGGAATGGTTAACTGCCCTGTTAACAACTCTAGCAATACAGGCAGTCACTTCACAAGCGTGGTCATGGTCGGATTTGCCTAGGGAGTTGGAGAAAAAAAATGGCTAGTGAAGCCAAGTCTAACAATGAAGACGTATCGACTACATTTCGGACTAGCTTTGACGTGGCATTGGAGATCAGTACTGAAGGCGTCTGATGGAGTTTTCGTACCAGCTACACTAGAACGTCACTGGAAGTTAGAATCCTGAATTTTTACCGACTGGGGAAGAAGCAGGAAGGACATCGTCTCTTCCTCCCATTCAAGATCTACAGATGCCTGAACTGTGTAGTCTTGAATGGCAGTAGGAGGTGGTGGGCATTCTGAAGTTCCCAACAACCTATAAATTTTTTTCCCCCTGCGGCCGTGGCGCTAAGCTCAGTCCGGTCCATGTTTTGTCACACTCACTGTGTGTTGAGTCGTGTTCTGGTCAACTTTTTTTTTTATATAAATCTCTGTAATGCTTGTGTAGTACAGCGAGCACTGTGCGCACATCTACCATTCGCTCAGAGGGAACGTTGGGTCTGGTACAGCCTGCATATCTGTATAGCATACCAGGTGACCTAGATGACGCAATTCCGTCATAATTGACACTTTCACTAAATCTCCCTTGTAGAGAAGCCGTGAACATATGGACGTCTGGCACTGCCAGCTGATTTGTCTGGCAAATGGTCGGTCTGAAAGTCCTGTTCTGGTAAAGCTGCCATATCTGGGTAGTGCATACCAGGTGGCATAGATAACTCAATTCCGTCATCTCTGATAATGTCACTAACTCTCCCTTGTGGATAAGCCGTGAACCGATGGACGACTGGCAATGCCGACTGATTTGTCTGGCATATGGTTGGCCGGAATGTCGGCGACGCTCCAATGGTCTGGTTGGACGGATAGATTCCCCTATAACATCTCCGTCATGGTAGTGATATGTAACCGGTAGTACAGATTGATGGACAGATACATCACTAAAATCCCCATAAATCCGACCTGGTCAGATCGCGGTATGAAAAAGTCCCCATGTTGGTACAGCGGTACAGCCGGCCGGACAGATTTGTCACTAAAATCCCCGTAAATCGTAGCAGGTCGGCCTGTTAAATCAATAAGGTCACCATGCTGGGCCGGCTGGATGGCCGGTGCTGGCTGGATGGCTGCTGCCAGCTGGACGGCCAGTGCCGGCTGGGCTTGATGGCCAGAGCCGGCTGGACGGCTGGTGCCGGCTGGATGGCTGTTGCCGACTGGGCTTGACGGCTGGAACTGACTGGATGGCCAGTGCCGGCTGGATGGATGGTGCCAGCTGGATGGCCGGTTGGTTTGCCTGGCATGTGGTCCGCCAGAATGTCGGTGATGGTCCGGCTATCACCGGTACCAGCTGCTGTCATGGCTTGGCTGGACGGATAGATTTCTCATGAAAATCTCCGTCATAATATTGGCATGTTGCCTGCGGTACAGCTTGACAGGCAGATTTGGTACTAAAATCCCCGTAAATCATAGTTGGTCGGACTGTGTTAGCAATACAAAGGAACATCTGGATTGCATAATGAAATGGATGCGATGGAACCTGTAAAAAAACCATGTGTCCTGACTTACTGGCCCGAAAGCCATGCACGGACATGCGGGAGGACTTACACCCACTGGGCAGCCTAAAATTGGGGGAACACTCCCCAAATGTACCCAACTACGCATCTGTTCAAAGGCAGACTGTTGTACCATGTCAACATCATTTTCCTCCATTGCCACATTGCCAACACCCGTTTTGCCGTTCATGCCTTTGTTGTCGACTTTGCTACTAAAACGACAAAAGAAGAGAACAAAGCACAAATTAACAATTCAGCATATTATTAAATCGATAATACTAGAACCGTTACTAACGGAGTAGGCAAATTATTTTGTGCCGTGTTAACTCGTAATGACAACACTAGTTACCGCCATGAGCGTGTTGCAACGGGTCGTTCAAACACAAAGTCTACTGAAACGATAAAAGAAGATAAAGCACAAATTAGCAATTCAGCACGTTATTAATTCGATATTACCATAACCGTTACTAATGGAGGAAGCGAAATGATTTAGTGTCACGTGAACTCGTAACGACAACACGAACTCCGCCATTAAATAGTCGCAACTTGGTCGTTCAAAGACGAAGTCTACTGAAACGACAAAGAAGATAAAACAAAGCACAAAATATCAATGCAGCAAGTTATTAATTCGCTAATATCATAACCGTTACATACAGAATAAGCGAAATTATTTAGTGCCACGTGAATTACATGCTAGTACCACCATAAGCGTGCTCTGACCATGTTGCAACCTGGTTTTTCCGAAGTCCATAAAGGTGACAAAGTCAATAAAAATTGGAAAATATTGTAAAATAATGTATACAACCTGTAGAGGAATGATTATATAACACAGTAATTCCAAATTTAACTTCGGATGGTCCGAATTTACACTAAGATGGCTTGGATTCATTGGAGGTCTAATTGTACGTGTTTTCACCGTACAGCGAAGCTTAAAAACTGGCGACACCTAGTGGGTGGCAAGGGGAGGTAAGGGGCAAGAGTTATTGCCCTTTGTCTATATGACCTAGACAGAAAAGACGAATTTTCGTCTTTTGGTAGGGCTGGATTCACAAGGTAGCAGGCTTATATCCCTAAACTAATGTGATCAGGGAACATATTCAAAGGAGAAATGAGGTGATTTTGAGTGAAATGAAAATCTGTCAATGTACCGTCAAGGCCCTTGTCCATACAGACACTGAAAGGACAAGCAATCTATACACATCACTTATTATTGGCCAATAAGATAACAACAAAGGGGTGTATCATAGAATAGATTCACAATAAAATCTTTATTATATCTGAGTCGAAACAGTACAAGCATTTAACAGATAGTATATATATATACAAATTGATTTAATGGAGTCAGTGAATTTCACATTTACGGTAGAAAATGACAAGGTTATTTTATATTTGTCTGACTATAATGAAACAAAAAGACTAGTTGACCAAAGGTCTGTGATTTGTCATCTTCACTTTAGCATGTACTGAGATATAACTTTTGTTCAATAAGAAAACACTGAAGGGCCTCCAAGCTCATTTCAAAATATGCATGGTGTTTTGCTACAGTGATTGACTTAATAAAGAGAACTAATTAATCAATTGTTAAGTAAAGGACTTTATCCAGTTGTTAAAAAATACCAGTGGATATTGTAATGACAACAAAAGAGTTTATGTATCAATCATTTGTTACGGCTATTGGATTTAAATTATTTATTTTTTATTGTTAAGTCCAAATTTGTCATTTGGGGTTTGATATTCATTAGTTTGGTTTTTTCTGGAAAATTCAGGCTGACCTGGGTTCTAGTTGTAAACAGGCTGACCTTGGCTTGGTTACCTCTTTATCTGACCCTGCTTTAGACATTGTCAACAAGCATCTAAAACTATTGGTTAATTTCAAGGACAACGTTTTATTTTTAGTTCTTAGGGGTAGGAAATATCTAGAGTACGTGATTTTTAGTGAAGGCAGTCTCTTTCTGTGACCTTCCATGAACCTCTATCAATTTCTAGAAAATCACGTGATCACTTGTTTACTAGAAAAGCAAGTATAAGAACTGTTGCTTTGGGATAGAACAAATCAGTAGAATTTTGGTCTTTAAAATGAACAGTTTTGTATTCATGTTTGAGTTATAATTTTTATTATCTTGTTCTGGACTTTGTGTCAATTCATATAAGAAAAAGGGGTTTATTATCTATTTGGAGGAGAAAACATGTGCTCATAATTCATGTGGATGATAAATTAAACAAGAACTGCATCACATGACATTGTCAGCTATTTTGGATTACATCGTCAAGATTCGAACCTGGAACATTTAGAACATTTATTTATCAGGACTCTTACAATTCCATTAGTGGATTATTTTTGTGAATTCTATATTGGATTAATGTTGGATTTGATTCTCTAAAACTGTAAGTTTATTTATTTTATTTAAATAATTGTACTTAATAATAAATTCATTGTTCAAGTTATACAAGCTTGTTAGTTTTCACTCTTTCTGTGTTGCTGCTTATTTGACCCTAAGCACATAACACACTGTATTGTAATGACAACAAAAGAGTTTATGTATCAATCATTGTATTGTAATGACAACAAAAGAGTTTATGTATCAATCATTGTATTGTAATGACAACAAAAGAGTTTATGTATCAATCATTGTATTGTAATGACAACAAAAGAGTTTATGTATCAATCATTGTATTGTAATGACAACAAAAGAGTTTATGTATCAATTATTGTATTTTCTCACAAGTAAAAAAGACAAATAAAGGTGGAATGATAAATGAAAGTAGAATAACAGTAAAGAAGACAAATAAAGGTGGAATGATGAAAGTAGATTAACAGTAAAGAAGACAAATAAAGATGGAACAATGAATGAAAGTATATTAACAGTAAAGAAAACAAATAAAGGTGGAATGATGAAAGTAGATTAACAGTAAAGAAGACAAATAAAGGTGGAATGATGAATGAAAGTAGATTAACAGTAAAGAAGACAAATAACGGTGGAATGATGAATGAAAGTATATTAACAGCAAAGAAGACAAATAAAGGTGGAATGATGAAAGTAGATTAACAGTAAAAAAGATAAATAAAGGTGGAATGATAAATGAAAGTAGATTAACATTAAAGAAGACAAATAAAGGTGGAACGATGAATGAAAGTAGATTAACAGTAAAGAAGACAAATAAAGGTGGAACGATGAATGAAAGTAGATTAACAGTAAAGAAGGCAAATAAAGGTGGAACGATGAATGAATGTAGATTAACAGTAAAGAAGACAAATAAAGGTGGAACGATGAATGAATGTAGATTAACAGTAAAGAAGACAAATAAAGGTGGAATGATGAATGAATGTAGATTAACAGTAAAGAAGACAAATAAAGGTGGAATGATGAATGAAAGTAGATTAACAGTAAAGATGACAAATAAAGGTGGAATGATGAATGAAAGTAGATTAACAGTAAAGAAGACAAATAAAGGTGGAATGATGAAAGTAGATTAACAGTAAAGAAGACAAATAAAGATGGTAACAATGAATGAAAGTAGATTAACAGTAAAGAAGACAAATAAAGGTGGAATGATGAATGAAAGTCTAATCAGACCATCTAAATATGCATACAAATGTCTAATCAGGTCATTTTGATATGCATACAAATATGACTAATCAGGTCATTTCGATATGCATACCAATGTGGTCATCTAAATGTGCATACAATTGTCTAATCAAGTCATTTTGATATGTATACAAATATCTCTAATCAGGCCATCTAAGTATGCATAAAAATATATCTAATTATGTCAGTTAATATGTATACAAATATCTCTAATCAGGTCATTTTGATATGCTTACGAATATGTCTAATCAGGTCATTTTGATATGCATACCAATGTCTAATCAGGCCACCTAGCCATGTATACACATATGCAGATAATATCTTAATTGTTTACCTGGTGAAATTTTTGCTTAATTGTGCTAACAAGATTCTGTAAAATAAATAATTGTACCAAAAAGTAAGTAGGCATAGTCCCAAAAGCTAATCAGGTAATCTATATATTGATATAAATATGCTGCAAAAATGTTCTTGTCTAAGTCTTTTTGTCTGCTAAAACATGCAAACAATATTTGATTAGTGAAAGTATCTTCAGGTCAAATTTACAAAAGATAAAAAATGTAAAGATTACTGTAATGGCCTGAAAATAATATCAGGTCATTGACATACGAGTATAAATCAGCCTATACATCTTAGATTTCATTTTTCTGCGTTAAAAATTGGTTTTGCTAGTAAGATTTTTGAAAAAAAAGTCTAAATGCAAAAAGGTTAAAAAGAAAAATTACCATCATGGCCTGAAAATTTAATTAGCTCATTTACATATGCATAAAATATGGTAGCCAAAATTCAGTTGTCCATGTTGAGTGGTAATTGTGCAATCTTGCTAACAAACTTATTGGGAGGGATGGACGGACGAAAGGATGGACATGAAGGAACAGGACCAAATCAAGATAACCCCATTGCAACTGATCAGACGGAACCAAATCTAGACGATTTCACTGCAGTTGGTCAAGATAGGACTAAATCTAGATGACCCCATTGTAACTGATCAGAGAAGACTAAATATAGAAGACATTTTGCAACTGATCAGGCAGGACTAAATCTAGATGACCCCACTGCAATTGGTCAGAACAAGACCAAATCTAGATGACCCCATTGAAATTGGTCAGACAGGACCAAATCTAGATGACCCCAATGCAATTGGTCAAACAAGACAAAATCTAGATGACCCCAATTGGTCAGATGGAAACCAAATCAAGATGATCCCACTGCAACTGATCAGACAGGACTAAATCTAGATGACCCCACTGAAATCGGTCAGACAGGACCAAATCTAGATGACCTCAATGCAATTGGTCAAACAAGACCAAATCTAGATGACCCCATTGAAATTGGTCAGACAGGACCAAATCTAGATGACCTCAATGCAATTGGTCAAACAAGACCAAATCTAGATGACCCCGTTGAAATTGGTCAGACAGGACCAAATCTAGATGACCCCAATGCAATTGGTCAAACAAGACAAAATCTAGATGACCCCAATGGAATTGGTCAGATGGAAACCAAATCAAGATGACCCCACTGCAACTGATCAGACAGGACTAAATCAAGATGATCCCACTGCAACTGATCAAACAGGACTAAATCTACATGACCCAACTAAAATTGGTCAGACAGGACCAAATCTAGATGACCCCAATGCAACTGGTCAAACAAGACCAAATCTAGATGACCCCATTGAAAATGGTCAGACAGGACCAAATCTAGATGACACCAATGCAATTGGTCAAACAAGACAAATTCTAGATGACCCCAATGGAATTGGTCAGACAGGACCAAATCAAGACCCCATTGCAACTAATCAGACAGGACCAAATCTAAACAACCCCATTGCAATTGGTCAAACAAGACCAAATCTTGATGACCATGATGAAATTGGTTCAACAGGAACTAATCAAGATGACCCCAATGGAACAGATCAGACAGGACCAAATCTAGATGACTCCAATGCAATTGGTCAAACAAGAGCAAATCTAAATGACCCAAATGGAATTGGTCAGACAGGACCAAATCAACTTGACCCCACTGTAACTGATCAGACAGGACTAAATCTAGATGACCCCATTGAAACTGGTCAAGACAGGACTAAATCTAGATGACACTGCAACTGATCAGACAGGACTAAATCCTGATGACCACATTTCAACTGATCAAACAGGACCAAACCTAGATGACCCCATTGCAATCGGTGAGGCATGAAGAATTTACTATGACCTTTTCATCTATGTAGCAAATATATATGACAGTGACAGTTTCTGGGTTCTGACCCCTTGGATTACTGTCTATGGTGTTGGTGTTAGAATATGCAGTAAAAAGTACAAGGATTTGCAACAGCAAGCCATCAAAGTTGCACTAGTTTTTTTCTTGTCAATAATATTAAGCAGTTCTGAGATTAGAAAAAACATCGTTTCTTTCAGAATGGTGTTTTCAAAGCTGAGATTTTATTTTTAATTAGAAAATTTCAGAACTTGGATGAAGATCTACACATTACTGACCTTCCAGAAAGTCCACTTATCACTATCACCACATACAACAATACTATCACCACATACAACAATACTATCACCACATACAACAATACTATCACCACATACAACACTATCACCACATACAACAACACTATCACCACATACAGCAATGTTTTAGTCAAACTTTATGTTCAGAAAATAAAATTCCAACACATCTACTAGCTCTGATGCTTTTAATAAAAGTGGTTTATTTGACACATTTTGAATATTTCTGTATAAAAAAACAATATACATCCAGACCTGAAACCCAAAACTGTTGCAGTGTAAGAAGGTATGAGATATTGGTTTTCATCTGATTAAAGTAATTAGGCTTCATATTGGGCATACAAAAAACAATCCAGGGAAAATATTTTATTGTTTGATATATGTTAATTTGCCAAAAATGGAAGTCAGATAGCGAAAATATATGTTTCCATTATTCTGTTTTGAAAATAATGCATTCATTCTTCATAGAAAGATGTAAAAAAACATTATCAGGCTATTATAATGATGAATACATTAAGTTTCCAAAGTAAAAGACTACTCATGAATAACGTATGCAATTACCTGACAACAAAATGCCATCCAAGTTGCCTGTCTCCTTCAGTGCTTGTGACAAGTACTCCAAGTATTCCCACAGCTTTGTAAAGGTAAAATATTGAATTTGGTTACTTAGAACTACACAGCTTTTTAAGGGCAAAATATTGAATTTGGTTACTTAGAACTACACAGCTGTGTACAGGCAAAATATTGAATTTGGTTATTAAGAACTACACAGCTTTGTAAGGGAAAAATATTGAATTTGGTTACTAAGAACTACACAGCTGTGTACAGGCAAAAATATTGAATTTGGTTACTAAGAACTACACAGTTTTGTAAGGGCAAAATATTGAATTTGGTTACTAAGAACTACACAGCTGTGCACAGGCAAAATATTGAATTTGGTTACTAAGAACTACATAGCTTTGTAAGGGCAAAATATTGAATTTGGTTACTTAGAACTACACAGCTGTGTACAGGCAAAATATTGAATTTGGTTATTAAGAACTACACAGCTTTGTAAGGGAAAAATATTGAATTTGGTTACTAAGAACTACACAGCCGTGTACAGGCAAAATATTGAATTTGGTTATTAAGAACTACACAGCTGTGTACAGGCAAAATATTGAATTTGGTTACTAAGAACTAAACAGCTGTGTACGGGCAAAATATTGAATTTGGTTACCAATAACTAAACAGCTGTTACACATCTGCCTATCTACAAACAATGAAGGCCTGCTGTAAAATGAGCAGTGTTTGTTGAAAAATAAACTTAAACATTTTAAGTATCCATATTTTTACCAACAATAAAACTGACTAACTTCAATTAATTTTTACTAGCAACACAATATTATTTATTATTAGCTATGGGAAATCAAACTGTTATAAATGTTGAACTCACTGCAAGCATTCATTGCCCCCAAAAATACACCTTGTCTCACCATTTTTAAGACAATAAAATAGCCCTGTGTAATTCTGTACAGATTTATTTCATCAATAAATAAGTGCATGAATGCTTTATCAATTGTACATGAGATGGGCTCAAAATAATAAGCCTCAATAGTCTTTAAACTTTGCAAGCAAGACAATCAAATTTGTGCCCTTCAAATTTCAACAGTAATGTCCTTCAGGAATGTACAACATGATACAAAAGTTAATTTTTATGATAAATGGAATTCAAAGCATGTCACAGTGACCTGGTTCAAACTGAATTTGGAATTCTCATCATGAAGCAGTTACACACCAAGTTGTATAATTCTGTCAGCAATAGTGTCTGAGAAACTGAAAATGCAAAGGTTAACCCTGGTCACAAGATGATGAAGTGCAATTCACTGTGACCTATTTTAACTGAAGGGTATAATATTCCTCATGAAACATTTACTTACTGTCTTATGCAACTTTAAAAGCAACTGTCTGAGAAAACAATTCAGTGCAAATACAAATTGAGAGAAACTTGGCTTAATGCAACAGAAACCACAAATCAATGAATCATGCAGTATCGATCAATGATGGTTGTACCACTTATCACAAAAATTTACACACAAAGTCATGTGACTTTACAAACAACAGTGTGTGAGAATCATAACCTAAAACCAAACTGTCAGCACTGACACTAGAAAATGATAATTATTACATTTTAGTCTATGCAAAACTTGATGATCTAGAGTTTTTGTCAGTACAAATTGTCAGTTTTGCAATGGGCTTTGATAATGACCATGATGGAAAAACCTGTTTGTTTGGTAAGCTGATGTAATGTTGAATCAAAAGGCTTATTCATTGGCTAAAATTTGTATATGGGATGTTGTACATATACCTTGAATTGTACATGTATCTTGAATTGTACATTTATCTTGAATTGACAATCAGACTTTGAATTATGCAAAAGGCTATTTTTAGCTACCTTCATAGGGGTTGTGGGAGGATCACATGGTGTGGGCATGACCCGAACTTTTCCTATGGATTGGCATTGGCACCTGAATTTAATTAAAGACCCAACTAATGTAGATAATTTTACAAAACAATGTATCATCATGATCACTTACTTCTTTGGCTTTTCAAAGGTAAAATGGATTTAGTCTCTGCATCAAACTATTCTTATCACCACCTACTGATGCCTACATGGTGGGTTTTGCACTAAGATTGTTCATGCCTTTGGCTTGAGTACTTTCTCATAGGGCTGCCATGGGCTAGGGCATGGCATTTTCCCCCAACCTAGCTCTTTTTCCGATAATCTTGGATCAACCCAAAATATATATGTAGGGATCAGCCCATTGTAGATATAGGTTGATGGGATCAGCTCAGAATACACTTGAATAATGGATTCAGCCTAGCACAGATTTTATTTAACTTACAATTTAGGGTTTTTAGTTGTGCATAAATATATAAAGGTGGACAGATATCAAGAAGCCATATCCATATCCATCCCAAACTCTGCAAAGAACTTCCAATCATTGATCTTGTGCTATCATAAATTATATTCACAAATAATGCCAAGTAATATGTAAAGACAATTGTGTTATGACAGAAAGAGGAGTGTGCTCCTGAATGTCACATTTTCAGAGTCTACAGGCAATGTTTTTCTTTTTTAATCTGTGGAATGCTGTGTATTTTGTTTTTATAATTTGTGGATTTATTACCATGTTTTTGTGGTTACCTTGTTGCATAACAATTTCGTCCACCTTCATGTACAGAATACAAATATTCCTATGCAATTTAGATGTCGTTAGAGATTTGTTATACACAGGTTTTACAAATAACTCCTTATAATATCAAGAGACAATATGAAAGTGTTTACCTTTTGATCATCAAGATAAATGCAGGCAAAAGCAACTCTATCCTTTACTGCCATACATGGTTCCTCAGTCTGGAAATAAAATGCAGTCAAGTACCATCATACGCATATTTCAAAGCCATTCTACATATATAGGAAAATTTAATTTTTATCAACACAACAATAGTCCCATCCACAATGTATTTACATGAAGCTGATCTCCCTGTCAATATTATGCAACTGAATGACAAAAGACATCAGCTAATTGAAGCTTCGGGGTGGTTATAGTAGTGGTAGTCCTCAATTTCCTTAATAATATCAGGTAAGTGTTACATAATTAAAACTAGTTTCACTCTTTCCCCAACTATATTTTAACAGCTGTAATACAATACTGGCTAATATTGTGTTGCTGAAGATGGTAGCCATGTGTGCAGCTGATTGGCTAAGATAAGCCATTGATGTTAAATTATCATTGCTGAGGTCAGTAGGATGCTCTACTGCAGACTGGAGGACAGCTTGACAACTTGTTGGACTGATACTAAATGGCCCAAAGCGTATATATCCTCATTTTGCTGAGACACTGACTTCAAGTAAAATGACCTTTAAGTGGATTGAGACCACCAGCAGGCAGCACTTTTCACATCATTCAATGTAGAATGATTAAACAAGTCCCATATGTATCAATAGCCATGACCTCATGAACTTTGAATTTTTTTATGAAAGAAATAACTCTCAGTGAGAGAGTGATATGCTCTTTAAACAGTCTCAACTTTCCACATTGAAATGGTGGCTGTCAAAATATATTAGGTACATTTAAGAAAGAGAATAAGACTGTTACAACCCTTTCTTTTCTATTTTCATTTTGATATGAAAGTTCTAACTGGGATGAAGGAGTCTATCTTGATCATCCCAAATCACATCTATGATTGACACCTGGTATTTCAATAGAAATATGAGCTAATGAAAGCAGCTTGATTCTTGGTCTGCATGAATTTCATTCCTTCTTGCCAACTCTAGAGAGACAAGGAAGTCAGCTTTAAGGACAAGGTTCTCAAAGAATGCTGCAACCAAAGGTTCGTAAGGTTTAGAAAAGAACACAAGAGGTTCCACCTTAGCATTAAAGAATGCAAGACAACTCTCTGGATCTTGAAGTACCTAAAAGATGTGGGTCTGTCCCCATAATGGAGCTAATAGAGAACTTAAGAGTACTGGAGAGGGCTGCTCTACAACCTTTAATTGTGGATACTGAGCAATTTGTTTTCTTGAAGAAAAAGAGAAAATAAATATGCAGCTGCAGGGAAGCACAGCAGATAGCAGAAATGAATTTCCTACCACATTAATTAAAGATAATTCCTCACCTGGCATTCTAAACCATGGAAGTTGAATGCTTTCTAGCTTGAATGATGCAATTGGCAGTCTTGGTCAAAAACTGGTCCTAGCAGACAGATCATTTGAAATAAGCCAATTTAAAGGTGGTGAATTTGAGGAGTGTTGTGCAAGAGGAACTTCTTTGCTGCAATATAGACTCCACCTCAGGGACAATTTCCTTGGGTCACTGACCAAAAGGTCAAGATCACTGAACTATGATTACTTTGGCCACAGAAGAGCTACCAGAATGAGCCAAAACTTTAAGGTCCCAACTCCATGAAGAAACTTAGGGTTTATACTGAAAGGTGGGAAGGTGAAGGTGTACAGTTGATCCCATTGCAGACTAAAGCTATCAAAGGAGTTGTTCAGCCTCCTAGCAAACAGTGCACCATTGACTTTCTCAACTGATGAAATGTGTATGTGCTACCAACTTGTGCGGAAACCAATTCATGAAGACAACTTGCCTTCTTTGGGCTCTGAGTGAAGTCTTCCAAAGCTCTTCAATGGAGGATGTTCCAGACTTATAGGAAGAGTGGCATGAGAGTCCCTTGTGGTCTGCGGCCTATAAGCAATGTGGCATCAATAGTGACAATGATGCCATGCTGCCTGAAGCTGAATCACCCTTGAATTTCTTGAAAAGTAAGCCAAAATTTCAAGGGTGCTGATCTGATGTGAAGATTCCTCCTGAATCCTTTGCAGCAACAACAAAAAACTTAACCAAAACCTTACACTTTGCTCTGATGTGAAGATTCTCCTGAGACCACAGGTCCAGTAAGACTAGGTCTTTGGGCAAAATATAAGCACCCACATGAATCTATACAGGCATTGGAATAAAAGACGACGTAAGGTTTCAATATGCAGTACTTAAGTGAAAACTACAGTCAGAAACCTGCCCTAATATTTCCATCAACTCAGATAGTGACAAAAAGTGAAACAGAATCCATACCTCAATAACATTCGCAAAAAAAACTTACCAAAAACTTACACTTTGAGCCTCATACCAAATCTGGCTTAATTGCATAAATTTCTTCAGATGCTGTTGCGTGGAAATTGATGGGCAGGTTAAAATCAGAAAAGGGTCACAGTTCCACAATCCATGATGTACTTAACTGTTATTAACCAGCAACAGAATTGATAAGCAAATTCACACTAGGGCTTTAACTCTATTAACATTATGCCAAAATAAAGCAAACATAAACTTGACCAGTATATTTTTAATGAAAAGCCACTTTAAAAAATTATTTTCAATCTATGAAATCCCTCAAAAGTCATAAGGTGGAAACAAAAGTGGAAGAGCATAAAGGGCCATAACTCAGTAAATTCTGTCTAAAAAAATTGACAATGACACTTCACCAAAGCCTTCTTCTTATAAAGCCTCAAACCAAATTTATTTCACTATATACAGTCCATCAAAAGTTACTGAGCAGAAACTACATTAAAATTCAAAGTGTTAAATCAAACAAGGGTCATAACTACATACAAATTTGAAAACTGACCTTGACCTAATTCTTTTTTTAATATAAAGCCTCATACTGAATTTTGTTTCAATCCATCAAGTCCTTCTAAAGATACTGAGAAGAAACAAAACTGAATGCCAATATTTAAAGTCAAACAAGTGCCTTAACTCTATCAAACTTTCTCTGAAAATGAAGAAAATTAAACTTGACCTCTATTTGCACTTAAGCTCACTTCCGCCTCCCCTTCAGTTGAAGATATAAACCAAGGAAAGAGTCTCATCCTATTCTCATTTGAACTAGTGTTGATAATGAGCAGGTATCCTTGATAAGGAGGTGTACTTCAAGGAGGTCTCATCCTATTGTCATATGGACTAATGCTGATAATGAACAGATATCCTTGATAAGAATGTATACTTGAAGGAGGTGTCATTCTATTTTTATATGAACTAGTGTTGATAATGAGCAGGTATCCTTGATAAGGATGTATATTTCAAGGAGGTCTCATTCTATTTTCATATGAACTAGTGTTGAAAATGAGCAGGTATCCTTGATATGGAGGTATACTTAAGAAGGTCTCATCCTATTCTCATATGAACCTACAAATACTGAGCAGGATTCCACACATTCTACAGCATCAGTCAGTATCTTCAAAAGCAAATACAACACACTATAGAAAGTCACAGCGACCTAGATTTGTGTGTCACACAGACTAATCACAAGATGCAAACACAATGCTTGTTTTGTTGCAACCGGTTAAAAGCAGTGTAAATTAAAATATACACGCCATATTTAAGAGATATGAGTCACACTTACCCTGTTTTCATGTTTGATATGTGTTTATCCTAAAATGTCCCCTCAGTACAATTTTGGTAAAAAGGTATTGGAACCAGCACCTGTTTGCATGTGCAAACAAGTTTTAATAATCTGGAAAGCATGTCACAGTGACCTAGTTTTGGTGCATGAAACATATTCATCCCAAAATGTACACTGTATAAGTATGCAATGAACATAGTAGTAGAGAAATTAAGGCTCAGATGTGGAGGATAGAGACAATTTTTAACTAATTCTGAATAAATTATGGAAGGATTGTCAATGTCCCAGCTCTGGTACATGGCACAGTGCCATCCTAAGATCAACCCTACTACCAATATGTGAAATCGTTTGGAATCAAAACCTGCACATGCTTTTCAACAAAGTTTAGTAATCCTAAAGTCACAGAAACCTAGTTTTTGTATGTGACATGCTTAACCTTTTCTGTCATATTCCTACTTTGCATACAGTTGTGAATTAAAAAGCAAATATATATGTAATGTAAGCTTTCTTCAATACCATGTTTTGGTATGCAAAAAATAAATTTCTATTCTGTTGGTTACCAGAACTTCATCAAAGTTTTCCTTATCACTGGAAAGAAATGTAAACATTGCACGCAGATATGGATCTTCAAGACTATGTCGAAGGTTTGCACATGTTTTCCTCCAGAGGGCATTCTTCTCATTTGTAAATCCAGCTAATGCCATTGCAACTGCATGACCTAGGGAAATGAAAAAGAATGCATATTTTGAAAAACATGGGGAAATTTTTTTTTTAACATCAATTATATTACAAGTTACAAAAATACATTATCCCCATGTTTGTTTTGTTAACGCATTAGTGATCATGTGTTACCTTGTGCAAGTCCATTTGACTTGATATCCATGTGACTGCTATTACATTATTTAAATTGCTATTAATATTTCATTCAGAATTGGGGGGGGGGGGATGGAAGGGGGGTGGGCAAAAGTCTTATGTACAAAAACAAGTACATCCAGAAGTTTAAAATTTAAAATAATTTCTGACCAACCTCAATTTTATGCAACAACAATATCTAATATATACAGGGTTCTCACATATTTATTTTAAAAAACTTTCAAGACCACTTCCAGGTTTAATCAGGTAATATCTAGTAAATTCAAATAAAATCTTTTCAGTACAATACACAACATTTTCCATAATACAGAAATACCATTCCTCCCAGCAACTCCTTATTAAAAAAACAAACTTTCATGAACACAAAAAAATAAATAAGGAATTCCTTTTTTTTCCATAAAATGACATAATTATTAGCATCTGAAATCATAATATTTCCTAATAGGACAACATTTCCTTATTTTGATTAGTGGTCTATTGTTTGTTTTTTTCATGCATAAACATTACTAAGAAATAGTTCTAAGAAATTACCATTAGGTATGTCTGCGCGACATAGAATGTCCACAGCTTTTCCTATCTTCAAATTGAAGAGTGCAATTGCTGCTGCTCTTTCAAAATCTCCTTGAGCTTGCAAACTGCAAAAAAAAATTACAATTAAGACAAATATTATTTATCTATATATTAATTAATATTAAGTAATAGGATGCGTACATTGTGGCCTACCTAGAAAATGACTTAAGTCACAACAAGCACTACGATACATCAACTGACAGCACAACTAATGTCGCGACTATTTCTTTAAGGGTTAAATTCACACAGTCAGTATGAAACTTAGGTGTTACTCTTGATAGTACTCTCACATTGCACCAACATGTCATGAACATATGCAAGGCTGCATATCTTCAGCTGAGATGCATCAGCTCCACCATTCACAAATATCTTTCCATTGATGTCATTAAAACACTTGAGTGTTCATTTGTACTTTCAAGACAGGATTATTGTAACTCAATTCTGTCTGGTTCGTCTCAATATCTACTCCAGAAACCTCAAAAAGTTCAAAACACAGTTGCTCAGATCATTCTTAGAGTACCACGATCAGAGAACAACTCCTCTTCTGTCAATCGTATTCTCAATATTGCCACTTTGAAAACGAAGCCATATGGACAACGTACTTTTGCATACCAGGGCCCAGAAACATGGAACAAATTGCCCATTGAACTTAGACACAAAGACACAGTGATACCTTTCAAGAGTGGTCTTAAAACTCACCTATTTCAACTGCAAGAACAATCTTAATGACCTAATAATGTTTCCTACTTTAAATATTTTCAGCATATTTTTATGTTTTCTAATTTCACTTTAGTACTGTTGTTCATGCAGTATATAATCAATTTCCAACAACAAAATTGACAAAAGCAGGTATACTAAGCAGGTATAGCCAAACATACATATTATACAATAAATCTCGTCTGGCTTTAAGAACTAAGAGCTCTGAATATCACAATAAAAACCATGAAATGGGCACTTTGTTACTTATTTTACCTGGCAAGTAGTGCCAATAATGAATCCCTAGCCTCCCTTTTGTAGTCCCAGCCACACATTTGTAATGCCCTGGACCTGAAAGCACAAAAGGAAATATCTGCAAAATTTTATGGCAGAGCTTTGGTATTTGCAATGCTTTTCTTAGCTGTTAAAACTGACCCCATGTTCATAGCCCTATTCCTGCGACATGAATCCATTAACCAACCATTGATATTTGAAGTCATATGAATAAACAAAAACACACTGATTACTTGAACATGTATCCTACCATATACGCTCACTTATAAGTTGAGTACAACTGTAAACTGCACAGACCCAGATCTGCTAGTGAAAACTGCACTATCAGATCCAGGTCTATGTAGTTTATTAGGAGCAATCAGTAGACCAAACAATTTAGACCCTAATCTGCTGGTGAATTATGTAATGGCAGATCAGGGTATATGATGTTAGCAGATGGACTAAACTAACTTATAACTGAGCATATATGGTACCTTTTTACATACTCCACAGGTTACTTGCATTGAGTGTGATGATCCAGTATACTTGTCTCTTAATGAAAACTGTCGAGCTATTATTGAGTTCTATTAAGCTATCTAAAAACACTACGATATAATTCTTCAATCCCACCAAGGTTTAATATTACATTTACTTTGCCCTTCTATGTCTCTGGCTTGGATAAAAATGACTATATAAGGGTATGTGGTAATCTGGTCAAGGTGGATTCTATCTGGATTCTCCAAAATTTTAAAAATATCTTGTACACTGATTGCACATTCTCATTGGCAAATTTGAGTGATTCATGTCAAGTTGTTAAAACTTGAACAATCATCATTTAATTAAAAATAAAAAACTAGATTTGTGCCAGGAATTAGGCCAAATTAAAAAATCTGGTGCCACTTTTCAGCCAAAGGAGCCATTTTATGCCATGATGCAAGGACTTAAATATATGCATAATATTATATTGGTTCTATTTTTAATCTATATAAACATGACAATATAACAGTTTTTACATGTTTTTATTACATTTCAAAGCACAAAAATAATTATAAATAAATATAACAATACCATTTAGACATGTGATGTTAAATGTATAGCTTTTACAAAACAAGAATGAATAAGAATGTTTCTTTATAACTGAAAATAAAAATTACTGCTTAGTCTTTATGAACAATGTCACTTTATCAATATTCGCTTCAATTTTTCTCAGACCATTTCTAAAATGCCTTCCTGAAATAAAAAATTCCAACACTGACTGATCAATAGAAATTCTCATTAAAGTTTTCAGAGTAGAGACGTTCATATCACAAAAACATGTCATTTAAGTAAATATTCCCTAAAACATTAGGCAGTCCCATGTACATCTCACATTCACAGTTTGCAATAAACATAAATTAACAATACATGCAAATAACATTGCATCTCTTAACCAAACTTTTCAACAATAGATGATGTTGTTGTAGGGTTTAATGCCATTTTACAGCACCAGATAGGCTATACACGGCATCCAGTATATATGCTGGAGCAAGAACCAGGGAAAACCCCAGAAAGAACCACTGACCCACAAGAAGCTACTGGCAAGCTTTCTCACTTACCCACATTGGCCAAGCCCATTCAACAAATCCCCCAACCATTCCCTTTTTTCTACTATTCACATTTAATTGCTTCTTGAAAGTGACTTACAGCTTGCAGTTAGCTGCAATCACATTTGAATAACATCTACCAACATAATCCACTGACTGATGCTGATAGTGTAAACATGTATTAAGTGGGCCGAGCCACTTATATCAGTGAAAAATAAAAAATTTGCTTTATAAAAATTTGTCGCCAGCAAATTTGTTTTATAAAAATTTGTCGTCAGGAAAAAAAAAGCTCCATTTCCAAAACTCTTTCCCATTTGTCACCAAATGTGAGACCTAGCAAAGGTCTTACATTTTAGATACATTGTATACTGTGGGCATTTTTAGGCCAGATAGACATTTTAGATACAATGTATATAGGGTAATTTAAAGCCAGTTAGACATTTTAGATACAATGTATATAGGGTAATTTTAGGAGTGGAGACATTTGCATACATTGTATATGGGGTAATTTTAAGAAAAAAGATGTTTTATATACACTGTACACTGGGTATTAGCATGAGTGGAAACATGTTTGGTAAACTAAATATTGCAGTCTTAGAATGAGAGCATGAAAATAAATCCCATTAAAATTTACCACTGGATATAACATCTCCTGATCTTTAATCACTTAAATAAAACATGTTGAAATTTTAATTAATTCTTTTGTGAGGACAAAATAACTAAATTGTACATTGACAACATATACCTATTACATATGGTAAGTAATTTCACAAAGCTGACATGTCTTAAACTGTTTGTGACAATTATCAAATTGTAAAAAGTACACCATGCAGAATACCTCAATGGACTCGTGTATTTATATATTGGGCTGTTATCCTGGCTACTGTTGCTACGAGACCCATCAGGATAGCTCCAAGTAACTATCTCCACATCACTTCTTTGTCCACCAATGCAAGTATTGTCTGGCCACAACAGATTCTTCACACCAATAAATTTTTTCCAGTTGGACTGAGTACCTTTAGATTGCAATTCTTCCTGAGCAATTATTTCTTTTGCAACTGGACATTCAATTAAGGTTTTACTGCAACTTATTAAAAAAGTCCCTGATGGACTGATACTCTATTAGCTAAGAAAAATATTATGGGAATTCACAAAATGTCATCCATCCATCCATTCACCCACACACACACATATATGAGATGTGAATATCTATTACTGTACGCTAAGGTTAAAAGGTGAATCCCCTTATTTTGAAAATTAGTGAAAACTAAATCCTCTCATGCACTTTTACATTGCACAAAATTACTTATAAAGCTGTTATATTTATACTTATAAGCAAATCTGGCTGTACATGGCTTAAAGCTGATTCAATGATAATTGCTGGATGAAAACAAGGTATCCAGATATAAAAAAAATGCCACAGTTAGCATCTTTTTAGGAACAGAAATATAACGAAATGGTCCCAAAGTTATATTTTTATTTTTGAGGTGTGTATGTGTGCCATGAAATGATCAGGTGCTTTATACATGGGTCTTCCCCCTACCCATGGACCACTCCGATGGCCTACTGGTTAGAGCGTCCGATGATGAAATGCGAAGACATGGATTCGATCTCTGACAAGTCATACCAAAGACTTACAAAAATGGTATGAACAGCTGCCTCGCTTGGTGCTCAGCATTAAGAAGTTAGTGTTATGACTGGTTGGCCTGGTGAAAGGACAATCTGACTGGGTGGGACATCATGTCTGCGGCATGATGTCCCAGTGCTAGACATCACTATAAACTGCCTCACTGCAGACATAGTAGTGATATGACTGAAAAATTGTAAAAGCTATGTTAAAAATCCTAATCAAGCAAACAAACAAACAAAAAATCTCCCTACCCATGCACAATCACACAAAATTATGGTGGTATGCATGCATGAAGGACAGTTGAGCAGACAGTCAAACAATGGGCAGATGACTCCTAATAATTTAAAAAAATGTACATTAATCGCCAAGGATACTTGTCAACCAGCTCCAGAGACCGTAAAGATGAGGCTCATTTTTAACAGCAAATGCATTCTGCATCAGATCTTCTGTCTAAAAACAGAAAAAATAATGCTGTCTAACAACAGACAACATAATGATGTCTAAAAGCAAAAAACATGTTATCAAGAAAAAATTCTACAGTTTAATTTAATTTAATTTAATTAATATGACATTTGTTTATATTTAGTGTAAATTTTCTTTTGCTTGTGAGCTACTAATTTGTGTGGATTTTGTGCTTGCTAAAAAAATACATTTAAGGGCCCAAGAGATGATTATTATGAAGAGATTAGGACCACTTCCCATATTGAGCCATATCCATAAATTTTAGTACAGATGAAAATGCAATTTTCTGTATGTAAAACACCCAGGAAAATGTATAACTACAGATGTCAATTATTTTAGTTGTCTGATGCCATGATGGAAATAATTTATACAGGATATCAAGACTCATCTAAAGATGGCATACCATATATACTGACTTTATAAGCCAAGTCCTACAACAAACTGCATAGACTCAGATCTGTCAACACAAAAGGAGCTGGCAGATCTGGGAATAAGTAGTTTCTTAGGAGTAATCAGTAGATGAAAGAATACAGACATTGATCTGCTGTTGCATTATGCATGAAAAAATCAGAGTCTATATTGTCTGCAATTAGGCTAAACTCAAAAACAAAGATATATGGTATAACCCAAAGATATATGGTATAACCCAAAGATATATGGTATAACCCATGTCCCATACTTATATAAAGACTCCCGTTAATTGAGCATTACTAACCAGCATTCTTAAACTGCATCCTACCACAACTACCAGTAATCTAAATATCATGTTCTTTCAACATTTCTGACACCACAATTTCAAAATTTGTATTAATTTTCAATAGTAAACAAAATTTCAGGATTCCAGGCACTCTTTTAAAACTGTCAAAAAATACAAATTCCAGTTGACACGCAACATTAAGAGGTTAGTGTTAGGAATGTTTGGCCTGGTGTCAGGATAATGTGACTGGATGGGACATGATGCTATATGTGTGGCAAAATACCCCAGTGACAGACATCACTATAAACTGTCCCCCTGCAGACAACAAGGTGACATGTTTGATTTTTTTAAAAGCTACATTAAAAATTGAAAACACACACACACACACACACACACACACACACACACATACACACAATAGTGTGTTATACAAAAGACATGAAGTGTGGACAAATCACACTCAGCAAAGTGGACTAACTTGTGTGTGATATGAAGTTCTAAACATATGTGTGAGTTACTATCTTTGCTTTTCATTTCCCAGTAAGTTAGACTGGGTTGACTTTGTGATGAAATATCACTGACATGCATTTCACAAGTTCTTGCAGTCCCACGTTTATTCAATGGCAGATTTCCTCTTGATTACTTCATTTCGAATGTAGTCAGTTTGGTCTTTGTTACCATCACAGATAAATGGTGTTCCATAATTAAATAACTGAACTGGTCTGCATAATAGAATGTCACCTCATTTACCAACCTAAACCATTTCTGATTATTATCAGTGAACATCTGTGAACTTCGCGGGTGCATTCATACACTGACAATTAAAACATTAATTTTCCATACAAAATATTCTTAAATCTTTATAATTTTTTATTACTCACAAATTATATGGAGAGAAAAGTACTTATTTTTCAATGTCTGGATATTGCAGTCAACAACAGTACTTATGACAGGACAGTACCTATGGTCATATACTGTTAATGCATATAATGCTTATGCAACACTTTGTTTTCATGGAAACATAACAATTATTGAATGCCAAAACTTCATAGTGAACAAATTGACGACCCAATTTGTGCATGTATTATCTTTAGACAGTTTTGGATCCATGCTGTCCACAGTTGGGTGCATGTCCCATATGTGTAAATAAAGTAACCTAACATCTTGATATGGAAATGTTATCATCCTATTAATAAAATGTGTACTTTATGTGTCAGTCTTCATGCAAAAAATATTCTAACTGTAGAGGTAAGGCACAGTCTATACTAGGCATGTGCAACTTCTTCTTGGGCATGGCCCAGGTCAGAAACATTTAAATTCGCTCTGATGATATATATAAGTTGATAAAAACAGCTCATGGGCCATTGGATGTAGATGCCTGGTATAAAACCTATATTATTGATATGTTACATCAAAATTATACAGATATACATGGAAGCCATGCAAGTGGTAAAACTATAGGGCATCTTATATCGACATATTTCATAAATATTATTGCTATTAATGAGTTACAGTCGCAACAGTGATGACAAAATGAGCACGATAGATATTATGTTTCTTTGAGAATACTTACCTGATCACATTAACATTAGGGAATATAAGTCTGCTAGCTTCTGAATCCAACCCTACCAAAAGATAAAAATGTATATCCTCTGTCTGTCATTTAAAGGGCAGTGAATCTCTTGCCCATTATATTATGTTGCAAATTATAAGCTGAGTGAACTACCAATGAGGATGTTTGCATAGTGGAGTGGTTGGGAGTGTCTTCAAAAAATGTGATAGGATAAGCTTTCTCAGTAAAACATAATTTATTATAAAATTTGCTTTCTCCTTTGAATACATTCCCCAATCACAATAACATTAACAGAATAGGTAATAGGTGGATTTTGTTTGATTGGGATTTTTAACATAGCTTTAACAATTTTTCAGTCATATCACAATGATGTGTGCAATCATGCCACAGACATGTTGCATGACACCAGGAAGACCAGTCCTAATACTAACCTCTTAATGCTGAGTGCCAAGCGAGGCAGCTGTCAGTACCATTTTTGTAAGTCTTTGGTATGACTTGGCCAGGGATCAACCCACAACCTCCTGCTGTTTCTGCAGCAGATGCTCTAGCCACTAGGCTACCAGAGAGGTTTAGTAATAGGTAGAAGGAATGATGAACATCTTCCTATATCTCTTTAGGGAAAATAGACTGGATTTTCTATGTGATCAAGAACCTGATCTCCTGCTTAAAGCAACACAGCCTATGGTCATGTGATATGTGATTGCTTACCATGAAAATGCTGAAGATCATCTTGAACAGACTGAAACCACAAACAGAAGAAATAATAGCTAAAGAACATGCAGGATTCCGGAGTGGAAGAAGCACAACAAAACAAATATTTGATCTCAGGGTTCTAAGTAAAAAGTACTCGAAACATCAACAAGACATCATGTGTTCACAGATTTCAAAAAGGCATTTCACAGAGTGTGGCATGAGGCATGTGGGTCACAATGAAGAAGTACAACATGGGTCAAAAGTTGACTAATACCATCAAGTAGTAGTACGCCAAGGCTACCCGTGCAGTAATTGCTCAAGATTCTTTGGGGACTGGTTCCAGACAACAGCTGGAGTATGTCAAGGTTGTCTCCTGTCACCCATGCTTTTCAACATCTACTTGACCACATCATGAGTGAAGCCCAGGAAAATAACTGTGGGACAGTCAGCATTGGAGGGCATAACATCACTAACCTCTGCTTTGCAGATAACATTGATGGGCCGGCAGGAAGTGAAGACAAGCTTGCCACCTTAGTGGAGAACCTTGATGAAACATCTTCCAGATTTGACATGGAGATAAGCGCTGAGAAAACAAAGTTGATGACAAATAGTGGCAAACAAATCTCAGCCAAGATTAAAGTCAGAGGACAGGAACTGGAAACAGTGAGCTAGTTCAAATATATTGGTTCCATAATCATCGAAGAAGGATCAAGAGCAGAAATTTTGTCACGAACAGCACAAACCCATCTGGAGAGACAAGAATATCTGTCTGAAAACTAAAATCAGACTATTGAGAGCACTAGTCATCTCAATCTTTTTGTATTCATGTAAGGCTTGGACCATGACAGCAGAATTACAACGAAGAATTCAGGCACTTGAAATGAGATGCTACAGAGCCATCCTTGGCACCTCTTACACGGACAACATCACAAATGAAGAAGTGCATAACACCATCAGGTACAAAGTAGGCCAACATGAAGACCTCCTCACCACCATCAGAGAGAGCTGAAATTTTATGGCTATGTCATTAGAGCCAACAGTCTATCGACAACAGTACTGCAGTGCAGTGTCTAGGGTGGCAGAAGGAGAGGCAGATAGAGAAAAAAGTGGACTGACGATATCACAGAATGGAGTAGAAAAAGTTTTGCATTGACAGATGATCAAGACAAATGGAGGGAACTGGTCAGATGTTCAGCAGCACAGTGATTCAACAACCACCCTAGGTCAAGAGACTGATGATGATGATGATGACCATCAAAATTCACTGGCAAGCCCAGTAAAGCTAAGAGGCTATGGTTTAATTTGGTCTGGTGATAATCTGGATCACAGGATCCACCAGAGATATATGTGAGATGAAAACGCAAGAATGTTGACTCTGCTTGCATGCTAACTGCTTCTATGAAGTCTTGGATAAAAAATATTGCTAATACAAGGCTTGCAAAGATTATTCTAATTTCAGGATTTAAAATCCAAAATAAGGTGATCTTTTCAGATGTCAGAGTATGCTGAGTTTTGTATGATAAAAGTTTCAGCTAATGGATTGATTTAGATCCAGTACAGATTCCATCTTGCATACAGAGTGAAAGATTTTGGATTATTCAAATCAAAACTGGCCTGTAGGTATAACAGCTCTCTTTCATGATTGATATCTTCTTTGTCACAATGTTTGAACATATCAGATATCATGGAGCTATAGAATTTGATAGCAATGGGTGTCAACTTCTTCTCCTTGTAGAGCCAGAGAAAAATGTTAGCAAGCTGAGGGATGAAAAGAACCACTTTTCCATATAAGCCTTTAGAGTGGAAGGCCTTACTCTCGCGATACTCTCCACAATCTTAATTCTCTCTCTCGTAAGACTATCTTGACAAGAGCCAAGCATGAAGGCAAAGATGGTCCAGGCTGGGGTGAAACACCTTTGACATTGGTTGTTGGAGAAGATTTGTTATGGCCATCAGCGTCCTGAGAAGGTATATTTCTAGTTCTAGTAGACTGCTGACCTATGACCTGTCCCATCTGAAAAGGCTATCAAAACTATCTTGCAATTCTGACCCAGTATTTTCTGTTTTAATTTCCCCATTAAGTCTTGGGGTGGGGAAGAGAGAGGTTAAGCAAAGGTCCATTCCATAACATCTCCCAACTGACTTAAAGTGGATACACAGCCCAAGTTTCTAGGTCCAAGACTAGTGAGTCAAAGATGGACAGCTTGTGGTTCCACCATCTTGGAAACAAGTCAATCATCAGACACCTTACTGTGCACAAACATGATGAAAAACCAATGGATAAATGGACAATTCTATATGAATAACCTGGATTGAACATCAGCCAGAACATTGAATCTGCTATGAATGTATCTGATTTGCACATCTATCTGAATTTGGTAACATCAACAAAGAAACTGACAAACCAAAAGTTCCAATGATGAGATTAGCCTGTATGAGGTAAGTCACTGCTACAAAGTCATTCAACATAATCAGGACTGACTTCCTGCAGCATTGGGAAGTGGAAAGGATAGTGGAAAAGAAACTTGGTTTCTGAGACCCCATGAGGCTCCTCATCAACTGATTCAGCTGTTGTCAACTGGCATAAAGTTGAGAGCTGAATGACAAATAAAGAGTACTTGATCCTTTCTGCCTTGCTTTGCATGTCATTCCTCCAATGTGGCTGGGATGGTGGGTTCATAAATGATGATACAGGTTAAGGAGGCAGTTGGAGGGCTGGCTTCAGAATTGCCTGCCACAAAATCAGCCACTGTCATAGTGGTGGAAGGCATCATTCTTCTGATTTTAATTGGTAGTGGTGGGGGAGACCCATAAATGCCAACCCTGAAGAGGAACAAGTGTAAGTTTTGCTAATATAAGTAGCGTAATCTGTGCATAAAATGTGTAACCTATATGTTACTAGTAGTGCTATTAATATCTCTACTTATTTGTACTACTAACCTGGATATGTAGTTAAAATACTTGCCAAAAATGGGCAAAATTCATGCAGATTACAACCAGAATACATACACAATATGTATGGAAGAATTACTGGTATTCAACACTCACTTTAATTAGTCAACATGTCTAACTATTGCGGAATCTTCATGAAGTACACCTATTCTGCAATGAGCAAGATGAAGTATTGCATCACTACCATATATTCTTCTTAAACATTTGCAAACTGGTGCTGATTTGTTGCTTAATATCAGCCGCCATTTTCTTACAAATACAGACTGGTCTGCTAATTAACTATAATTAATCTGCAAGACAAAGTTTTAAAATTAAATAAACCCACCTGTTTCCTTGGAAATAGGTCATATACAGTTTTTATAAACAGAAACTTTGGACAGTACTTGCAGATCTATGATGGAAAAATTAGCTCTTACACGATTCTTAGACAGCAGTATTTCTTTTCAAAATATTCTCAAATTTTTATGATGAATGGAATTAAAGTGATAATATAAACGATAAAAACATTCATTTTTGTCTTATTTTTTAATGTACCAGAAAAGCGCAATCCATATAAAGGCGAGTGTTAAACATAATTCTGTGAAAATCAAGCATAGTTATTATGCCAAAAGCATATTGGTTGGCATGTATGGAGATACCCATAGCATCCCTCACATGGTTCACAACTGATTACATATTCAATTGTATACTTGGTACATCCTCACTGGTCTTGCAAGCTTTTCCTCTCTTTCTCTTTATATGGCTGAATTTTGCAGAATGGCTGACCAAGTGTCCTCAGACCACAAACTGCATTTGCTGCACAGGGGAGAGGAAGTACAATGATGCAAACCAGGCAGAATTTGTGTGTGTATTCTCTTGGTAAATACTTCTTGCATTTACTACATTTAGAAGACATATTTCAGAAACAATAAAATAATAGAAACAACTGAAATATTAATATGTTAATATGTTAATAATTCTTTAAACAATTTGCTAAATAACAACCATTAGTAATAAGAGTGCAAGAACAAAAGACAGCCTATGTTAACATTCATCAATGACAGCATGTCATACCAAGCAGTCTAAAATGACCGCACCAGAGAAAGTGAGAAATTTCAAAAGATATTTGCCAAAATGTTTTTAAAAAAATAATGTACACCAAGCTCTTCTATGGAAGGCCTGAATTTCACAAATAAAGACTTGGATTTAACGAGATACATCTTTATGATATTATTTACAAAAGCAAAAGCTTCTCAACTGATGACAATTAGTGGTGGCAATGGGACATAATGGGCAAGAGTTACTGCCCTTTTGTCTATCTGATTGAGACAAAAAGAATGAATTTTCACCTTTTAGTAGGGCTGGATTCAGAAGGTAACATTCCTTAATGTTAATGTAATCGGGAGAATGTATTCAAAGGAGAAATTACAGCTGTCACACAGCCAACAAATGAGCTTGTCAGACTGACAACAGATCCTGTGACCTTCCAAAATGAACTTAAAAAAGGAGGTTTTACAGTAGATCCAAGTTGGACTTTTACTGAAATTTCATAAGTCAAAATCTGTCATACTCACACACTCAAATTATACTGTTAACAAAGCATACCTGAATAATTAACCAAAGAACCAAAGAAGACAAAAATATGAAAATACTCACAAAAAGACCATAACCTCCAAGAGCACGATTTTTCATCTTGATTGAAATATCTATTTCTTCATCTTTAATATACAAATCTATAATCTTTCTTCCACATGCCCAGGAAAAGTGAAAATTTGAAGCAAGTGTCTGAAATAAAAATGATAAAAAAAATCAATCACTGCTGGAATGTACACAGGAATTTTAAATAGAGGGTTTTATGGATTTCTCTTCTACCTTGAACCACTTGGGGCCCCGAGTGGCCAAGTGGTCTAAAGCGCTCTCCGTTACGGATCACTTTTTTTCACTGTCATCTCACCTCTGTCTGTGTGTGTTAGAGTCTAAGATTCAGCTAATGTAGTTATGTGAGAAAGCTTGCCAGTAGCTTCTCGTAGGTCGGTGGTTCTTTCCGGGGGCTTTCCCGGGTTCTTCCTCCACTAATAATACTGGCCGCCATGTATAGACGTATATGTTACAGTTGGCTATGTATGTATTTTAACAAATTTTAAATGCCTTGCACAGTGTAAGGTACAGCAGACTCTGTTGTTGTTGTTGTTGGGTTTAACGCCATTTTTCTGCACAAGATAGGCTATCCATGACAGCCAGTATAAGTTATGGAGGAAGAACCCTGGAAAATCCTGGGAAGACTCATTGACTCGTGCGAAGCTTATGGCAAGCTCTCTCACATACCCATGTTATCTAAGCCTGAGACTCGAACCTACACCAACAGAGGTGAGATGGAAGTGATCTGGAATGGTGAGTGCTTAAGACCACTTGGGGCCCCACAGCTATGTATGTATATGAACAAGTTGTAAATGCCATGTGAAGTATATGGTACAGCTGACTGTATGTATTTTAACAAGATATAAATGCCCTGAATAGTGTATGGTACAGTTAACTGTATGATTTGTATATTAACAGATATAAATGCCATGTAAAATATATGGTACAGTTGACTGTATGTATTTTAACAAGATATAAATGCCCTGAATAGTGTATGGTACAGTTAACTGTATGACTTGTATATTAACAGATATACCGTATTTTCACGCATATATCCCGCGTGTTATACCAGATTTTACAAACCCCGCAGGGGGGGGTGCGGGTTATATAAGGGTGCGGGCTATATCACAATTTTTTTTACACATAATAATATTTCAATATATTGTTTGAAAAACATAACTACATAACTTATATATTGTTCTAGTTTTGTTTTGCTAGGGTTGGATATTATGGCTACTACGGTGACTTTACAACAACTTACAGTATCGGGACCAAATCAACATTTCGGGATAAAAACTTAAAATTTCGTATCCGTCACGTTTTCATAATCAATATTTTCTGTTTTCAATTGAAATAACTACCTAATTTTAGGTCAGCTTCAAGGTGAGGCCATTTTGCTTTAGGTCCGCGACGAGCACGTTTTCGTGGATTCATCTTCTCCAACATTCCTTTTTCTTTTCTCCAACCTTGGATTACACTCTCATCAATATCAAATTTTCTGCCTGTGGCTCTATTGCCATGCACTTCAGCATACGCAATGGCAGTTAGCTTGAAGTCGGCTGTGTAAAACTTTTGTTTCGGCATTTTTTAAATTAAACAGAAAGAAATTATTTAAACTCGAATCTACACTTCACAAGAATACAAGATTATTTAGAAATGTCCGTGTTTATGTAGCCTGTAGTTGAGGCACAGCTCCTATAGATAGCCTACACGCACAAGCACTGTGTACCGAGCCTGAATAGTTACCGGTAAATGACGTCATGCGAGCTACATTCGAAATTGACAATTGTGGCATTCAGTCTCATAACCTCACATCATCGCATATCCGACTCACAAGTACCTGGCTTCAAAATTCAAATCTGCCGACTGCCAGCCGGAATATAGTGGAGGCAGGGTGACTAATTTGAACTGATGCAGAGGGATGATTATGGACCGGGGCAGACTGACTTGATAGCGTAAATACAAATTTGCATGTTGGGCGGGTGAGTGAAAATTTATTAGTTGTAGTATCGTTCATCATCCACGTGTGAGCATTGACGAATTCGGTCCTTCTAAAAACAGTAATGGTAGACAATGTGAACATACACATAAAAGTTCATGAATCTATGGTTGCGGGTTATACAAAGGTGCGGGTTATGCCAACGATTTTTTACACAAAACCACCAAACCCGCGGGCTATATGAGGGTGCGGATTATCTGCGTGTGCGGGATATATGCGGGAAAATACGGTATATGTCATGTAAAGTATATGGTACAGCTGACTATGTATTTTAACAAGATATAAATGCCCTGAATAGTAAGTGGTACAGCTGACTGTATGTATTTTAACAAGATATAAATGCCCTGAATAGTATATGGTACAGATGACAATGTATTTTAACAGATACAAATGCCCTGAATAGTATGTGGTACAGTTAACTGTATGTATATTAACAGATATAAATGCCATGTAAAGTATATGGTACAGCTGACTATGTATTTTAACAAGATATAAATGCCCTGAATAGTATGTGGTACAGCTGACTGTATGTATTTTAACAAGATATAAATGCCTTGAATAGCATGTGGTACAGTTAACTGTATGTATATTAACAGATATAAATGCCATGTAAAGTATATGGTACAGCTGACTATGTATTTTAACAAGATATAAATGCCCTGAATAGTATGTGGTACAGCTGACTGTATGTATTTTAACAAGATATAAATGCCCTGAATAGTATGTGGTACAGTTAACTGTATGTATATTAACAGATATAAATGCCATGTAAAGTATATGGTACAGCTGACTATGCAATTTAAATTTTCTTATTATTATAATATGTGGATTAGTGCCAGAATACAAACACAAATGGGCAGAATCCGTGTGGATTAGTGCCAGAATACAAACACAAATGGGCAGAATCCGTGTGGATTAGTGCCAGAATACAAACACAAATGGGCAGAATCCGTGGATTAGTGCCAGAATAAAATCAAAATAAACTGATGTATCATATATAGAACATGTCAAAGTTTCCAATGAAATTACGAAACCTGTTGAATAACTGCAAATTTTGCTTCTGTGCAAGGCAAAACATTGAAATTATTCTAAAATGAGCACTCTTGTAGAGAGAGAGAGAGAGAGAGAGAGAGAGAGAGAGAGAGAGAGAGAGGAGGAAGGTAGTCAGATTTCTTATCTGCACATTACTTTATACTGAGTTTCTAGAAAGGGGTCATAACTAAAAATGTCTGATTATCATTGGTAAAGAGAGAACAAATTAAGTTTTGGTAGTTAGTTTGAATTTGTGAGTAAATGTGAAATGAAGTACACACCACTGGTATCCTCTCAAAGACTTGAACATCCCTGAGCTCTCCATCTGGGGACACTGTTAACAGACGATTCTCAAAGGTAGGATGCCAAGAAAAGTATGAAATGGAAGATAGTTTTTTAGCTGAAAAAGAAATGTTCTTAAATAAGTCTATCTCTTTAATTTCCTACTCCATTCTAACTGTAATTCAATGAATTACAAGTTTGAAGTCAAGAATGGATTGAAAGAATTATTGTCTAGAATTGATTAAGAATTTTGTTGCTTTAACTGATAGTTTTAATTCTGTGAATTTATTTATTTTCATGGGTATAAATTTTCACAGATTAGTTAAAATGACGTTGTATTTGGAACATAAATTCATGTATTTGAGATGGAGTTCAAATCATTTCCAAGAAAGGATAACCTTTCAATGAATCATTCAATTTGTGGTTTGTAGCAACGATGAAATCAATGAAAACTGGTATCCCATGAAAAATAGTGAATTCAAAGCAAATAAAAAATAGCAAGACTTTGATAACCCAAACATTAATCACTTGAAGCATTAATCAAATCCCTTATTCAGTCTCTGTGCATTAACATGACTGTGAAGAAACTATAATAAAACTTCTAAAAAGATGGCTCCACAGCATTGCAGTTTTAAATACTATTCTGTTTTAAATCATTTCATAGATTTTTTTACTTTAATTACAGATATTGCATTGTTGTTAACAGTACAAGATATCCAGGTATCATGTGATTTTGTTAATCTAAGGCGTTTACTCACTCAATCAAGAAATGTATAATTTGACAATGATGACACAATAAAAATCTATTCTTTTCTGAAACAGCAACACAAGATGTAAATACATCAGTCATGATCATACACATTTTAACTTCCACCATAAATACATTGACATAATGTACCTCATTTTGGACCTACATACCTAAACAATACACAATATATACTCACTTGTAAGTAATATCCAAGCATTACAAACTCTGATCTGCCAATGTATCATGTGCTAGTCTATGATGTTTATTCTACTAATTACTCTTAGCAAACTATACAGACCCAGATCTGCATAGACAGTATGTGCCAGTAGATCTGGATCTATAAAGTTTGCTGTTGGATCTGACGTATGAGTACAATTGGTACCCATGGTTCAAGTATGTAATAGATGTGCACTCTAACTGTTTGAGCCATACAAATATGCACCAAAGAAACAAACAAAATTAAAACTTAACTTTGAAAAAACACCGACCATAGATGAACAAGCATAACTCAGCATAGAAAGACACTAAACATAGGCCTAAAAATACACTGAAATATTAAATGTGTATTCTTACGCTGCACAGTTCTCTCTGTTATCAATGGATCCAACTCTTCAGAACCTTTAAAAGAACAAAATAATGAACTGCTGTAAATGAAAAAAAGTTTAAAGATGTCAAGAAGTAGAAAGGGTTGAAGAGGTAGGTCATGAATGACGGTGTGTCAATAATGACAATGATGAATGATGTGAATAATAATACAATAAAAATGATGGTTAATTGGTGATACTGGTGATGAAAGTGGAGATAAGGATGCAGATGAAGATGCATACTACTGGAGGGAATGAATGATGAAAATTCATAAAGCTCCTACAGATTATAATATTCAACATTATTTGACTTTGACAGATGTAGTAAATGGCATATAAGTGGCACAAAACTCCTGTGAAATAGTGATGGACACAATGATTTCTATCTGGCACGTTAACAATAGAAAAGAATCCCCATTATTTCTGTGTCATCAATTAATTTTCTTAATTCTTTTATGCCAATAAAAAAATCTTGATTTACAGTTCCTTTCAGAATGTTATAAATATAAAAAATTGTTTCCATACATTGACTCATACAATTGGGGATCAAAAAGCTAAAAGCAATGTCAAATTTTTGTTATATACAGTAATTCTAAAGGAATATTAACCTACATTCCAAGTGAAGCATAAGAACATGATTCCATCTTACTGTATATTAGCAATAACCAACAGCAAATTAAAGATGACTGCTTAAGAAAATCTGGATTATTTAATTTAAATAAAATCTTAATATTCTGAAATGATCATGGGTCCAAGCAATGCTAAATCACAAAAAATGCGTAGGTTGGAGTACATTTTCAATGCCATCTCACCTCTGTCTGCGTGGGTTTGAGTCTCAGATTCGGCCAATGTGGGTATGTGAGAAAGCTTGCCAGTAGCTTATTGTGGGTAGGTGGTTTTACCCAGGTTCTTCCTCAATCAATAATACTGGCCTCCATGTGTAGCATATTGTGTGCTGAAAAATGGTGTTAAACCCTAGAACAACAACAAAAACTGAGTCCAGTAATAATACATCATCTCCTACTTGTTAAGATCAACAATGATGAGGACTGACATGAATATATTCTAGGCTATGATGTCCTAAGAAAGGCTAAATATCAGTGCAGTATAAGGACAGTATGAAAGGGAACAAGTTGCCATGAAAGGACCAATGTATAATAATGTGCATATTTTAAGATGGATAAGAAATAGGCCAATGAAAATCATCCTGACCAAATACTGCACCTGGATATGTCTTAAGCTGACCGCTCTGTTATGCCTCATGTTTGATTATGTCTCAAACAGATAGCCTCAATATATCACTAAACCAAATTCCAATTGTGTTTTCTGCTGATTAAAAGCAAAACACATATTCTGTTATGCATACATCCTTGTCCATTGTATGTAAGGCATGATGAGTCCAAGTAATAATGTTTCAATTATTTAAAGACTATGAAACATGACATGCATGTGTAGCAATTCTACACTAATAAATTACAATTTAAACAGTTTTATTCGCTTACCTATCACAGAGTGTCTAATATCAAATAATTTGATGGTGGAACTGTCTTTACATAGAACAGCCAGATAGCCCCGTCTGAAATACACAATTAATCTTCCTTTACATGATTTTTTTTTACAATGTAACTTGTGCCAGTATTAGCTTAAATTTCTTATACAATATCCTATTTCATTGCAATGAACAAATTTTAAAGAAATAAAAATAAAATAGTAATTCCTGTAGTACCATTAGCTCAAGCTTATCTTAAGTACAAATAGAAAGCCATGAGTATTACCCCAAAAAATGACCACATGACCTCAAAGTGTATCTTGTAATTTTATATATAATTGCTTCACAATTACACTCTCTAAGTCTAGTCTGACTGCAAACAATACAGCCCCTGATCCAGCATCACATGATGTACTGGCTGACACGGTCTTTTTTTTGTTTCCTCCCCTGATTGCTCCTCTCTACAATGAATCAGATCTGCTAGTCCAGTATGAAATGGCAGATCCATGTCTGTACATTTTGCAGCTGATATACAAACAAGAATATACAGTAACTTTTAAGCTATACAATGTATGCAGCAATACCTGGAGCACATGTGGATCTAAATTTGATTTGTTACCCCACACCATCTCTATGCACTACAAAGAAAGCAGGGTTGTGTATGTGTGTGTATGAGAGAGAGAGAGAGAGAGAGAGAGAGAGAGAGAGAGAGAGAGAGAGAGAGAGAGAGAGAGAGAAGCCAACGTGAGAATTATGAAAGATCATTGAGGATGATCCAAAGAAGACATCAACATATTTTGAGCTGTTAAAAACTGCTTGAATATTGCCACGTTGACAGTTAGAATTATGTGTTTGTAAAGACCCATACATGTACCTGCATACTCTTAGAGAGGTGCAAGCATAATCTGAGTGGAAAAGAGCATAATCTGAGCATAAACAGTGTAATCTATCTATTATATGTCCCAATTATATTAAACTGTATTAAAAATGTACACATATTTTCATTACGAACCATTATCTGAAGCTGGTATACCTTGCTGTCATAAATAGGCCAAATACACATACATATATTTCCATTAGTGTAGGAACTCAAAATGAACGTGTATAAGCAATTCAAATGCAAAATATATTCATGAAGTCGATATACAACACACACTTTATCAAGTGTATGTATCTAACCTTCCACTCCATCTAATCATAAGGTTGTCTCTACAAATCTTGTAATCAATATGGTCATGTCCTAAACTTTAGCAGTGTATTAAATTGCTTCAATATTTATCTTTAAATTTTAGAAGCATTTTTAACTTGTACTTTTGGGATCTAATATTTAGTTTTGTTTTGTGTGGCTTAATGCCATTTATCAGCACATGATGTGCTATAGACTGTGGCCAGTATATTCGGTGAAGGATTCAGAAACCAAGGTGAACCACCATTCCATGAAACGCTACTGGCGAGCTTTCTCATGTACCCACACTGGTCATGTCAAGAGATGTGTGTGCGATTAGTAATGGTTATTACCTTAGACCACATGGCCCCAGTTACCAATGGCTTGATATTAAAAATTTAAAAGGATCCATCTCTTCAAACAATTTTCAGCCATTTAAAGTTCGCATATCACATACAGGATAAATTGAAACAAACCACTATCTAGATTAATATAACGAATCTGAGAGGTAGGTTTTAAAATATAAGAAACCAGTCTGCTGTCGATGAAATTCATCATATACTGCTATTATAAAACAATTGAAAAAAGTACATGTACAACATGTGTGTACCTTAAAATATTAGATCATTGTGTAGAAGCCTTCTTTTTTAGAACTTTCTGACACATAAATAATGTTTGAGAATGACATGGGTTTTAAAAAAGACAAAAAAACACCTTGGTAATTATGACCAAAGCAGAAAACATTACACAGCACCAGTCATGGCCAGCCATTGCTTAGATCATTCACACATCATAGACATTTTTGTTGTTGCAGGAATTCAGCTTTCACTGCATTAAATCTGTTGCACAGCTAATTTCAGATTATTTGACAGGTGGTCGATTTTGCATTATTAGCACACTCACACAAATTTGCAGTATGAATAAAATACAAATGATCATGAAAAACAATTAAACTACAGCTAAGAATATTCTTAGTTCAAAAAATATCAAATTGGTACAGTTTACAAATTTTACATAGATATCAACATGCCTAACTAATTTCATTTCCTACTTCTCTACAGTACTGCCAATATGATTTTGATTAAAAACTCCAAAAAAAGAAAGCAAAACACTGACAAAATGAAGAGAAAAAACCCAAACTTTTTAATAACATGAAATGTAACCAAGTCATTAATATATGCACTGAATGATGTCAACCAAATTTCACTTGTCTACTTTTAATATCTTCTGTGTAATGAAGCTAATGACCACTACTCTTCATATTGAGGTACCATATATACTCATGTAGATCGAAGTACTGTATATATACTCATGTAGACTTAAGTACTGTATATACTCATGTAGATCGAAGTACTGTATATATACTCATGTAGACTTAAGTACTGTGTATACTCATGTAGATCGAAGTACTGTATATATACTCATGTAGACTTAAGTACTGTATATACTCATGTAGACTTAAGTACTGTATATACTCATGTAGATTTAAGTACCGTATATACTCATGTAGACTTAAGTACCATATATACTCATGTAGACTTAAGTACTGTATATACTCATGTAGACTTAAGTACTGTGTATACTCATGTAGACTTAAGTATTGTATATACTCATGTAGACTTAAGCATTGTATATACTCATGTAGACTTAAGTACCATATATACTCATGCAGACTTAAGTACTGTGTATACTCATGTAGACTTAAGTACTGTGTATACTCATGTAGACTTAAGTATTGTGTATACTCATGTAGACTTAAGTACCGTATATACTCATGTAGACTTAAGTACCGTATATACTCATGTAGACTTAAGTACCGTATATACTCATGTAGACTTAAGTACTGTATATACTCATGTAGACTTAAGTACTGTGTATACTCATGTAGACTTAAGTATTGTATATACTCATGTAGACTTAAGTATTGTATATACTCATGTAGACTTAAGTACCATATATACTCATGTAGACTTAAGTACTGTGTATACTCATGTAGACTTAAGTACCGTGTATACTCATGTAGACTTGAGTATATATACTCATGTAGACTTAAGTACTGTATATACTCATGTAGACTTAAGTACCATATATACTCATGTAGACTTAAGTACTGTATATACTCATGTAGACTTAAGTACCATATATGCTCATGTAGACTTAAGTATTGCATATACTCATGTAGACTTAAGTACTGTATATTCTCATGTAGACTTAAGTACTGTGTATACTCATGTAGACTTAAGTATTGTATATTCTCATGTAGACTTAAGTATTGTATATACTCATGTAGACTTAAGTACTGTATATTCTCATGTAGACTTAAGTACTGTGTATACTCATGTAGATTTAAGTACCGTATATACTCATGTAGACTTAAGTACTGTATATTCTCATGTAGACAAGTACTGTGTATACTCATGTAGATTTAAGTACCGTATATACTCATGTAGACTTAAGTACTGTATATACTCATGTAGACATAAGTATTGTATATTCTCATGTAGACTTAAGTATTGTATATACTCATGTAGACTTAAGTACTGTATATACTCATGTAGACTTAAGTACTGTGTATACTCATGTAGATTTAAGTACCGTATATACTCATGTAGACTTAAGTACTGTATATACTCATGTAGACTTAAGTATTGTATATACTCATGTAGACTTAAGTACATATATACTCATGTAGACTTAAGTATTGCATATACTCATGTAGACTTAAGTACTGTATATTCTCATGTAGACTTAAGTACTGTGTATACTCATGTAGACTTAAGTACTGTATATACTCATGTAGACTTAAGTACCATATATACTCATGTAGACTTAAGTATTGCATATACTCATGTAGACTTAAGTACTGTATATTCTCATGTAGACTCAAGTACTGTGTATACTCATGTAGACTTAAGTATTGTATATTCTCATGTAGACTTAAGTATTGTATATACTCATGTAGACTTAAGTACTGTATATTCTCATGTAGACTTAAGTACCGTATATACTCATGTAGACTTAAGTACTGTATATACTCATGTAGACTTAAGTACCGTATATACTCATGTAGACTTAAGTATTGTATATACTCATGTAGACTTGAGTATTGTATAAACTCATGTACAAGTTGGATCCAACCTTAGACTCTAAAGACACAGATCTGCCCTTGCATAGATCTGAATCGATGCAGACTGTTTGGACTAAACAGATACACATAGACCCTGACCTGCCAGCACATTATGCAGTGACAGATCAGGGTCTATGTTGTTTGCTATTATATGTGATTTTGAACAGTACTTGTATGGAAGGGCAGATGTAGGCATAGATGGAGGGGCGCAAATTAGAATGTCTTCTGGTACTTGTGGTAGGGGTTTAAAATACAAAGAGATAATTTAAAAGAATCAGAAAAGAGAAACTGATAAACAAATAGACATACCTTGTTGGACACCAATCTATTGTTATCACAGGCTTTGTTTCTTGTAATGTAAGAAGCTGAATAGTGGTTATGGATGAATCACATTACATGTTACACACTCTGCTTGTACTAGAATATTATATCTGTAGATTGTAATCATACTCGCTTACATTGGATTCTATTTCAAGATTGGAAGGCTTGCTCTTTCAAGATGTGGTGTGAGAAAATTATGGATGCAGTATTACCAGTGTTTCCCTTTACACACATTTGTGCATCAGTGACAAATGCTGGACAAAACTGATTCACACATTTTGTTGCTGTGCATTTGACGCAAAGGAGTTGCATAATGCAACCAGGAATTAATTACCAATGCTTTAGATGAGGGATGGCATCGTGTATACTGCGAACAAAAGCACAGACTGCTTTCCTGCTTTGTTTGCTCCTCTATTTGTATAGTGGAGTGCAACACAGGGAGCATACAAAACAGGGAACTAGACTAGCATAGGCAATGCAATTATGGAGTAGCTTCCCCATATCTTGCGATCTCTCACGAGATTTTCATCAAGCTCAGCAAGACGTTCTCTAAATGTATAACCTTAATGTTTGTTGCATTAAAATGTGATCTCCAGATTAAAACAGGATGCACTAAGAATCATTAGCCAAGAAAGTGAAAAATGCAGAATATAAAAGAGTAAAGAAGATATAACTTTAATAAAAAAATGGATAAAATAATTCCCTTGACTGGAATACAGTCTATCCATTAGGATTACCGGTGTGACTTCTGATCACGTGATTGCAAAGACTGAAAAAGTGAATAATCATTTCATGACAGGTTTTACGAAATTAATAAAACTTTGCCATCATTCACTACAAGATATCTGGAGAACACATTATAACCCTAGACATTCTTTCATAACAAAGAAATCAATAAACTTGCTGAGACAAATGCGATATTTGGATTACAAAGTCAGGAGCTCATTGCAGATTTTGTTGGCTTTTAACTCTGCTGCAATAAAAGAATGATCCTCAAGTTCAAATGTAACTATTTGAAAGATGAATCATCAGCCTCTTTGATGTTTGGATAAATGTGTTCTAGGATAAAGTACAATGAAACCGATCATAGTACACATTTTATGACAGGCAGTAAATTAACTGTCATTTGGTTAAAAAGATTTATGTGGTTTTTTAGATTGGCTTTTATGTAATGTGCTGGTCTATAATATTGCTACAAAAAGATTATAAGGAAACTATTAAAAGTATTACTTTAAAAAAAATGAAATTAAAAAATTATTTTTTGAATGTACAATGCACTTGTCTGTTAATTTTGCATGTTGATTTATTTGTATGTTTAGAGTAGAGTAGAGTAGAGTAGAGTAGAGTAGAGTAGAGTAGAGTAGAGTAGAGTAGAGTAGAGTAGAGTAGAGTTGAGTAGAGTAGAGTTGAGTAGTGTAGAGGAGAGAGAGAGAGAGAGGTAGAGGAAAGAGAGAGAGAGAATGTTTTGCAAATTGCAATTGCAAGTTGAAAAAGTATGTGTCAGATGAAAATTTGTCAGTATATTTTTTACCCCCAAATCTTTTATTTGACTCCCGGCTCTGACACTAATGGGTTTTTTACCATCAATTTTACACCCCTGGAGGACACACTGTTTACAACTAACTCATTGGTTTTAAATAAGGTAACAAAATGAAGCAAAGTCATTAAGTTTTATAAAACTTAACAAATAATTTAATTGTAAGTTATAAAATGAAAAATTAAGAGAAACGTTCAGTATTGCGACTTCAATATAATCCTAAAAAGTTCTATCACAAATCCAAATGGAATAAATTTCCAAATGAATTCCAGATCTTGAATGTGCTGATGAACCAATAATGAATATAATGAAGTATACACAGCCTTTTGGAGATGAAGCTTCACAGCAAATTTGGTTTAAATCAAATAATAAATGTGGATGGCAGAACATTCAGAAGGAAGATGGATGGACAGAAGCATAAATGGACAGAGACCAATTTGACATCCCCTAACCACAGTGGTAGTGGATAATAAATGTTCACTATCTACAGTAATAATGTCCCAGAATTCATTTTTCATTTCAGTACTCCATAAAGCTAGAATCGACAAAGATAATTACTTCTGCATTAAATACTTCCCTACACTAAAGGAGTAAGCTAAAATATTAAACAATAAACTAAAAAGGTATTGTTGATATGTTGTTTCATCCAGTACTTTTATCAAAGCACCATTGCCTTTGCATTCACACAAATGTTTGTTTTATTTTGTTTGGTTTCTTGGTTTGAAATGGGGACCCATTTTGAGAACAAAGTATGTAAATATATTCATAATGTTTTGAAGCATGAATTAAGACTGATAAAAGGATACTGGCTTTTCAAAACTTCTTGTATCCCACACTGCTATATGTGACTGAAAAATAAAGATTACAAGTGAATGAATGCATGCATGTAATTTAACTGTTTATAAGAAAACAAGACTTTTTTCAAGCCTACCTTTATGTTTAGCTAGAAAGTTAACAATGTCACCATTTAGATTAAATTTATAAACATTTAATATTGAGCTTACTCTAGGTTATATTGTTGTATGGACAAATCTAGGGTTTATATGGCTGTATGGACAAATCTAGGGTTTATATGACTGTATGGACACATCTAGGATTTATATGGCTGTATGGACAAATCTAGGGTTTATTTGTTTGTATGGACAAATCTAGGGTTTATATGGCTGTATGGACAGATCTAGGATTTATATGGCTGTATGGACAAATCTAGGGTTTATACGGTTGTATGGACAAATCTAGGGTTTATATGGCTGTATGGACAAATCTAGGGTTTATATGGTTGTATGGACAAAAGTAGGTTTCATAGAGCTATACAAACATCACATGGAAATCAAAGTATTGCTAAATCAAATTTCAATGAAGTCTTGAGTAATGATCATCAGAGAACAGTCTTGAATAAGGGTCATTAGAGAGTAGATTTTTGAGTAATGTTCATTAGAGAGTAGAGTCTTGAGTAATGATCAGAGTAGTCTTCAGTAATGGTCATTTGAGAGTAGATTCTTGAGTAATGTTCATCAGAGAGTAGAGTCTCAAGTAATAATCACCAGAATAGTCTTGTGTAAGGGCCATTTGAGAGTAGAGTCTTGAGTAATGATCATCAGAGAGTAGAGTCTTGAGTAATGATCATCAGAGAGTAGAGTCTTGAGTAATGATCATCAGAGAGTAGAGTCTTGAGTAATGATCATCAGAGAGTAGAGTCTTGAGTAATGATCATCAGAGAGTAGAGTCTTGAGTAATGATCATCAGAGAGTAGAGTCTTGAGTAATGATCATCAGAGAGTAGAGTCTCAAGTAATAATCATCAGAATAGTCTTGTGTAAGGGCCATTAGAGAGTAGTCTTGAGTAATGGTCATTAGAGAATAGAGTCTTGAGTAATGATCATCAGAGAGTAGTCTTGAGTAATGGTCATTACAGAGTAGTCTTGAGTAAGGGTTATTTGAGAGTAGTCTTGATTAAGAGTCACATTTTTTCCATATTTGTATAGATAAGAGATATGCGAGAAATCAGTTTATCAATGAAGTTGGTTCACTTTTATCGGGTTGACATGTGTGTCTATGAAATTCACCAATATCAGTTAGACTGGTTATGTGTGTCTATGAAATCCACCAATATCAGTTAGACTGGTTATTCATAAGATCCATGTTGAAGTCTGCTAAATAATAAATTGTATTTCTAGTCATCAATTACTGTATCTAGTTGCTTTACAAAATGTTCATTCTATTTGACCTTTGCAGTATTTGGACCAAGTCCATCAGGAATGGCTTTTCAATTTGACTGATCCTGGGTTATTCTTTTTTCAACTGATTTCTTTTTACATATACAACACCTCCACTCAAAACTTTCTATCACATTGGATTGATGTGCCATAACCATCAACAAACAACTAATTTGCATGACTGTCATTTAACCTAGATAAATCTGTTTAATCTAGATATGTCCAATCTTTTTATCTTTGATGATAATAATCAGTTTTGTTTGTCTTATTTATTATTCTCCTATTTTATATTTATATGTTCAATCTGTAGAATTTTTCCTCTCATGCAAACAAAAGTTTTTGTTACTTGCACATAATGTTATACAGAGTACGAAGGATAGTTTTATAAGTTTTGTGAGCATCAGATCTCATGGCAAGTAGTCTGTTCTGTCTGGTTTCTTCAGACATGTTGATAACAAACAACAAAGAATATCTATGTGATTGAATTACCTCTGAGAATGAAGCTATTCTACTATCAGACTGGGGGTCAGCACACACTCCATACACTGCTTTTGTCTGGGCAAATAGATGGGGTTTGGAGGCATCTGTAAGACAGACAGTGTAATCAGTGATCACATAGCTCACCTCTATTTGCACCAGTCTCCAGTAACCATTTGTAAACATTATCATGTAGAAAACAAGTTCACACTAATGTGAGCTTGGCCCAGTTTCCAGCAAGATATATTTTGGGAATCATTTATCTTTAGTCTCTGAACTTTTAATTAATTTAAAATTTAAAATCTTCACATTTAATTGGCACCATATATCCAGTAATTTGCTATTACATATCCACCCACACATCTACGGGACAGCACGTAAAAGAAATAAAAGAATATAAAAGAATATTCTCTTAAATCATATCAAATTAGAGGCAATAAACTAATGAGAAACTGATTGATGTTCTTGTTTTTATTTTTTTTAAATAACTGTTCTTACAATTTCCTTGAAACGTTCTCATCACTGATAAATCCCAGAAGCCAGATATTACTGTGTAAAAGTAACAGATTTTGCAAAGTAACTTTAGATTTGCAGTCAGCAATACATAATTCATGCAATAATAATAATCTTAATTAGCTATTACATGCAAGGCCTCACATTTAATTATCCAATTACTATACACATTTACAAATACACAGTTACCCAGCTGAGGGTATGATGTCACAATATACAATGTATAATTTTCAAAATGGAAAGCTGACCACTGAATGAAACATTTATTCCAACTTCCAACTGCATTTGGTCAAAAAAGGCATTTTGACTAGGATAGGATGTATATAGGTCAAGCATGGACGAGTAAATTAAAAAAAAAAACAGGTCACAGTGACCATGTATCAACTTATTAAGTTTCATGACTGGAACATTAACACAAAAAGATCAGAAGAAAGTCAATGAGCATGGATACAGATCAAGACCTCTTCAGGCAAAATGGATATAGAAATTATCAAGATTTATCCACTCACTGAGCTATATGATTCTAGGTGGATGAATATGACATGCCCCAAACATCGTGAGTTTTATAGTCTGTAAAAGTGTGCATGTGTGATTAGGATTTTTAACGTAGCTTTAACAATTTTTCAGTCATACTGCTGCGATGTCTGCAGCGAGGCAGTTTTATATTGATGCAGCATGATGTCCTGCCCAGTCACATTATACTGACACCAGGCCGACAAGTCCCAACATTAACTTCCTAATGCTGAGTGCCAAGTGAGGCAGCTGTTACTACCATTTTTGTAAGTCTTTGGTATGACTTGGCTGGAGATCAAACCCACAACCTCCCGCTTTTACGGCAATACTAAAACCACTAGGTCACCAGTGCGGTGTCCTGTAAAAGTGTGAAATAACTGAGATGCACATCATAACTTAAAGCACAGAACCTCTGCCTCTATTTAGACAACAGAGGCATAAAGATGGGAGCCCAAGAAAGTGACCTAGGACTAAGATGTCTGCTGCTGCATTGAGAAAAAACACAGCAGGCAAAGGAATTCTATATATGACGGATTGCTCCTTACAGGCAAGGAATACATGTACTCTTTTTTCCTTGAATACTGATTCCAGACCTAGTTGACTGAAATCTTGAAAGGGTACAAGATCAGAGATGTCCTTGTTAACAAGGAGATTGAGAATGAGAATGCAGGTAACACGTGAAATTACGTCTTGCTCCAAAATATAACTACCCTGCTGTTTTGTAGCCTATTTTTATAGACAAATATCAGAGTTTCTAAAAATCATGTGAATGTGGACATGAAGTAATGCCTCTTGTAAATAAAAACTGATTAGGTAATCTCGAAAATGGATGGTATTTCAAAACCATTGCTGCTTTCCATTGTGAACCAAAAAACATAACTGAGTTGATTGAATACACTTAGGTTGATGAGCATGTGTGTTTGCAGCTGAAGGAACTCTGGGCAAAGGCTTAGGAGGTGCACTGAACATAATACTGAGTCCCCAAGTTTGGTCCACATGTTATCTTTGTAAATTTTACCTTTGTAACCTTCTCCCTCCCTAACAGGATCTGTGATAAGTGATAAGTGGTTGGTGAATGTGGTCTTTAAGAAAGGTGGAGGTAGAAAACACTGCACGTCTTTCCACCTCGTTGTAAGTTATGACCACGAACTTGCAACTAAGGATGTAAGGAGCCCCAAAATGTCAGTAATTGTGTCAGATTGTCGATGCAATTGAAAGTAGATTCTTCCATAAAAAATAATCACCTGATGTTGGATCTGTAGACCTGGCAGGTTGTTGTTGTTGTTATTGATGTTGTAGGGTTTTAAGCCATTTTTCAGCACACGATAGGCTATACATGGTGGCCAGTATTAATGGCGGAGGAAGAACCCGGGAAAACTCCCAGAAAGAACCACCGACACACGAGAAGCTACTGCCAAGCTTTCTCACATACCCACATTTACCAAATCTGAGACTTGAACTCAAAGAGGTGAGATGGTAGTGAGAGCACTTTAAACCACTCGGCCACTCAGGGCCCCCTTACCTGGCAAGTAATGCAGAGGAATGGAAATGACAGAACTCTGACAGGAGTGGGTGGAAATTTGTTTCACTCCATCTCCATTTGGGCGGCAGAGGCTTGAGAGCAAGTGAAGAGATTTCTCTTGCAAACTAAGGCACCAAAATGGATATCATACACGAAAAGTGCCTAGAGGTATTATGCAGATTAGAGATTCTTGAGAGTACCAATATAAACACGATGTCATCCAAAGGAAGTGCCTGGCAGCACCATGCAGGTTAGACTAATCCAAGAGTATGCCTGTGTAAAAAGGGTGTCATTAGCAGGAAGTGCTTATCAGAACCATGCAGTTTAGAGAAGTGGATTAATGGGTACTAAGGCACTAAACTGGCCATCATATACAGGAAGTGCCTAGCAGCACTATGCAAGTCTTGGAATTGAACAAGTTCATTTTTATGGTGGTTGATACTGTATGATTCAATCTGGTTATGACCCATTGCAATAAGTGTTATATGGCCAACTCCTGTCATGAAGAAACACAGCTAGTTTGGCTGGCATAAAGTTGTCAAGTTCTTGAGCTTGAGGTACAGGATATTGATTGACATAGCCAGTCCATTATTCTGATATGTAAGACTGTAACTCAGGCTGTTGTGACTCTCCATCTGGCTCACCAGTCAATGACATGGTTTCCAACCCTTGTGTGTTCATACCCCAAGCTATGCTTCTACACCTTCCCCTTAATACCCGAAGAACTGCCACGCATTTAATTATGTTCCTAATATATAAGTCTGACATATATTCAAGGAATGACAACCAGAGAAAACTACACTTGTTGAGTGGTTGTCAGACTGGTCTTGCCATGATCTAAATCTGCAACACAATATAGAGCACACAATATATACAGGTAGTGTAGTGAGTGTACTATTTTATGAGTCTCCATGCAAAGTTACCACTATAACAGTAAAAGGGTGCATATGGCCTAGGCACGTAGAGAATTAGAGCACAGCCATTAATATTTACATAGTGGATGCTAAATAATCAATTTTGAAACAAGTCACTTGTATGAAGGCCAAATGTAACTGATTATTCAAGTAAAAAAGTTTGAAGGCCAATTTTGACTGCCTCATCAGGTAAACAAATATGGTCAATTTTGACTGTCTATTCAGGTAAAATCACTGAGGCATCTCTTATAGTAACTACATGTACAAACAGGAAACCAAATAATCAATTTCAGTAACAATATTTGACAGATTTTACAGGTAATATCATTACAACTACATGTATGAGCTGGATGCTATGAGTAAACCATGAATAGAAAACCTTACCCATATGCATCCATCCACAGGAGAAGCTACACAAATAATATAAATGAGTTGTCAATAGTACACACGAGCCTGCATATAAAAAAGCCTACTTATAAAGACTTGGGCCATGAAAATTTACTGTAATCATACAAATAGAATTTCCTAATTGTTTCCTAATTTCCTAATTCCTAAATGCAACACATGCTAAACTATTTGATGAATTAATATATACATTTAGTTTTTTCATGCATTTCTTAGTCCAACAAAATAATTGATTTTGATATAAAATTCTAGACAGTAGATAACAGAAAAAGTTAAAAATTGTATGACCAAAACTTCAGAATTATTATCTATGTCTTACACAATCAAAACTTTTCATGAATGTATGGAGAAATAAAAGACTTTACTTCTCCAAGGAAGTTTATTTTCAACTGTATGAACTCAAGGACAATCGTCTGTCCCTATCTTACCTCTTAAATCATACACTTTTAATTTCCCACTCATTCCTGTGACAAAGGCTTTGGGTTCTTTATGAAACCAGGAAAATGATGCAGTTGTCTCCCCTTGACCTGCAATTAGTTTTTTATTTAGTTATAAAAACTATAAAAAAAAAACAGTTTTGGAATAAATATATATTGAATGAATCAGTAACTTACCATGGATGTGTACTATCTTCCATGGATGTAACTGCAGGAAGGAATTAGAAGGGTGTGACTGGACAAGAATTACTGAATAAATGTTTACTCTAAACACTGGCTTCTACAAAAAATGTTACCAGATCATAATAAATTAGAATAGAAAAGAACTGGAGTTACATCCCTTACATTGAAGGTGGCACTGACAATAGTCTCCTAACATGTATAGCTAGTTTCATTTGTGAAATCGGTGTCGGTTAGCAAATAATTTATATATGGGGATGGAGAAAATTTGTCATTCCCACAATCTCAGCAGAAGTAGTGTAACCTGTGTTGTTGCAAAGCTGCTGAATGAGCTGAGAAGGTTTGCATATACTGCTGATCCAGGTCCCACAAGAATAGACCGAGTCCTTTGGAATCATGGATCTCTGAGGTTAAAACTACAGAATATCATCCATCCTTGACCTCTATCTCTTAGTTTTTAGAGTGAGCACACTCAGAAACATCCCAAAACACGAACTTGGTGCTTGGGCTAAAAATCCCAAAATTAAATCCATGTCATTAATATCTTTTTACCTGCAATATAAACATTAAATGTAAATTAATGAGTTTGAAACGCCATCTGTGCATTAATTCTGATGGTTTGTAATTTTTGTCCAAGGCAGTCATTGTTAAAAGAGATGACACCAATGTTTTCAGCCTTTACATTAAAACTCATCTAAACTACTAAATTCTAGAACTGATGTGAAAAACCATAATACACAGGTTTCCATTATAACAAGGTTCCACTAATTTAAACTTGACTTGAAACTAAGGATTCTGCTGCTTAGTACAACACACAATACCAATACTACAATTACTGTGATATTTAAATACTAGGATATTTCAATTAGCAGTCTGGAAGAGTTTCAATGTATTATTAGTATTGCCATTGGTGTTGCTGTTATTAATTAGGCAGTAAAAAACAGTGATTACATAATAACAATGATTTTTTTAAATATGCTGATTTTAGGAAAATATTTAAGGTGATTAGTGAATCTTCGGCCTAAAAATAACAATGACATGACAGACTCAGATATACATACCAATTTCAACATAAGGACGAGTTACAGCATTGATGTCACTGGTTGAGGAACTGTAACGCTGACGTTCTAATGATGCTGTCTCTCCACCCGTCTTGGCATTAATATCCCAGATAGCAACACAGCAGTCTTTACCGTGTTTGTCTAGACCCTCTGCAAGCTTAAAAAGATAGTATCTACATAAAACAAATTTCTAAACATTTAAGAAGAAGCTCTTTTTATATCTGTTTTGTGGGATACTATCCCAACATATCACTGCTACCCATTTCCTTTAAAAAAAATATTGTAAATTTGAAGAAGAGTTGTTTGTCTTCAACCCGAATAAAACAAAAAGGCAAGCAGGCTCATGGCATAAATAGCAGCTGATGACAATTAAAAAGGGGGTGGGGTAAAGGTGGCCAAGTGGTCTTAGCACTCAACGTTAAAGATCATTGCCATCTCACCTCTGCGTGCGTGGGTTTGGGTTAGCAAATGTGGGTGTGTGAGAAAGCTTGCTAGTAGCAACTCTTGGGTCAGTGGTTCCTTCCAGGGTTTTCCTGGGTTCTTCCTCCACCATTTATACTGGCCATTTATGTATACGCTATCTTGCACTGAAAAATGGCCCTAAACCCTACAAGAACAACAACAAGTAAAAGATGATCTAAGATATGTCATGTTATATACAAGTTAAATTCATCAACACTTTGGGAGCAACTGTTTTATACTTCAAAACCATGATACACATAATGTAATTTACATTCAATATTGATACATCATTCTTAAATAGAATTTAAGTTTTAGGAATAATGTCATCCTGGTGACATTTATATCTAGTTAATACCATACCTTGGTGTTTTGACCTTTATTTATTACTGATCTACTATTTTACCTGATGAACCTGAATTACTTGATGCAAACTGAACATATTGTCTACTGAAACGCTCTCACACACAAAAAAGAACTAACCCATTTATATTTTAAACTAAGTGTAAAATTTATCCCAGAAAATAATTTTCACTTTGATTATCTTTCTTTTTATTTATATATACACATGTACTTACCAAGTTGTGGTCCAGAGGATTCCAGAACAAATATACACATTGCTTTTGGTGCTTTGGGACTGAAAATGAAATACACAATGACATAATCTATCAGTTTACATTTCTGCACATTGGAATCATGCTGTAGCTTTCCCTCTTTTTATTATATATATATATATATATATATATATATATATAATCTTAATTGCAAGACAATGTTTAGATGGTCTGCATTAAAAAATGGATATTTGTGAGATGTGAAGTGTCAAGTCAAGATCCAGATTTTCATATGGTGACAACTAGATAACTAGCTGTCTTCTAGCAATCAAGAATGAATTACTACAATAATTTTTTTTTTGTTATAAAACCTATCAAATTTCAGAACATTTAACACAATCACTTCGCTTAAGTATAAATTGAAAAGGTGCTTAGCATTTCAAACTTTTAAGAACAAATTTTGACTGGTACAAGCAGTTTCCTTACTTAGTGCTCAGGATTAAGAGGCTAGAATTAGGACTGGTCATGTTACATGTTACAGTGCTAGACATCACTATAAACTGTAACAATGCAGACATCATAGCAATATGATGGAAAATTTGTTAAAGCTACATTAAAAATCCATAACACACACATATACATATTTGCTATTTACTGTTATTGTGCAGTTCTCAAGTTTTACATAAACTAAAATTCTATCTGCTTTCAGACTAAAAGCTGTGTGAGAGGCCCTTATGGCAACATGGCATAGGAATGACAGCTGAGAAGCTCTGAATGCAACTTGGCATGAGAATGACAGCTGAGAGGCTCTGGCAGCAACTTGGCATGGGGATGACAGCTGAGAGGCTCTGACAGCAACTTGGCATGTTTCACATTAAACATGCAGAATGTTTTAAAAATAAAACTTTTTTATCAGAATTTGTTTTTCATAATAAAAAAGATTAAAGCCCTTTTCTTTAGTCACATGAAGCATATTATCAGGTATAAAACAAAACTAAATTCAGATTGTTTATTTGCTGCCTTGTTACCAAATCAGGTATACACAAAAGAGATGCCCAAGTATTCAGACATTAACATACCAACTACGAAAATATTACACAAGATGAACCAAGCAACATAAAACTAATTCATCTTACATACATAAAGTGAATTCATCTTAAAAACATAAAGCTAATACATCTTATATATATAAAGCTAATATATCTTACATACATAAAGCTAATTCATCATACATACATAAAGCTAATACATCTTACATACATAAAGCTAATACATCTTACATTCATAAAGCTAATACATCTTACATACATAAAGCTAATACATCTTACATACATAAAGCTAATTCATCTTACATATATAAAGCTAATTCATCTTACATATATAAAGCCCATTTTACATACAAAAAGCAAATACATCGTATATACATAAAGCTAATACATCGTATATACATAAAGCTAATACATCTTACATATATAAAGCTAATACATCTTACATATATAAAGCTAATACATCTTACATACATAAAGCTAATTCATCTTACATACATAAAGCTAATACATCTTACATACATAAAGCTAATTCATCATACATACATAAAGCTAATACATCTTACATACATAAAGCTAATACATCTTACATACATAAAGCTAATACATCTTACATACATAAAGCTAATTCATCATACATAAATAAAGCTAATTCATGATACATACATAAAGCTAATTCATCATACATACATAAAGCTAATACATCTTACATACATAAAGCTAATTCATCATACATACATAAAGCTAATATATCTTACATACATAAAGCTAATTCATCTTACATATATAAAGCTAATACATCTTACATACATAAAGCTAATACATCTTACATACATAAAGCTAATTCATCATACATACATAAAGCTAATAAAGCTAATTCATTTTACATACATAAAGCCCATTTTACATACAAAAAGCTAATTCATCTTACATATATAAAGCTAATACATCGTATATACATAAAGCTAATACATCTTACATACATAAAGCTAATTCATCATACATAAAGCTAATACATCGTATATACATAAAGCTAATACATCGTATATACAAAAAGCTAATACATCGTATATACATAAAGCTAATACATCTTACATACAAAAAGCTAATACATCTTACACACATAAAGCCCATCTTACATACAAAAAGCTAATTCACCTTACATACATAAAGCCCATCTTACATACATAAAGCTAATACATCTTACATATATAAAGCTAATACATCGTATATACATAAAGCTAATACATCTTACATATATAAAGCTAATACATCGTATATACATAAAGCTAATACATCGTATATACATAAAGCTAATACATCTTACATATATAAAGCTAATACATCGTATATACATAAAGCTAATACATCGTATATACATAAAGCTAATACATCTTACATATATAAAGCTAATACATCTTACATATATAAAGCTAATACATCTTACATATATAAAGCTAATACATCTTACATACATAAAGCTAATACATCTTACATATATAAAGCTAATACATCTTACATACATAAAGCCCATCTTACATACATAAATGTAATTCATCTTACATACAAAAAGCTAATGCATCTTACATACAAAAAAGCAAATACATCTTACATACATAAAGCTAATACATCTTACATACATAAAGCTAATACATCTTACATATATAAAGCTAATACATCTTACATATATAAAGCTAATTCATCTTACATACATAAAGCCCATTTTACATACAAAAAGCAAATACATCGTATATACATAAAGCTAATACATCGTATATACATAAAGCTAATACATTGTATATACATAAAGCTAATACATCATATATACATAAAGCTAATACATCTTACATACATAAAGCTAATACATCTTACATACATAAAGCTAATACATCATACATATATAAAGCTAATAAAGCTAATTCATCTTACATACATAAAGCCCATTTAACATACAAAAAGCAAATACATCATATATACATAAAGCTAATACATCTTACATATATAAAGCTAATAAAGCTAATTCATCTTACATACATAAAGCCCATTTTACATACAAAAAGCAAATACATCGTATATACATAAAGCTAATACATCTTACATACATAAAGCTAATACATCATATATACATAAAGCTAATACATCTTACATACATAAAGCTAATACATCATATATACATAAAGCTAATACATCTTATATACATAAAGCTAATACATCTTACATACATAAAGCTAATACATCATATATACATAAAGCTAATACATCTTATATACATAAAGCTAATACATCTTACATACATAAAGCTAATAAAGCTAATTCATCTTACATACATAAAGCCCATTTTACATACAAAAAGCAAATGCATCATATATACATAAAGCTAATACATCTTACATACATAAAGCTAATTCATCATACAAAAAGCAAATACATCGTATATACATAAAGCTAATAAATCGTATATACATAAAGCTAATACATCTTACATACATAAAGCTAATAAATCATACATAAAGCAAATACATCGTATATACATAAAGCTAATACATCGTATATACAAAAAGCTAATACATCGTATATACATAAAGCTAATACATCTTACATACAAAAAGCTAATACATCTTACATACATAAAGCTAATACATCTTACATACAAAAAGCAAATACATCGTATATACATAAAGCTAATACATCATACATACATAAAGCTAATAAAGCTAATACATCATACATATATAAAGCTAATAAAGCTAATTCATCTTACATACATAAAGCCCATTTAACATACAAAAAGCAAATACATCGTATATACATAAAGCTAATACATCTTACATATATAAAGCTAATAAAGCTAATTCATCTTACATACATAAAGCCCATTTTACATACAAAAAGCAAATACATCGTATATACATAAAGCTAATACATCTTACATACATAAAGCTAATACATCATATATACATAAAGCTAATACATCTTACATACATAAAGCTAATACATCATATATACATAAAGCTAATACATCTTATATACATAAAGCTAATACATCTTACATACATAAAGCTAATACATCATATATACATAAAGCTAATACATCTTATATACATAAAGCTAATACATCTTACATACATAAAGCTAATAAAGCTAATTCATCTTACATACATAAAGCCCATTTTACATACAAAAAGCAAATACATCATATATACATAAAGCTAATACATCTTACATACATAAAGCTAATTCATCATACAAAAAGCAAATACATCGTATATACATAAAGCTAATAAATCGTATATACATAAAGCTAATACATCTTACATACATAAAGCTAATACATCATACATAAAGCAAATACATCGTATATACATAAAGCTAATACATCGTATATACAAAAAGCTAATACATCGTATATACATAAAGCTAATACATCTTACATACAAAAAGCTAATACATCTTACACACATAAAGCCCATCTTACATACAAAAAGCGAATTCACCTTACATACATAAAGCCCATCTTACATACATAAAGCTAATACATCTTACATATATAAAGCTAATACATCTTACATATATAAAGCCCATCTTACATACATAAAGCTAATACATCTTACATATATAAAGCTAATACATCTTACATACAAAAAGCTAATACATCTTACATACATAAAGCCCATCTTACATACATAAAGCTAATACATCTTACATATATAAAGCTAATACATCTTACATACATAAAGCCCATCTTACATACATAAAGCTAATACATCTTACATATATAAATCTAATACATCTTACACACATAAAGCCCATCTTACATACATAAATGTAATTCATCTTACATACAAAATGCTAATTCACCTTACATACACAAAGCCCATCTTACATACATAAAACTAATTCATGTTACATACATAAAGCTAATACATCGTATATACATAAAGATTAGACATCTTACATACAAAATGCAAATACATCTTACATACAAAAAGCAAATACATCTTACATACAAAAAGCTAATACATCTTACATATATAAAGCCCATCTTACATACAAAAAGCAAATACATCTTACATATATAAAGCCCATCATACATACATAAAGCTAATACATCTTACATATATAAAGCCCATCATACATACATAAAGCTAATACATCTTACATACAAAAAGCTAATACATCATACATACATAAAGCTAATACATCTTACACACATAAAGCCCATCTTACATACATAAATGTAATTCATCTTACATACAAAATGCTAATTCACCTTACATACACAAAGCCCATCTTACATACATAAAACTAATTCATGTTACATACATAAAGCTAATACATCGTATATACATAAAGATTTTACATCTTACATACAAAAAGCAAATACATCTTACATACAAAAAGCTAATACATCTTACATATATAAAGCCCATCTTACATACATAAAGCTAATACATCTTACATACAAAAAGCTAATACATCTTACATACATAAAGCTAATACATCTTACATACATAAAGGTAATACATCTTACATACAAAAAGCTAATTCACCTTACATACACAAAGCCCATCTTACATACATAAAACTAATTCATGTTACATACATAAAGCTAATACATCGTATATACATAAAGATTTTACATCTTACATACAAAAAGCAAATACATCTTACATACAAAAAGCTAATACATCTTACATATATAAAGCCCATCTTACATACATAAAGCTAATACATCTTACATACATAAAGCTAATACATCTTACATACAAAAAGCTAATACATCTTACATACAAAAAAGCAAATACATCTTACATACATAAAGCTAATACATCTTACATATATAAAGCTAATACATCTTACATATATAAAGCTAATACATCTTACATACAAAAAAGCAAATACATCTTACATACATAAAGCTAATACATCTTACATATATAAAGCTAATACATCTTACATATATAAAGCTAATACATCTTACATATATAAAGCTAATACATCTTACATACAAAAAGCAAATTTTGTAGTAAATTATGTTTCTCCGAGAATACTTACCCAATCACATTACTTTAGGGGATATTAGCCTGCTACCTCGCGAATCCAGCCCTACCAAAAGACGAAAATTCGTCTTTCCTGTCTGTCATATAGACAAAGGGCAATAACTCTTGCCCATTACCTCCCCTTGCCGCCCGTTAGGTGTCGCTTCTTTAGTTTTTAAGCTGAGCGATATATAAAACACGAGGATGCTCGCATGGCGGGGTGGTTGGGAGGGTTTCTTAGTAATGTGATTGGGTAAGTATTCTCGGAGAAACATAATTTACTACAAAATTTGCTTTCTCCTTTGAATACGTTCCCCAATCACATTACTTTAGGAGAATAAGTAATAGGAGGAGGGAATGCGGAGCATCCGACCTCCACCCCGGGTATCCTCTAGGGAATGATGGTTGGATTCCCCATGTGAATGATAACCCGGTCTCCTAATTTTCAATCAGCAACACAGCCCAGGGTCACGTGATATGTGACCCTTTTATGCGGTTAAGAAGATAGTTATTGAAATCTTCTTACCTACGAAAATTTATCTGGCGAATCCAGCAAAGCTAATAGGCTGTGCTGATTGTTGCACATGGGTCTGGTGGGCGTCTGGGCTGCCCAACACCGGACCTACTAGAATCAATGTTTGCCTCTGCGAGTACAAACTTGAAGATAAAACTGTAGAAGGTTGACTCTGCAACAGCTTCTATAAGGTGACTGATTTGCGAATTCTCAGAGTACGCCGAGCGCATAACCCACTACAGCCATGAAGCAAGGGCTTGAATGGTGATATCTCATATCCCAGCTATCACCAGAAGAAAGAGGTGCTAGTATGTGACCTGACTCACCTCTATGCATTGAAATGGTGCTAGAGTGCCCAAACAGGATCTTACATGGCTGTTGATCCTGACTTATCTATAAAGAAAGCGAGCTAATGACGACTCGTTGATCGCAATGTATGGTAATCTATTTTGGACTACGAAGCCTGGCTGCGTCAAGAGGACCATCAAACCCTCTAATCAAAACGAAAGAGAGTTCGGGTCACTAGAAAGGACATGTAACTCGCTCACCCTGCATGCTGAAGCTAAGGCTATCAAGAAACCCAATTTGTATGATAGTAGCTTTAACTAATCGTGGGTTAAAGACTCAATACTGTCTGAATTGAGTCATGTTAAAACCCAGGACAGATTCCATTTGAAAACAGTATGAGGGATATAAGTCGATTAAATTTTTTTTTTTTTTTTTTTTTTTTAAATGTCTAAAGATCTGACAAATCTTTGTCATGGCTGATAGCACATGTACCAGAATGGCGGAATGTGTCTGATATCATGGAGCGGTAACATTTGAGAATAACTGGAGCCAGATGTTTCTCCTTGAAAAGCCAGAGAAAAGTTGGCCAGTTGAGGGATTGTGACACTCAGAGGAACAATGTGAATGATATGGTACCAGTCTCTGAAAACATGCCACTTGCCCTCGTAAACCTTCAGAGTAGAGGGCCTTCTTGCTCTCGAGATTCTCTCCGCAATCAAAGATTTAAATTGTTTGTCTTGCAAGGCTGTCTGGACAAGAGCCAAGCTTGAACATAAAGACGGTCCGGACAGGGGTGGAACACCCCTGGCCGCGGTTGCTTGTGAATACTTGTGCTGACTGTAATCTTCCTGGGTAGATCTATCGCCTAGATTGAGTAGATCGGAGACCCAGGAGTTGTTCCATCTGAGAGGGGTAATCAGAACCATCTGACAATTCTGACCCCTTAACTTCTGGATTAATTCCAGTACCAAGACCGTGGGAGGGTAGGAGAATGCCCACAACCCTTCCCAGGTGATTGATCGAGCATCCACGACCCAAGCTTCTGGGTCTGGAACCTGTGAGATGAAAGGTGGAGAACTTGTGATTCCATCTTGTTGCAAAAGATCAATCATCGGACATCTCCAAAGTGTGTCAATTGGAAGAAAGTCCGATTGATGGAGTGACCATTCTGTGTGAATGACTAGATAGAGTGTCAGCCAAGACATTGAGTCTGCCAAGAATGTGTCTGAATTGTACATTGAGGTGGAGATTGTCGAACCAATGTAGAAATTGCCAGTTCAGATTGCACAGGTCTGGTGATTGGTGTCCCCTTGTTTTGAGGCAAGGCACCACCACAATGTTGTCTGACATAATGAGGGCAGTTTGTAATAAGAGTTGATCCTGCCCGAAATGAAAGGCATTGATGACAGCCGTTATTTCTGAAAGGTTGATGTGGAAAGGGCTCGCCCCTGGCACCCACGTGCTGCTGACAGTATCGAAGTTCGGCAACAGGTGGGCACCCCAACCGTAGGTATTAGTGGCGGAACATACCGTTATCCCCTTGGGGTATCTCCAGAGTAATCCCTGTGGACAGCCTACAGGGGTTGTGCCATTGACTCAAGAATGATTGTATCTCTGGCGTGAGCATGACTGTTTTCTGGGATCGAAGGGACTTGAAGAGAGCGCAATTACGCTAGCAACATCCTTTGTAAAGGGCGCATAAAAGGACGGCTGATCGGGATCAAGTCTGCTGCCGCATTGAATAATCCGAGGATCTGCAACTCTCTCGCTAAAATGCGCATCCTGTCGGAAACGGACTCTACGAGTGCAATTATCTGGATAATCGCAAACTCGAGGAAGCCTTACCAGATTCAGATCGGGAGAAACTCCACACCCAGATGGACCAAAATCCGGATTGGACAGAGATCAGACTTTATCCAGTTCACGAGAAAGCCTATATGACGTAAAGTGATATAAGATCGTTTCTGCCTTTGAGCAGAATAGAACTTGACATGTTTCTGGAGGATGTCATCCAAATATACTGCCGACGCAATAGATGAAGTCGAGCGGAACAGGGTGACGACGTAACCCATAACCTTGGTACTAGCCCAAGGGCTTAAATTTAGGCCAAAAGGTATGACATGGAACTGATAAGCCTAGTCCCGACAAGCACAACGGAGAATGTCCGCTACTCGTGGGATAGGGACGTGAAATGTGCGTCGGTCATATCTAGCCAGCTTATGATGGGGTTTAAGCGACGTGCCCTTCAGACATGCGTCACGACGTATCAGGTCTAGGTTGGCAGAAGCAGTCATCGCATTGGCCATGGAATGGTGAGCTGCCCTGTTAAGAACACTAGCTAACCGGGCTGTCGAATCCCAAGCATGTTCATTGCCAGATTTTTCAGCGATCCTGAAAATGGCTAGGGAGGCTAGGTCTAACAGTGAAGACGTAGCGACTACATTCGAACCAGCTTGGACGTGGCATTGAACACAGTTTTGTCCACTTTATAAGACAATGCCGCAGACATATGGACTGCTGCCCTATTTTATCCCGAGCCAGGACCTCAGTATTGAACGCATCGGAGTGAGTTTTGTACCATCGACCTGAAAACGACGCTGGTACTTGGCTTTCAGAAAAGAACGCCTTAGCATTTCCTGGATCCCCTATACGTGTCGACAGACGGTCATTAATTTCCTTAATTTTGTCGACTGGGGAAGGAGGCGGAAGGATAGAATCTCTTCCCCTTCATCCAGATCGACTGACGCACTAACCCTATAGTCGGTAATTGCAGCAGGAGGTGGAGGGCATTCTGAAGGGGCCTTAACACCCTAAAAATTTCCTCCACTGCGGCTTTGAAGCTGAACTCAGTCCGTTCCATAGTTGGATCTGCATACAGTTGATTTGCCTGTGATTCATCGCACTCACTATGTGCATAATCTTGCTCTGGTAAAGCATCCATATCGGGGTAATGCATACCAGGTGGCATAGATGACTCGATTCCGTCATCTCTAAAAAAGGCATTCACTCTCCCTTGTGGATGAGTTGATAGCCTATGGACGGCCGGCAATGCCGAATGAATTGATTGGTATATGTTTGGCCTGAACGCCTGCGACGGGCCGGCTATGACCGGCACCGACCGCTCGAATGGTCGGGTTGGATCGAGAGATTCATCGCCAACATCAGAGTCATGGTAGTGATATGTAACCGGTAGTACGGATTGACAGACGGAAACATCACTAGAATCTTCGTCAATCCGATTTGTGCGGATTGCGGTATGATAAAAGTTATCGTGCTGGTACAGCGGTACAGTCGGACGGACTGGTATATGACTAAAATCTCCATACGGCTGGACGACCGGTGCCTGTTGGGCTGGACGGCCGGAGCCGGATGGACTGTCAGTGCCGGCAAGTGTCGGCTGGAAGCTTGGCTGGACAACCGGTGCCATTTGGGTTGAACGGTCATTGCCGGATCGACGCCCGGTGCCGGTTAGTGCCGGCTGGATGACCGGTGCCATATGGCTGAACGGTCATTGCCGGATGGACGCCCGGTGCCGGTTGGTGCCGGCTAGAAGGTAATAATAATTACATAATGCTTATGTAGTGCGGCCAGCACTGTGCACCCATCTACCATTCGCTCAGAGGGAATGTTGGTTCTGGTATAGCTTGCATATCTGTACAGCATACCAGGTGACCTAGATGACGCAATTCTGTCATAATTGACACTTTCACTTAATCTCCCTTGTGGAGAAGCCGTGAACATATGGACGGCCGGCACTAACGGCTGATTGAACTGACGAATGGTCGGCCTGAAAGTCCTGTTCTGGTAAAGCTGCCATATCTGGGTAGCGCATACCAAGTGGCATAGATAACTCAATTCCGTCATCTCTGATAATGTCACTAATTCTCCCTTGTTTTAAAATCACACGGACACGTATTTGACGTGACGGGAGGTGTACACCGGCGATACCGACTGATTTGTCTGGTATATGGTCGGCCGGAATGTCGGCGAAGGTCCGGCTATGACCGGCACCTGCCTCTCGAATGGTCTGATTGGACGGAGATACATCTATAACATCTCTCTCATGGTAGTGATATGTAACCAGTAGTACAGATCGACTGACGGGTACATCACTATAATCTCCGTAAATCAAATGTACAGCCGGTGCAGGTTGATGTCGGCTGGAAGACCGGTGCCATTTGGGCTGAACGGTCGTTGCCGGATGGACGGCCGGTGCAGGTTGATGCCGGCTGGAAGGTCGGTTGCACGACCGGTACCATTTGGGCTGAACGGTCGTTGCCGGATGGACGGCCGGTGCAGGTTGATGCCGGCTGGAAGGTCGGCTGGACGACCGGTGCCATTTGGGCTGAACGGTCGTTGCCGGATGGACGGCCTGCATAGGTTGATGCCGGCTGGAAGGTCGGCTGGACGACCGGTGCCATTTGGGCTGAACGGTCGTTGCCGGATGGACGGCCGGTGCCGGTTGATGCCGGCTGGAAGGTCGACTGGACGACCGGTACCATTTGGTCTGAACGGTCGTTGCCGGGTGGACGGCCGGTGCCTGTTGATGCAGGCTGGAAGGTCGGCTGGACGACCGGTGCCATTTGGGCTGAACGGTCGTTGTCGGATGGACAGCCGGTGCCGGTTGATGCCGGCTGGAAGGTCGGCTGGACGACCGGTGCCATTTGGGCTGAACGGTCATTGCCGGGTGGACGGCCGGTGCCTGTTGATGCAGGCTGGAAGGTCGGCTGGCCGGCCGGTGCCATTTGGGCTGAACGGCCGGTGCCTGTTGATGCCAGCTGGAAGGTCGGCTGGCCGTCCGGTGCCATTTGGGCTGAACTGACGGTGCCGGATGTATGGCTAGTGCCGGTTGGTGCCTGCTGAAGTGCCGGCTGAACTGACGGTGTCGGCTGGACGGACGGCTGGACGGCCGGCGAAAGTGCATAATAAAATGGATCCAATTGATCCCGCCTAGACTCCATGAGTCCGGACTTACAGGCCCGAAAGCCATGTACGGACCTGCGGTGAAATTTACATCCACTGGGCAGCCTAAACCATGTCAACATAATTTCCTCCATTTCCACATTGCCAACACCCATTTTGCCATTCATGCCTTCGTTGTCGACTTTGCTACTGAAACGACAAAAGAAGAGAACAAAGCACAGATTAAAAAAATTCAGCATATTATTAATTCGATAATACTATAACCGTTATTAACGGAGTAGTCAAATTATTCCGTGCCATGTTAACTCTTAATGACCACACTAGTTATCACCGTGAGCATGTTGCAATAGGTCGTTCAAGACGAAGTCTACTGAAACGAAAAGATGATAAACAAAGCACAAATTAACAATTCAGTACGCTATTAAGTCGCTATTCCATAACCGTAACTAACGAAGGAAGCGAAATGATTAAGTGTCGCGTGAATTCGTGACTACAACACGAAATTCCGCCATTAAATAGTCGCAACTGGTTGTTCAGAGACGAAGTCTACTGAAACGGAAAGAAGATAAACAAAGCACAAATTAACAATCAGTACGCTATTAAGTCGCTATTCCATAACCGTAACTAACGGAGGAAGCGAAATGATTAAGTGTCGTGTGAATTCGTGACTACAACACGAAATTCCGCCATTAAATAGTCGCAACTGGTCGTTCAGAGACGAAGTCTACTGAAACGGAAAGAAGATAAACAAAGCACAAATTAACAATTCAGTACGCTATTAAGTCGCTATTCCATAACCGTAACTAACGGAGGAAGCGAAATGATTAAGTGTCGCGTGAATTCGTGACTACAACACGAAGTCCACCATTAAATAGTCGCAATTGGTCGTTCAAAGACTTTTTTTGAAGTCTACTGAAACGTCAAAGAAGATAAATACAGCACACATTATCAATGCAGCACGTTAATAGTCGCTAATATCGTAAACGTTACATACGGAATAAGCGAAATTATTGAGTGCTACATGTATTACATGCTTTGACCACGTTGCAACCTGGTCCGAAGTCTAGAAAAGGTGACAAAGTCACTCAAATTGGAAAATATTGTAAAATAATGTATACGACCTGTAGAGGAATGATTATCCAACACAGTAATTCCAAATTTAACTTCGGATGGTCAGAATTTACACTAAGATGGCTTGGATTCATTGGAGGTCTAATTGTACGTGTTTTCGCGTAAGCGAAGCTAAAAAACTAAAGAAGCGACACCTAACGGGCGGCAAGGGGAGGTAATGGGCAAGAGTTATTGCCCTTTGTCTATATGACATAGACAGGAAAGACGAATTTTCGTCTTTTGGTAGGGCTGGATTCGCGAGGTAGCAGGCTAATATCCCCTAAAGTAATGTGATTGGGGAACGTATTCAAAGGAGAAAAGCAAATACATCTTACATACATAAAGCTAATACATCTTACATATATAAAGCTAATACATCTTACATATATAAAGCTAATACATCTTACATACATAAAGCTAATACATCTTACATACATAAAGCTAATACATATTACATATATAAAGCTAATACATCTTACATACATAAAGCTAATACATCTTACACACATAAAGCCCATCTTACATACATAAATGTAATTCATCTTACATATATAAAGCTAATACATCTTACATATATAAAGCTAATACATCTTACATACATAAAGCTAATACATCTTACACACATAAAGCCCATCTTACATACATAAATGTAATTCATCTTACATACAAAAAGCTAATACATCTTACATATATAAAGCCCATCTTACATACAAAAAGCAAATACATCTTACATATATAAAGCCCATCATACATACATAAAGCTAATACATCTTACATACAAAAAGCTAATACATCTTACATACATAAAGCTAATACATCTTACATACATAAAGCTAATACATCATATATACATAAAGCTAATACATCTTACATACATAAAGCCCATCTTACATACATAAATGTAATTCATCTTACATACAAAAAGCTAATACATCTTACATATATAAAGCTAATACATCTTACATATATAAAGCTAATACATCTTACATATATAAAGCCCATCATACATACATAAAGCTAATACATCTTACATACAAAAAGCTAATACATCTTACATACAAAAAGCTAATACATCTTACATACATAAAGCTAATACATCTTACATACATAAAGCTAATACATCATATATACATAAAGCTAATACATCTTACATACATAAAGCTAATACATCTTACATACATAAAGCTAATACATCTAACATACATAAAGCTAATACATCTCACTTACAAAAAGCCCATCTTACATACATAAAGCTAATACATCATATATACATAAAGCTAATACATCTTACATACATAAAGCTAATACATCATATATACATAAAGCTAATACATCTTACATACATAAAGCCCATCTTACATACATAAAGCTAATACATCTTACATATATAAAGCCCATCATACATACATAAAGCTAATACATCGTATATACATAAAGCTAATACATCATACATACAAAAAGCTAATACATCTTACATATATAAAGCCCATCTTACATACAAAAAGCAAATACATCTTACATATATAAAGCCCATCATACATACATAAAGCTAATACATCTTACATACATAAAGCTAATACATCATATATACATAAAGCTAATACATCTTACATACATAAAGCTAATACATCATATATACATAAAGCTAATACATCTTACATACATAAAGCTAATACATCTTACATACATAAAGCCCATCTTACATACATAAAGCTAATACATCTTACATATATAAAGCCCATCATACATACATAAAGCTAATACATCGTATATACATAAAGCTAATACATCATACATACAAAAAGCTAATACATCTTACATATATAAAGCCCATCTTACATACAAAAAGCAAATACATCTTACATATATAAAGCCCATCATACATACATAAAGCTAATACATCTTACATACATAAAGCTAATACATCTTACATACATAAAGCTAATACATCATATATACATAAAGCTAATACATCTTACATACAAAAAGCTAATACATCTTACATACATAAAGCTAATACATCTTACATACATAAAGCTAATACATCTTACATATATAAAGCAAATACATCTTACATACAAAAAGCTAATACATCTTACATACATAAAGCTAATACATCTTACATACATAAAGCCCATCTTACATACATAAATGTAATTCATCTTACATACAAAAAGCTAATACATCTTACATACATAAAGCTAATACATCTTACATATATAAAGCTAATACATCTTACATACAAAAAGCAAATACATCTTACATACATAAAGCCCATCTTACATACATAAAGCTAATACATCTTACATATATAAAGCCCATCATACATACATAAAGCTAATACATCGTATATACATAAAGCTAATACATCATACATACATAAAGCTAATACATCTTACATAGAAAAAGCAAATACATCTTACATATATAAAGCCCATCATACATACATAAAGCTAATACATCTTACATACAAAAAGCTAATACATCATACATACATAAAGCTAATACATCGTATATACATAAAGCTAATACATCGTATATACATAATGCTAATACATCGTATATACATAAAGCTAATACATCATACATACATAAAGCTAATACATCTTACATATATAAAGCAAATACATCTTACATACATAAAGCTAATACATCTTACATACATAAAGCTAATACATCTTACATAAAGCCCATCTTACATACATAAAGCTAATACATCTTACATACAAAAAGCTAATACATCTCACTTACAAAAAGCCCATCTTACCAAATTCTCTTCCTACAAGATCATTGTCAGCTTCCTGGCCAAAACTGAAAAAAAAATATAAGATTAAAGTCATGCTTGAAAGTCTGAAAAATATTTTTTATTTTAGAAGAATTTCTATATTTGCAGGTGCATGTCTCTATGTATGCAAATACTTCAATGCATGAAGACTGTATTTATCCATGAATAAAATCCCAAACTGTGAAATCTCTAAACCCATAATTGCTGTTGCACTGTGTAACACTAGAACAAGTTCATGTTATTTGTTTTAGGATATGATCTAGTACATAATGTGATCACGATCTTCTTGAACCTCGTGTGTTGCTCAGTGTTATCTATATTACACCAGATTCTGCTAAAAAGCTGATTTTCATTGTAAAATGCCCAACTGAGGCTTATTAAGAATTAGGAAAAGTAATTTGATTGGTTGATGAAATCCCCTCTAAAAACAAAACATTTTAACATAAAATGCCAAAGTGCTGTACCAGAATAAATTTGTTTCACCACTCTGTCCCATATAAACTGTGCCTGAATAGAGTTTTACCACACTGTCCCATATGAAATGTGCCTGAATAGCGAGTTTTACCACGCTGTCCAGATGCAAACTAAACTGCTTCTCTATTATGAGGTCATCTTTTCATTATAAAAGTTGAGGTTTTAAAAAAAACGAATAGCGCTATATAAGTTAGAGTGACCATGAAAAACTGAAGAAAGAAGCAGAAAACATTATTTATCATAAAGAGATTTTGCTAAACTATCTGGCAGTGAGGATAAACTGTATCATTAGTCCATCCAGGAATGCGATTAAGTACACTAGAGTTTCATCCATGTTAATGATCACATTGTCGACAAAATGATCTTTTTCTCTTCGAGCTTCACAAATTCATCACATGATTTTAATTTCTTCAAACCTTCTGGGCAACAATGGGTAATTGATATTCACACTATATTGTGTCACTTTAAAAATTGTTCCAATGTTTCAATTCATTTTCAAAATTTCCATGAATAACGGTGAAAAGGAAACAAAGTTTCCATATCTGAGCCATCTTTGAATATTCAAAAATAAAAAACTGCACATTTAAAAGAATCCATTGTTGGCTTCTGATGTCAGCTTGCTTTGCAATAAAGTAACCTTTGTATTAATATCCTTTAAAAAAAAAAAAAAAAAAAAAAAAAAGAAAAAAAAAAGAAGAAAAAAAAAGAAAAAAAGTTGGCTTATGAGATCAGATTGCTCTGTAATAAAAATAACATTTGTCTTTGATGTCCTGTGTGTAACTTCAATGAAGAAGTGTACTGCTGGCTGCCAGTTTATTTATTTACCACCAGGGCTTCTGTGTGCTTGGCAAATGTAGCTATAATTAATACAAAGGAGCATTGATGTCTGCGGGTAAATAGTAATGATACCTTTGTAACCCATGCTGGCAAAAAAGATTGTCACTTACACTAAATTGAATGTGTTTTCAAATAATGATTTAATTTGCAAATTAGTCATACAGTAGACATGGATATAATTCTATCTCAGTTATTTTGCACCTAACACCATTTCATGCATGAATGGCAGTTGTCTTCAATATCTCAGTTGATTATTTCCCTCTCATTTAAGAAATTATTTGCTTCTCTTCTGGTTTTTACAAATTCATCACATGATTGTCTCTAAATATTCTGGTTGACAGTTGGTCATCAACATCCCTGTACGAAGCACTATATTTTGTCACTTTAAAATTTGTTCCATTGTTTCAATTTATTTTCAAATTCCCGTGAATACCAGTTAAAAGGAACCAAAGTTTGCTTCCATATCTCGTCCACCTTTGTATATTAAATAAAAAAAATCAGTTAACTTAAAAAATTCCATAGTCTGCATCTGATGTTGGCTTGCTTTCCAAGAAAATAACCAAAGTTGATTTCAGAGATCAGACTGCTTTGTAATAAATATAACTTTTGTCTTTGATGTCCTGTTGGTAGGTTCAAAGAAGGAGTCAATTGCTTGCTGCCAGTTGTTTATTAACCACCAAGGCTTCTATGTGCTTGGTATCTGTAGTTACAAATAATACAAAGGAGCATTGATGTCTACGGGTCAATAGTAAGGATACCTTTGTAACCCGAGCTGGTGAAAAGATTGTCATTGTCACTTATACTCAAGTGAATGTGTTTTCAAATAATGATTTTTTTTTGCAAGATAATGTCATACAGTAGACATCGATATAATTGAATCTTGATTATTTAGCACATAACACTGTCATCACCCTTTAACATCACAATTATCCAAGTCTATGCACCAACTACTGATCATGATGATGAAGAAATAGAGGAGTTTTACAAAAACTCTAGGGTATAATAAACATGGTAAGTAAAAAAGACATCCTCATCATCCAAGGAGACTGGAATGCCAAAGTTGGCAAAGATGCTCTAAAAGACTGGGATGATCATTGTGGACTTTCTTGCAATGAGCTTGCCAATGAAAGAGGGAGACGGCTGCTCGAGCTCGCAAGCTACAACAACTTGGTCCTACTCAATACCTTAGTCCAACATAAAGCTTCACGATGCCGACCATGGCACGCACCAAATGGAACCCATCATAACCAGATCGATTACATACTGGTTCAAAACTGTTACCGATCTGGCATCAATAAAGTAAAAACAAGAACATTTCCAGGTGCTGATATTGGGAACGATCACAGCCTCGTAATTATGAACTTCCGAGTGAGGCTGAAGAAAATTAACAAGCCAAAGAAAATCAGGCTCAAATTCAACCTTGAACAAATGAAGGACCCTAACACCTGCAAGTCATTCCAAGCAACAATTGGTGGAAAATTTGCTCCATTTCTTGTGATGGATGTTGATGTTAAAGTGATGACAGACACTTTCAACACAGTCATGACAACAGCTGCCAAGGACATCATTGGCCTCCATCGCCCAAAGAAAAAAACCTGGGTTACAGAAGAGATTCTGAATCTGTGCGATGCTCGAAGAGACCTCAAAAACACCAGACACACAACAGGGGCAGTGGAGTACCGAGAAATAAACAAGAATATCAGAAAAGGACTTGAAGAAAGCAAAAGAAGATTGGATTGGACAAAAGTGCACAGAAATAGAGAGGAGTCTGATGAAGAATAACAGAAAAAGGCATTCCATATTGTGTAAGACCTCACCAGACAGAAGCAACAAAGAGTCATTACCATTCAAGATGAAAATGCAAAATGCCTTAAAGAAGCAAGTGACATTGCAGAAAGATGGACTGAGTATTGTAAAGAACTCTATAACCATCCGTCCACAGGAGACCTAGAGGTGCTTGAAGTTCCAAACTCCACAAATGATGATGATTTCCCATTCTCAAAGAAGAGGTGGAATCATCAATACGAGCACTGAAGAATGGAAAGGCAGCTGGAGTAGACAACATCCCAGCTGAACTTATCAAGAATGGTGGGGAATCAGTGACAGAGCTACTAACAAAAATCTGCAACAAGATCTGGCAGACAAGCGAATGGCCAACTCAGTGGACCTAGTCACTGATTATAACACTCCCCAAAATGGCAATCTCCAGCTGTGCCAAAATTACAGAACTATCATTTTGATCAACCATGCTAGTAAGGTGATGCTGAATATTATCTTGAACAGACTGAATCCACAAGTATTAGAAATAATTGCTGAAGAACATGCAGTGTTCCAGAGTGGATATTCAATCTTAGAGTTCTGTGTGAAAAGTACTCACAACATCAATAAGACATCTATCATGTGTTCATAGATTTCAAAAAGGATTTTGACTGAGTGTGGCATGAGGCACAATGAAGAAGTACAACATGGGTCAAAAGATGACCAATACCATCAAGCAGTTATACGCCAAGGCTACCAAAGCAGTAATTACTCAAGGTTCTGTGGGGGACTGATTCAAGACAACAGCTGGAGTATGTCAAGGCTGTCTCCTGTCACCCACGCTTTTCAACATCTACAAGATGGCGACGGGTAAAGCTGCTGGCCCATCTGGCATAGTAGAAGAGATGTTGAAGCCAACTGGCATGAGTGGTGCAGCACTCATATGTGATCTCTTTGAAGCTATCATTCGTGATGGACATATTCCAACACAGTGGGAGGAAAGCTACATAGTCAGTCTATACAAGGGCAAAGGCGACGCACTGGACAGGAGCAACTAAAGAGGCCTAAAGATGATGGACCAGATAATGAAAGTCTTTGAGAGAGTTATAGAGCAATTGATCAGACAACAAGCACACATCGGTGACACGCAGTTCGGTTTCATGCCAGGAAGAGGAACTGTTGATGCCATATACATCTTGCGACAGATGCAAGAAAAACACGTCGCAGTTAACAAGCCCTTATACATGGCCTTCATAGACCTTGAGAAGGCGTTCGACCGAGTTCCAAGGAATGTCATATGGTGGGCGATGCGTAAATTAGGCGTTGAAGAATGGCTTGTTAAAACTGTACAGTCCATGTACTCTAATGCTAGAAGCCGTGTTCGTGTTGGTGATGGCTACAGTGACGTGTTCAATGTCAATGTTGGTGTTCATCAAGGATTGGTATTGAGCCCGTTATTGTTTATCGTTGTTCTAGAAGCGCTGTCAATTGACTTTCGAACAAGCTGCCCATACGAGCTTCTGTATGCTGATGATCTAGCGGTCATTGACTCCACACTCGAGGCTCTGCTTGAACATGTGACAGAATGGAAGAAAGGCATGGAAGAAAAAGGTCTCAGGGTCAACATGGGTAAATCCAAGGTATTGATTTCTGGCCTGAATAGGGAAACACTGAAAAGCACAGGAAAGTATCCATGTGCCGTCTGCCTAAAAGGCGCAGGTAGAAACTCAATCTTTTGCATCAGCTGTTCACATTGGGTTCACAAGAAATGTAGTGGAATCAATGGACCTCTCAAACCTGATCCAAGCTACAAGTGTCCCAGATGTAGTGGACTCGCTCGACCTATTGATGGAAGGCCTGTGACAGAAGTAACTGTAGGTGAAGAAAAGCTTGATGTCGTAGCCGACTTCTGTTATCTAGGAGACACCATATCAGCCAGAGGAGGATGTGAACTGGCATCAACGACGTGTTGCAAGTTTGCTTGGAAAAAGTTTAGAGAGCTTCTCCCAATCCTGACGAATAGGCATTTGACGCACATTACAAGGGGTCGTCTTTACTCAATTTACATCAGACCTGTGCTGTTATAAGGCTCTGAAACCTGGGCTGTCACTGCTACAACTCTCAGGAAGATACATCGCAATGATAAAGCCATGATACGATGGATCTGCCATGTAAATCCCGAGGCGAATGTCCCTTTTGAGTCTCTCCTCACCCAGCTCAACATCAGAAACATTTCTGACATTATCCAATCAAATAGGATGTGATGGCTGGGCCATGTTGAGCGTAGTAGAGGGTGGATATCCAAGGTCTGTTCCTTCAAAGTTACTGGAAGTCGAGCTCCAGGCAGACCTAAGCTAACATGGGAAGAGTTGACAAAAAGAGACAGAAAGACATTGGGGCTGAGCGGAATCAATCCACAGGACCGTAAAGCCTGGAAGAAAGCGTTGAATACTCTCACGACAAAACAGATAGGCCTACCCTCGTTAGAGGATTAATAAAAGGCCTGGATAATCAAAATGGATGATGATGACATAAAGCACATCATGAGCGAAACCACTGTGGGACAGTCAGCATTGGAGGGCATAACATCACCAAATGAAAAAAGTGGACCGACAACATCACAGAATGGACATGGAAAAGTTCTGCAGAGACACAGGCATTGGCACATGATTGAGACAAGTGGATGGAACTGGTCAGATATTCAGCAGCACAGTGCCTCAATGACTGCACTAGGTCAAGAGACTGATGATGATGATGATGATGATGATGATGATGATGATGATGATGACTGTGTCATGTGTGAATGGCATCTTCATGATATCAGATGATGTGTGAATGGCATCTTCAAGATATTGGTTAATTACTAGTATTTCCCTCTTGTTCTCTTCTTTGCGATTTTGTTGAATCCAGTTTTCAGTCAAAAAACACATTCAAACTTTGAGCACAACCACACACAATTTGTTTCTCAATGTTCACATCATTGAACAATGTGGGGTGTGTTAATGGACATAATTAATACACACTACTTTATGGAAGCCTACGCTACATATATGGATTTTGTGGATGTATTTTGTTTCTTAATGCTGAAATGTTGAAAAAAGGAATAAATGATAACAATACAAGGTAAGTTTCTTTTTATTATCAATTTAGCATTTCATTTATCTATTTTATTGCAACATGCAGTGGGGTGTGTGATCATAAATGCAATACAAAGTTATTTCGTTTCTTAAGTCTCGTGACATATGACCCAAGTGAAAAAAAGTTTTACCAAAAGTTCTGGAACAGAATTTTTAATATATTTTATTGTGTCTCAACATATATGGTAAATACGGTAGTTTCTTTTCTTTAAACTTCAGGTTTGATCCAGATTCATGTATAGAGGAACTTTGATAGCACCAGAAACATCTATCTTATGGTCTTACTTGGAGAGGATGACACGTCCATTGGCAGTCCCAACAGCTACTAAGTTGTCCTCCAAATTTGCAGGTGACCAGGCCACACACTAAAATAGACAATTGAAAATCTAATTTATTCCCTTGTGCAAATTACATATTCATTCTTCTTTATCAAACTTCTTTACCAATGAACTCTACATATTTCATAAATTCCTATGACCATGTAACTTTTTTCAATTCTGCATTAAGGAAAGCAATTTTTTAAAAATAAATTATGTATTACCAAGAAAATCTACTGATTATATTAAATTAGGCTCTAACTTTCACTACCTCTAAAATCCTGCCCTCCCAACAGAGTAACAAAGCTGATCTTTCCCATTTAAATACAGCCTCCATTACAACCAGTATAGGTACAACAAGGTATCTATGGGAAGTTACTTCCCCTGATACCAGTATCATTACGTCCCAATGTCACCGCTATGTGGCTGCGCATACAACAGATGATCTATATTCTAAGTGTGAGCAACACATTAGTGAGCATAACCATTCATAATTTTATGTCAATCATTTTCTCCATGGAATCACAAGTACTTAACTATTTTGGAAGCAAATTAAAATGTTAAAATGTGATTTCCATTAAAAATACATTTCTCAATGAAAATCATAGAAATTTAAATGAATAGTGGTAAAATAAGATCTTGCTTTTCAAAGGCAATCAATACTTAAAACACATCATCCTCAGAAGGCCATCTGTATTTGTGATATAAATAAATATACTCTATAGCTTGGACATACAATATATTTCAACACCCCTAAAGAAGGAAAAAACATTGATGTGCAGAAAATCAATCATTACAATGGACAGTTGGCAAAGAGATTGGAAAATTCAGGTAAATACAGATGCAAGGCGAATTCTGATTCATTTTGTGATATGTTGTTGTTTCAAACTTAATGTTGTTGTTGTAGGGTTTAATGCCATTTTTCAGCACAAGATAAGCTATACATGATAGCCAGTATAACTGGTGGAGGAAGAACCCGGGAAAACCCTGGGAAGAACCACTGACCTAACCCTGGGAAGAACCAACTATCTATGAGAAGCTACTGGCAAGCTTTCTCATGTACCAATGTTAGCCAAACCTGAGACTCAAACCCACAAAGACAGTGGTAAGATGGCAGCAATCCAGACTATTGAGCGCTTTAGACCACTCAGCCATTCATGGCTCTTGTTTACTAATGCCAACAGCCTGAGACTAGAACCCACACAGTGGTGAGATGGCAGTAATCTGGAACACTGAGCACTTTAGACCACTCTGGGCCCTGTTTACTAATGCCAACAGCCTGAGACTAGAACCCACACAGTGGTGAGATGGCAGTAATCTGGAAGATTGAGTGCTTTAGACCACTCTGGGCCCTGTTTACTAATGCCAACAGCCTGAGACTAGAACCCACAAATTGGTGAGATGGCAGTAATCTGGAACATTGAGCGCTTTAGACCACTGTTGGCCCTGTTTACTAATGCCCAAGGTTCATGTGCCATAATTCTACAACCTGGAAAGACTTTCTAACAGCCATGTAATCATCTCAACAGCAATGGATCATTTAAAAAACCGAATAGCAATTTTAAATTGTATTATATGTGCCTGTAACATTTACTCTCCTTTAGTTTTTTAATCTACATTTTCATTACCAATTATTAAATACCAGTTCACTGCAAACACTTAATAATTTAGCAAAAAAAATGAGTCAGATTGGAGATGCTGAATTTTATTATCATGTCAATATTCAGATTTATTCAAGTACACTGATCTTCAAAATCTACCTTACTGGATGCAGTAAGTGTACAAATTTAAAAGGATATACCCCAAACGTCTAAAATATATACTGAGGAATCTTTTGTACTCACTGAAATCACTACCTGAAGTATGCAAATTGAACATCTGAGCCACAAAGATATTTATAGCACATATAAATATACGTGTATATATTTTGACCTAATTCTGAAACAATTGTCACCCACCTGACTTGTATACATACTTGTCTTGCTGTCCAGGCTGCTGAATTATCAAGCTACTTAACCATTATACTGATTGGATGATTTTAAATAAAAAGAAATTTCTTTTACTGAAATGTGAATCCATTTATTACTATGTTGGCTGCTATTGTTTTATCTACATAATTAGTGACAGCCAATGAAACCAAAGAATGCATGCCCCACTTTTACAAAACATCTCCATAACATTTTATATCCAGCAAATTCACAGAAATCGGTTTTAAACAAAGCTATCTACAGTATTTTCCTACTGCGATTTCCAAATGATGTTTGATAACAAATTTAGTAAAGTGAAGTTTGAAAACTTCATGATAGCAGGGCCTGACCGAGTTTTTCTGAGTCTGTACTGCACTTAAAACTTGTAGGTGTGGTTAACCATTTGTCATAATTGTTCAAAAATTTGTTTAATACTTTGATAATTATAAACAGTCATGAATGACTGAAAATGAGTTTTAGATTAATACAATCTTCATGGTAATTCTATTTTTTTTAAAACTCAGTAACCAAAAAAAATATATGACTCAAACTAGATATACAGTACAGTAAAGTCTGTATTGAAAGACCACTGCTATGTAAGACCACCTGTCTTGAGAGACCACATACTCAATGCACAAATTTATTGATTATATAGCATTGTGACCTGTCTTGAGAGACCATACTATTTTGGCAAATAAGGAGCTCTTTCAAGACAGGTTCTACTGTAATTTGTATTGAAACCACAGTAAAAAGTTTGAGCCATCTACTTATTTTCATTTGATCACTAAAGAAATATTTAGAAAAGAAACAAAACCATAACAGTAAATTACTTATGAACTAGAGTTACTACATATAATACATAGTATGGTTGCTAGGCAGCATTACATATTGCTGATATTTAAATACCAATTTCTGACTCAAAACATTTTCCAAAAAGTATTCTTATTTTAATGTTCATTTCAGCAGTAAGAAATGATGACAATGATAAAACTGTTCCCTTACTTTTATAAATGGTACTTCTGAGTTTTCTGCAAGGCGGTTTGCATAGATACCATCGTTTAATTCAACAGCTCCTGAAATGATAAAGTGCCATAATGGATAAATGGGTCAGTAATAAAATCTAAAAGAAAAAAGTTCAGATTTGTACCAAATACATTGATTCACCCTATTAAAATGACCCTCTAAAAAGACCACTCCCTGCTGATAGACCCTCATGTTTTGTAGCACACTAGTGTATATATTTGTGTAAAAGTCTAATGCAACTGCAAATAGAATAGACCCAGATCTGTCATTACCTAATAAGCTAGAAGATCTAGTCTACGCAGTTTGTTAAAAAGTAGCAGAACAATCAATACAGACCCTGATCTGCAGGCACATTAAGTGGCAACATATCTGGGTCTATGTTGCTTGGAGTTGAACATAGATATTGTGAGAAGTATTTCAGTGAAAACCCCAGGTTCATACATTCAAAAGAAATAGTGATAACATGATTTTGAAGGTGGCCACCAATGTCATTATGCTTGAGGTCTGATTTTCATACAGTACCAACCTGATATCATAAAAAGCCTTAAGTGAAAACCCCAGATATATATGATCATCTCTCAAGGCAAAGTAACAAAACCAAAATGATGGTAACCATGGTGGCCATACTGGAGGTCTGATAGTTCTCATTTAGACTCTTTTAGTGAAAAACCCTTTTCTCCCAAGCATATTCATTCTGCAGAAGAAGCCATAACAAGACTTCAAAATGGCCATCATATCAGTCGAAATTCGAGTCTAACTTAAATGGTACCCTTTACATTTAGGCCAAACTAGACATCATAATTTTTACAAAAATGTAATTTCTGTTTCAAATGCAATAGCGACAGGAATATGTTTTATATTCATTTCACAACCTCAGTTTATGTAAAATAGTTAACAAAAGTTTTATTTTAATTTTGATACTTTTTAATTTCCTACTAACAAAATAGCACATGGACTCATTATGCAAGGCTTCACTATCAGGTCCAGACCTGGAACTTTCCCTAACAGCAACATAAGGCTACAAAAAAATGCTGAGAAGCATCTGTTTTTCAAGGCTGAAAAAAAATATCTCAAACTTTATTAAATGGAAACATTCATGGTTTGCATAAAAATCTAATTCATAACTGTTTTTTTTAAATCTACTAACATCACATGCTATGGGAAATGAATCAGTGGTTTGATCTCAATAACACCATTGAAAAATCCCCATGGATATACAGCTATCCAATTAGGAGAAGTAACAACAAGATTTTTAAGATAGCCATCATGGTGGCCTAATGAAATGTCACATCTGCACCAGTTTTATTTTCTATGAGCAGTGAATGTAAAAATATCTTCTCCTTCTTAATGCAACATAATACAAGAATGAAATTATTTAGTCCTTGTAATGACTGGCAGGGAGTTATAATTAATGTTTAAAACAGATAATATTGTATCTATACATAATAAATGGCTCTCACCATTCAAAAGTATGACCTCCTATTTGGATTGCAGCAAATCCTTTATATTCATTGCATTTCTTTTATTTCCTAACATAAATTTTAAATCTGCTTCTTAGATAATGAACTGAACCGAAAGTGCCTCAATATCAATCTAGACTGTAACACAACTGTTTGGATTTTTAATAGTGTTCCACATCAGTGTTAGGATACAATATATTGTTTTACTGTTTATTTCAAGTACTTTTTATTGTGTAGATGACTATACCATTTTCCAGGCAGCAAATTAAAGTTAAGAGTAAATTTTCATACAAATTTCACCAGTATTAAGCATACACAAAAAATGTCATTAAATTGGTTAACAAAATAGACAAGTAAACTTCATGATACAATATCAATCAACATCTACAAGTCAATTCCAACTACAAGCTGCATACCTAGGTCTGAAAGAGCATAATACATTGGCAGATCTAATAATAATAATATTAATAATGAGGACTTGGTACAGTGACTAAATTCTAGAAGCTCTTATCACTTTACATTCAGTAATTTTCTTGGGGGGGGGGGAGGACTATTTTGCAATGACCAAATACAAAAAATAAATAAATAAATTTATTGAAAAACTAAGATTAAAAACTGGGAACAAAATTTTACTTATAAAAAGCTGTCCCTACAACAAAATTATTAACATGCACAACAAAAAGCAAAACTCATATAGCATACATGGGATTAGAAGACCATTGGCAATGGTCACAATGAAAACAGTGGGAAGAGTTTCAACTACTAGGAATATAACCTAGTCAAAAACAAATTCATTTTGTGGAAATTGGAAATAAAATAGTACAGACATACACACCTTTGGGGGAGACAACTACACATAAAACACCTTTGTTTTTGGAAATGGGGAGGAGAGCATCTGTCTTGTGCCCACCTCCACCCACCCCAGTAAATTACTGAATGTAAAGTGATAAAAGGTTTTTTATCTTAAATTTCCTTGAAAAAGCATATGTTATTTTCCATTTTATAAAAAAAAAAGTGAAGTTAAAATTCTAGTGTTTTAAATGTGTGTTTATATGTGTCGTTTCTCACTAATTTTGAACAAGATTAATTAATCATGCCTCAAAGAGCCACATTTTTTTTTTATTAAGTAAATGCTTCTCTTGTTGCCTGATTTTTTTCATACCTTTTTATTTAAAATTTGCCAAATTTTTAATGGTCACATTTATTATTAAAAAAGAGAGAAAACAAATGACAGAGAGTAGAGCAGATGAGGTTTCATAATTCATATTTCCTACACAAACCCCCTTTTTTATATTGCATGTCCATGTACTGTAAGGAGAGCTTATCGGGGGCTCTTTCCTAGCCCTGTTCACTTCGCGTAACACCTTGTGACATAGCTTTGGGATTTATATGTCCCTTACTTTGCTCTCCCACAGTTACCCATCTTTTTATCTTTTTTATTTCCTATTCTAAAAGGAGAGAAAATAAAGAAGAAAAAAATATACTTCCCTATTGTAATGACTTGACTGCATGATAGCATGGATTATGTTATAAATTCTTTAATTTTGTATTGAGTATTCTTTCTAAATTCCCCATCTAAATATAATATGTTTTCCATTTTATATATCATATTATACATTCAATAACACATAAAAACATATACTATCACAAGATTACAAAAACAAACACCATGAAAATATAAAACTTATCTATGTCTCAAAGATCAGTTGGTAATTTATTCCATGTACCTGGGCCCTGGTATGCAAAAAAGATCTGGGTCTATCTATACTGTATGTTAAGAGTAATCAGCAGAACTAGTACATAGATCCTGATTTGCTGGCATGTTATGTGATGGTAAATAGGCATATATTATGTTTGCAAGTAGACTTGTAAGCAAGGATATATGATACTGCAAACATATCCTTCCTTTTTTTTTTCTTAACCGCTTCGATAACCTAGTGGTTAGAGCGTCTGCCGCAGAAGCGGAAGGTTGGTGGTTCGATCCCCGGCCGAGTCATACCAAAGACTTACAAAAATGGTACTAACAGCTACCTCGCTTGGTGCTCAGTATTAAGAGGTTAGTGTTAGGACTGGTCGGCTTGGTGTCAAGATAATTAGACTGGGTGGGACATCATGCTACATGTCTGAGGCATGTTGCCCCAGTGCTAGACATCATGATAAAGTGCATCACTGCAGACATCGTAGTGATATGCGATAGCTCCTACCTGCATCTACTGTAGATGATCCTTGCGATGTTTGGTACAGGTAAACAGAACTGTTGCTATAGGTCAGGAAGAAATCCGATTTTGTGGGAGACCATAAAACCTTCATTCTGCACACTGGTCACTGCCTGCAATCAACTAAAAGTTTGAATATTAGGATAATATCCATATTTACATTGTTATTACACCATCTAATAAAAATAACAGGTCCCAGTTTTTAGATTTTTGAGTCAGCTTGCTTGTATTTTCTACAGAATCTGAAATTAATTTTACTAGTGAAACAAAAACACTGCAAATCAACTAACTAAGGAATGCAAACAGAATGATGAAATATCATTAATGAAGTATATATATTTTAAAGAAAATGGCGAGCACATATGCATCATTCAACCAATTTTATTCCATTGTACTTTAAATCTTTAAATGTTGTTCAGATTTTACTAAACTTAGAAAAACAGTTCCAAGATTGTATGATTTTTTTGGTTTATCATATAATTAAATCACTCAGTCACACTTGAATGGACAGGTATGATAAATGGTGAATCATATTAAATACACAGAAAGAAATTTAAAAGTATCCAAGTATTCACCAATATTATATTATATTATTAACTTTTCATGATAAAGATTTTGACAAATAGCACAATTTCATAGCATTTCATTTGTGCTTAAATAAAAGCTATATAATTATCTGACAATGCAAAGACTTATATGAAAATCAATAGAACACAGAAATATTACTATTTTCACAAACATTTACTAGAGTACAAAAATGCATACAACTGATTTTTAGCTCTTAAATTTATATCAGATAGTTCTTCGTAAATCTCTAGATGTGAGCTATTGAAATGCGTATTCTTTTAAACAAAATTTACCAACAATACATTTCTGTATGAAAATATTCTGAAACTTTAAAAAATCAGGCCAGCATGATCAAACAACTAAGAGACCCATGGCTTTTTTTATTTCTCATGCAAATCATGTTCTCTTCAAATTATATTTATCAAATAATTACTGTGTAAAGAGTTATTGATGAGAAACACAATTTTAAAACTTACTTAATATTATCGGTGAAGGTTTATCTTGGGAGTACAAAATCCCGATCTAGTAAACCAATTTGTTTAAGTTCCATTTTAACCTCTAAGATTTTCACAAATATTAAGTGAACTCACATTAGTTTATTTAAAGCATATGTTACATTCACTGATCTTCGAATCAACATCTGATATTATCACATATATGATATAATAACATGTATGCAATGACAAAAAAGTTATTTAATGCTAGTATTATATTGCGTATTCTAGAATGGTATTAAATTCAGTAAATTTGACAATAACAACAAAGCTGCTTTCGTTATAGTGGCATTGATCAAATCATGCAAAGTAATGGTAGTTCATGACACTATTATTGTTTTCAATTAAATTAAGAACATATTCATCAACAGACCTTGATAATATGATGAGATAGTCATTGTTTTTTAAAATCTTCAATACAGGATAATAATAAAGTCTATAAAAGTCTATATAAAAAAAGCCCATTTTTATATTTTGGCCCCATTTTCATGATTTCTTGACTTGTTAGTAATTGTATTATTTCTCAATTTTAAAAAAAAAATATTTAAAGTTTGCACAAAGGTAAATGAGGTGATTTGAAAATAATTCACTATTAAATTGGCATTGCAAAATAAAAAAAATAAAGTCGTCCATTATTTTATTTGATTAATACATGAAAATGCCATTATCTCACTTAAATCAGGTTTTTATTTTCTTAAATGAACTTTTGAACCACTCATCATATCTGAGAAACAATTAGAAATATCACAATGTAAACAACTTAACTGTCCTATATAATTATAAATCTAAGGCGAAAGGTAATGATATCGCACATGGTCCGAATAAGCCTGGTCTGGTTCGAATTAACCCAAGCGGGTTCGTTACCCTTGATTCATTGACGGATACTCCTAATTTTGTTTGTAGCGAACCTCTTTGAATTAACACGCACCCTCATAATCTGGTTTATTCTTGATTTGCGTAGCTATTCAAAGCATCTTGACCTCTTTGACATTTTCAATTTTCCAGTATTAAGAAGCCTTTTCGCTTTATTATTATCTAATACCTATTCAATGTTCGTACTTGGTCGTGCTGAACACTTCCGGCAGTCACTTTAAGTACACTACTGTCAACTTGTTATAGTACGCGACAACACGAACGTGTGTTTTGTAGAATGGCATCATGTTACTGTTGACAGCAGTGATGAACTAAAAAACATTTTATAAATATAAATATAAGCACTAAATCTGCATGTCCTCGCTAGAGAAATTGGTGTACTGTATCATTTAGATACATAAATTAAATTTTTAGTATAAAAAACAAAACTACACTTCTTGCAAAGGGAGGTAAGGGATACACTTCCTAAATAAGGGACCAGAAGGCAAAATCAGATGTGGACGCCAACACAAATCCGGAGACCAACTTAAAGACCATTCCGAAATCGATGGTAAACAAGGGACATCTGACAATTAATGCATTACACACAAACTTTAGTTGATTAGTTAAAATGTTCAAGTGGTTTTTTTTTTAACCAAAACAATTTAATTTGGTTACCTGTGCGATAGACGAGATCACAGCGGCTCGTTACAAATTAAACAAAGAGCATCGGTCAATTCGGCTGATTCGACCCAAACTACTGGCTTCTTCGGCTCAGATTACCAGCTAATTTGGACCATTCTGAGCATGAGAGATATTATTAAAGGTCACTGGCCACCTATATTGTACGAACGTTTGATATTATTATAGTCACACCAAAAAAAAAAACGCATTTGCTATGGATTCACACCATACAAATGTTGAGACTTAAAAATGCGCATTTTTAAATTTAAAAAAATGATTTGACAATCTCTTTAAACAATCGATAGTTTCCGCGTGCCAAAACGGATATGGCGTACATTTATCTCAACTATTCAACATAGCCATTCAAGTGTTTAATTTCCACCATGTAAATGTTTATGTGACATATTTTACGATCGTGTTTTTTTTATACAGCAAATATAGTGCACTGTATTGCATATGGATGTAACCAAAAGTGATGATGACAAATGGGTTCTTTCTTTTTCCGACAGACCCTGTTTACCACAAAAAAAGTGGACTGAAGCTGTGGGATCGAATAGGGTGAAGGATGGAAAAGTCACAAATCCTCCTAAATCCCATATTAAGCTCTTTGGTGCATATGAGAAGAGGGATAGAACCAGAGTAAGTAAAATATAGCAAATAAAGTATTACAGTACAGTAATGTAACTGCGGATGTAAAATATTGATGTTTAAAATAATCATAATACTTTTAAAACGTGCATAATGTAGATTTAATCAACCTCTTTATTTATCATTATTATAATCTATATGAATATGAACTCAAAAGGATTTTAGAACATAAATATGAGAAATTACTCTGAGACGTTTATCATGTATAGGTGTACAAATTTGTAGAATATACATGGTGTATTTATATTTATTTACCGTATATATCAGGACACGATAAAATAATATTTTTCCCTCTAGCAGAACTTATGGTGAAACCTTTTTAATCAAGGTATATGTCCCAAGACTTAAGAAACGAAATAAATCTGAAGCTATTTTGAACAAAATGACTAATATTGTATCGTATCAAACTTAACTATGCTTTATTGGTGTGTCCGTCTCAAAGTTACGTCATTTGACGCCCACCCACCCCTCCCAGCGCCAACAGCTCAAAGGATTTTATTTGCTATTGTTTCCCCCTCCGTTAGTATGTAATTTGTGTTGGTTTTATTATAATTAAAAAATAATAATAATTATGATTTAGGGGTTGTATAATTTGGCTATTCTATGACCTTGGCTGGTCTTGGAGTCTATTTAACAGTGATCCTTGCCAGGGATCAGTTGCGTTCTGTGTATGTTATATGTATGTGCTATCTGTTTTGTATATTATTTTATTTGGTTGTAATGACTGGCTATATATGGGTCAAATTCTAGTAGTTATGAATTATTTATTGGTTCCGTTGTAACTCGGGAAGTTCGGTTGTGACGTGATTGTCGTCTTCTTGGTCTTTTAGATCCGTTATATACTTGTATTTGTTCGCTGTGTGACAGATGGATACATAATGAGAAGTAATATTAGTAGCGTGATGAGTGTATGTGTATGCATTTGTATTGTTGTGTGTGCGCATCATTTGCTTTTTTAATTTTTTTTTGTACAGTGTTTCTTTATTGGTAATGTTCTTGAGAGTCTTGTAGAATTGGCGCCGTACTATCATATTCTCCTTACTTAGCAAGACCGTATGTCCATTGTATATATTAAGTTTGATATGGCGTTGAGACACAAGGATCTCTCAAGTATAATATTGCTTAAAATTTGAAGAATTTTTTTTTTTTAAAAAATTAAATATTCTAGAAATTAGCACTAGTTAGATTCAGTGTATTCTCTAATTGTTTTCATAATTTGGTTAATGTATTGAATGAAATCGTTACACATTTCTTTTATCGTTTGTGTTGTTGGTACAAGGTAATTGTATGTTAGCTACTGCTCCCTATTTGGTCTGGATTTCATCTTTTAATGCCTGTCTTTCTATTGCTTTTGTGGAGCATGTAGTTATTAATTGAGTTTTAGAATCTATAAAATTTCGACACAGTCTTCATATTGGTAAACTATTTACTTGGTGTCTAGTAAAAGCAACCTCACCCGTTAGCCATTTATCGTTCAGGAATAGGAACAGTCTACCCTGTATGGAGTCAGACCCTATTCCTGCCCAATTTTTCCAGATAGAGGTCTAGTTCAATTTAGGATAACGAAATTCGAATTCCAGTCTGTCATTGGAGATCATATCATTCAGAGTTTTGTAAATACTACTCATTCTCACTCATACTTTTGGATTATCTTTGTAAATATATAAGAGTTCACTATCCCTTTTACATAACCGGGGTGGGTGGGTGGGGCATAATTAGGTGATTGTTTTTAATTATAAATTTCATTTTTTAAAACGGCATAGGTAACCGTGTAAATAAATATTTATTTCTTCCCATGGTAATTTTATGAGCACTGTTTAGTTGACTAAACCTATTTAAAACAATGGCTTTCTGTTTAAAATTTAGGTTGTGCAGGGCTAGCCCTACTTTTTTTAAAAACCTGCATATATTTGTTTTCAAATAATGGATTTTGTCGTTCCAAATGTAGCTCAGTATTTTCCTTTACGTATATACGAAAAAGTGAAAGTCTGCGTCATGATGCACCAGCAGTAGTCGTCATTACTAGACCAACAAGTAGGTCTCCGCTTTTTATTCTCCTCTTACATTACTGTTCCCTCTACTAGTCATATCAGAAGAAGAAAAAAGGGGGACCTTCTTGTTGGTTAATTGGGACCCCGAGTGGCCGAGTGGTCTAAAGCGCTGTCCGTTACAGATCACTGCCATCTCACCTCTGTCTGCGTGGGTTCGAGTCTAAGATTCGGCTAATGTAGTTATGTGAGAAAGCTTGCCAGTAGCTTCTCGTGGGTCGGTGGTTCTTTCCGGGGGTTTTCCGGGTTCTTCCTCCACCATTAGTACTGGCCGCCATGTATAGCCTATAATGTGCTGAAAAATGGCGTTAAACCATAAAAAAAAAAACACTTGTTGGTTAATCATCACTACAAGCTGCGACAATGCAGAGATCTTAAGGATGTCACTAACAAAGTGTTAACGCTACTTTAAAAATCCCCAAACCCAAACATATACATTATTGAACGTGTATACTGTTTACTGTACAAGCCCACCGATTAAAAAAGTATATATATATATATATATATATATATATATATATATATATATATATATATATATATATATAAGGGAAATGCATAAACCACCAGGAAAATAGAGGACATGGAAAATAACACAAAACCCATTATATTAGATCCGTAAAGTGGCCGACTTAAATCTCTAAAATGTTATGTGTACTGGGACTTGGTTGCGGGTTATGCATTAATACATGATTGTACTCAACGTATACTCTTCATTTTACATACGCGCGCACACACACACACACACACACACACACACACACACACACACACATACATACATACATACATACATACATACATACATACATACATACATGCATACAATTTCACAAGCCAATGGTCTTTACTTGACCGAGCGGTGTCAAACCCTGGCGCGATTCCCCCTCGAAGTAATAAGTTTATCCCAAATTTTCAAAGACTTCTATACATGTCCGTTCTAGATATAAATGTTACTCTAATCAATGCAAGACCACAGATAAAACAACCTGCCAAATATCTATCAACCGCACATCTGCGTGGTTTCTCTTCGTTAGGTTTACCTAACCGCTATAGAAACTATACAACTCTTCCCTAACACAAGGAACTATTTTAACTGCGCCAACTTAGGCCAATCAATTTATGGTTTCCAGGCACATTTCGCCAGTACAACTTCACCACATTTGGCATTTTATCTGCGGAATCCCTTCTTATTTATTCCTTAGTGTAATTTACCGGTTACCTGGCTAATTATTTCGGGCTAAGGAATATTTCCATCGCACCGAATTTAAATAATCATGCAAGTAATCACAAAAATCTAAACAAAATCCTTAAAACGGGGCGCTAAAATCCAAATGCGCATACTCCAAAGCCTGATTAGATCAAGTTCAAATGTTAGAGGATGTGGTTCCAAAATGTCAAACGGGCCCCGACGTACCTCGAAAGGGCACTAAAACAAAGTCTGTGTGTTTATTTACTCAAAGGGTGCAAACTTTTAATATTTACTCAGAGGGCACAAAATAAAACGATAGTCAAATTAAAAATTACAAGTGACGGTACGTTTGTGTGTGTTGCCCATCTTTAGCCGGGGGATATCCAGAAACCCCGGATCCTTCCCCCGGATCCGGTCCTGTTTGGGGTACGCATGCAGTAGTTACTTCTTAAACTCGGAGAGAAAGTACGATTACTGCTCCGTAGATAGTATTATTTAGAGGAGAATGACATGAATATGGATTGTCATTTTGCGATTTGTTATCTTCGCAAGAAAGTTTACCGGTACAGTCTTCACGTCCTTTTATAACTGACAGCCCTTGTGCTTATTTTAAAAGAATACATTTAAAAAAAAGGCTGTAGAATTTTGGTTAATACAATGCAATAAGAAAAGAAAAGGCATTTGTTGAAAAAATAATAAAAAGGAAAAGAGACAGAAACAGTAGGAGATAAAAGCTTTGAACAGTGAAGAGACGAACGAGAATGAAACAACTATCACATTGTTACAGAACATTTTGACAGAGTTTATTATTTTTAAACAACCCAACCCGTCCAGAGAGAAGTACCGGTATATGAACTTGTTTGGCGATAGAAAGAGAAAGAGACCTGAACAATCAAGAATTCGCGGCCTTCCATAACCATATAGACTGTTACCACTGCGACGTCAGCAGTAATTACAAAAACAAACAACGAATGAAGCAGAAATCTTTTGAATTTAAAAGGGTACTGTTTGTAGAGCTTCTGAAAGGCAAAATAATTTAAGATGAGCACCACCCATAGTGTACATTTAAAGTTTGCCCTCAAGTGATTCGAGGTAATATGTTTCCAGAACCAAATTACTCAACTCGTGTCTCTCATCAACAAAATCATGTCAACGCAAGTCTTCACGTTTACCATGAGTTGTGTGTGGTCAGTTGGATACACCAACATATTTACGACTGGATGTACAAGACTTTAAAATGTTTGGATTCGACGCTTGGAAATTAGAAGTGGCTGACTATGCCAAAGTTTGTTTGTTTGTTTGTTTACTTGAATTTTAACGGCGCACCAGCACTTTTAGGTTATTTAGCGCCATACAATACGTTAGATGTTCAAAAACAAGAAAGGTTTAACATCGACCAGCGATATATATATAAAAAAAACAATAGTTAAATATAAAATGGTAAGATGTTGGTAACAGGAAAATATGAAGCTTCCCAACCAATGGGAGATGTAAATGGTGTTATGTTGATGATAAGATGTTGTAAATAAAAGGTGATATTTGCATTAGATAAAAATATTCTACGTGATGGCATACAAGTTATAGTTTAAAATACAGATTTACTTCCTTTAGGAAATCTAATATACAAGTGATTTGTATTGTATCAAAAAGTTCCTTCATGTCATGTACATTATAGTATTTAACACGCGTAGGTTGCAGGTCGGAACACTCGGTCATAAAGTGTTTAACAGTGAATGGCTCATTGCAAGAAACGCACTCTGGTGGATCTTCACCTTTCAGTATGTGGGAGTGGGTAATGTATGTATGGCCGATTCTGATTCTTGCAATGACAACCTCCTCCCTACGGATAGCTCTGTGGGAAGGAGTCCATTCTGCCAGGGTTGGTTTGATGGCATGAAGTTTGTTATTGACTGCATCATCCCATGACGCCTGCCACTTCTGACGTAGGTACTTTTTGATACAAGGTTTAAAATCAGTAAAGGTAATTTAAAATCCGATGGTTCTTGGGATAGAGCCATCTTAGCAGCCCGGTCTGCTTCTTCATTACCTCTAATACCAATATGGCTAGGTAGCCAACAGTATACTATGTTGTAGGACTTACTAAGCTCAGACTATGCCAAAGAGTGTGACTGATAAAATAAAATTTTAAAACAAACAACAACATGAACTTGGTATTAAAATGTGGACTTTGTTGTACCATGAAAGACTGGACTTGCAAAAAATATCTTATCTTACAGAGGGCCCCAGTAACCGAGTGGTATAAAGCGCTCACCGCAACGGATCACTGCCATCTCAACTGTTTGTGTGGGGTCGAATCTCGGCCTCAACCAATGGGGGCACGCGAGAAAGCTTGACAGTAGCTTTTCATGGATCAGTGGTTCTTTCTGGGATTTTCTCGGGCCTTTCCTCCACCATTTATATGTTATGTTTTTTATGGTTTAACGCCATTTTTCAGCACAATATAGGCTATACATGGCGGCCAATATTAATGGTGGAGGAAGAAACCGGACAACCCCGGAAAGAACCACCGACCCACGAGAAGCTACTGGCAAGCTTTCTCACATAACTACATTTGCCGAATCTTTGACTCGAACCCACGCAGACAGAGGTGAGATGGCAGTGTTCTGTAACGGACAGCGCTTTAGACCAGTCGGCCACTCGGGTCCCCTCCACCATTTATACTGGCCACCAGAGGCGTAGCTAGGGGGGGGGGGGGCAGGGGGGTACATATGTCCCCGGGCACCAAGGTACAGGGGCGCCAAAATGAGGCTTACAACGTTACATTATAATAAATAAACAAGGGTAATAAATCGGTCACAAGATCGCTGGGGCGCCAATTTTATAGTTCGTCCCCGGGCGCAAAATATCATCGCTACGCCTCTGCTGGCCACCATGTATAGCATATTTTGTGCTCACAAAATGGCGTTAAACGAGGCGATTGTCTAATAAATGTACAAAGTGTCTTAGATTGTAGGCGACATCCACCTGTCTCAAAGTAATTGACAATGGTCAGATCGTCAAAGTTAACAGGCACTGTATCATCAACTGATTATGCTGATTGTTTGACCAAAGCTGTTCAGGCAAAACGGAAATTGTCAAATGTTTCATCGAACGCAAATAACTTTTGTTTGATCATTCCCCCAAAGTATATCTTTTGCTAATACAAAGATTGGAAAGCGAGTTCACGTTCCTCAGAGAAAGTCTCTGAGAATTCATTTTGTTTCCAACAGGAGCTCATCGTGATGATCGTGTCTGACTCCAGTGAAATGCATCGCGTGATCTAAGACAACATGTTTGCGGGAAGCGAAGGAAAAATTAATCTTTGGTTTTCACAAAAGAATATTATCGTAATGCCAGTGTTGTTACATTATTAAACATTTTATTTGAAAGAAGTAAATCACATAGCACAATCGTTCTCGATGCTCGACGTGTACATTGTGTAGTGCTGTTTAAAAGTGCAAGAGATAAATATCAAGTTCAAATGTTGGATAAACAATTAGGAAGATCATGGCTGAAATATGGTTATGATAATACCACTAAAGTGATACATGTGTATTGATACTAATGTATTTAAATTCTACCGCTACAGATTATATGAGATTTCGTGTCACAATACAAGTACGTAGGCGTGTTCGACTTGCCTTTTTTATCAGGAGTGACTAAGAAAGGCGACAACGTGTACGATATCAAAAGTATTCTTGATCAAAGAATAGGTAAAGTGACAACACATCATGCCCAAAACATCAAATACTATTTGTACAAAAATATTATTTCACCGCCATATAGAAGTTGCGAATATGTCACGTTTTCCTTAATGTACAGCATCTGGTTATTAAAGAGGCAAATAAACGTACTTTGGGTTTGATGTAGAGTTGGCCTAAAAAAAAGCCTGTTGGAATGAATATCCTTGACAGGATCACTTACGGTTTCAGGCTGATTGTATGAAGATTAACGAAAGCACGTCAGCGCGTTCGTCGATTCTGTTCTGAAACAAGCCAGTTGAATACGTCTACATAGGGTAGAGGAGGCAAAAAAAACTCCAAGGGGTAAAACGCCCCAGCCATCATGAGGCTCAAGCACTAGAAAATGGCCTGATCTTTTTATACAGCAAGACTCCCCAGGTTACACAGGCCTTGTGAATGGCGGACATTGTTGAATGCAGCCGCACTCATAGTTTTTATGCAAGAATATAATTTTTTTCCCTCCGCATCTTCCTGTAAAAAGGATCAATCCATTTGTTTGCAGTATTTTTGACTGAAACTTCCTAAAGAAAAAAAGAGTATGAATGTTTTGAAACAACATAGTATAGAGATGCATTATGTATAATATTTCATGATTCGCAGCAGTTGTTAGTTGTTAAGCTGTCAATGTTGTACGATAGGGTGAAATAGCCCCCCCCCCTCCTTAGGGTGCGTGTTGCCCAATAGCTGTGTAAATGTTGTACACTTTTAAACAAACCGTTCATATGCCTAAAATTATTATTTACATTTTTGCAGATGGTGCGAACTTACAGAAGGAAAACTGATCGATGAAATTATGAGACACTAGCTCTAAAAGCGGCTCTTAAAGCAATTCATTCTGGAACTTCACCCAATGCTGCTACAAGGAATTATGGACATCCAAAATCCAGCTAAAACTCTAGGTAGACATAGAGATTTGAAGGTTTCGCAACCTGGAGTGTCAAAACTGGGAAGTAAGACTACTGTTGTCAAGTCTGATTATGAGTTACTTCTAGTTGAGCACATCCAGTCCATGGAAAAGGCATTATTTGGACTTACCACTATTGACGTACGGCGTTTGGCATACGACTTAGCAGTTCATATGAATATTAAAAACCACCCATTTCAAGGCAATACATGAAAAGATCCACCATATTGATTGACTGAAAGGCTTTATGGAAAGGCATCACAGTCTAGCCATTAGAGCGCCAGAGGCAAACAGTGTAATTTAACCGGCCACAGGTAGTTAAATGTTTATCAAGTACATAAGGATATAGAACATGGATGAAACGAGCATTAGTACTGCCCACAAGCCAGTGAACATCGTTGCATCAAAAGGTGTTAGATTAGTTGGTTAAGTTACAAGCGGTGGACGTGGTCAAACAATTACTGTAATATGCGCCTCCACTTGGCCTGGTCCCTCCCACCCCCATTAACCTGCAGTGACAATGGATATTTGGGCTTTTGAAAAACGTTCAAGAAAATAGACGAATTTTCTGAGCAGAAGACTAGAAGCGATTCAAGAGAAAAGATGGACTAGAATGAAATTCGGAGTGCAATGAACTGAATAATATGGTCGACGTCTTCGAATAAATTACTTTACCTGAGAGTGAGAATAGTGAACAAAGTCTGTGACTGGAGAAATGAACAAAAACATAGCATTTCTCTAATTTATTTTAAAGATAACTTAAAACCTTCAATACTTACAAGTGAAGTCGTTTTCATTGAGTATTTGTAAAGCAAACTCTCTCTCTCTCTCTCTCTCTCTCTCTCTCTCTCTCTCTCTCTCTCTCTCTCTCTCAAATTATTAATATAATTAAACTTGCTATATTTTGTGAAGCACTATTTTTCTATGGATTCTTTATTTATGTTATGTATATTTAATTTGTACTATTTGTTGGCTTTTCTTATTGCTTGATTTTTTTTAAAAATAATGAATACCTGTATTTTGAACTTGACCATGGCCAAATTAATTTCATGTTGTACATAACCAGTAACATTTTTTTTGTAAACAGCATAGTACATAGCAAATATTTATATGCTTGTGGATTGAATATTCAGATCATTATTAATGGTAAACATGTTTATAGTCTTGATTCTATCCTTAGAAATTTCTAAAATGGAAAATTCCAATAAGTTGACAGAGTATTTCTAAAACATGGCAATTGTGAACTGGGTCAAGAGGAGGGGTATATTATCTTGTTTCCTTGAAATATTACTAATTATTGCTTTAACATCTAACGCAGAATCAGTCTTATTGTTGTGCTCATTTTTTAATAATCGGATGGATTTATTTAATCAAATGTTTATTCACTCGAATTACTAAGAGTTCATTAATATTCTTTGACTGGAACATTAATTGTAAATTATGGTGAATTCAGACTGGGGCATATTCAATTATATTGTTGTGATACATCAAAAGACTGTTAGCACATCATCACACTCCAGGCTAAGGACACATTTCACGTTTGGGACTACAAACTAATCAGTTTATTAAATTTCGGAATTTTGGAATACTATCTGAATTTAATCGGAATCTTATACATTTGGACTTGCGATAGAACTTTTAGGACCATTTGGGATTCAGTTCGCTAGTACTTTTTCAATTTTCACTTTGTATTAAAGGGAAATAAAGTATTGCTGAATTTTAAAAATCTTGTTGGTCTTCCTTTTAAATATATATACTTATTTTAAGACCATAGAGTTATAAAATGTATTATAGGTCTCTCACAACACATGTCTGTAAATATATTTTAGTGAGCGAGTCTTTGAATATTTACCTACGAATTACACCGTTGTGCTGTTCTGCATTAAGCGGTAACTTCGATGTGTTTTTCTTTGTACATATCATATAAGTCTTTCTTGTACTGGTTATTAATTTATCAGTTTCCCTTTGATGTCCGTATTATTTTCAAACTTTCTTTTTCAAGACCAGACCGCAGTATTCAAACATTTTTATCAGTTGACCTGCTATGTCCCTGCCATATATAGGAAATGTTATCATGTACTTTTTTTTAAAGAAGACATTAGTGGATCTACTTAGTTCACTAATGTGTGTGATTATGTGAAATTATTCAAGGACTTGGACATTTAAATAATTATGTGACCAATGCCGGATTATCTACTAAGCCCACTAAGCACGTGCTTAGGACACCCACCTAACTGGGGCACCAGAAGAAATTCAAATTAATTGTCCAGGATAAAATTAAAACATTATATATATATATATATATATATATATATATATATATATATATATATATATATATATATATATATATATATATATATATATATATATATATATATAATTTAATATTGTTTTTTTTTAGTTTCATATTTTGATGTCATAATAATGTCAGTGTTTCAGGCCCTTGGAGGTAGTCCTACCTGTAAGACATAGCACATGTTGAACATTAATATCAGCGTCAGTTCTTATATGTAGGACTACCTTGGAGGCACTGAATTTGTCAGATTATGTTAAATATCTAGGACTACTACTGTTCTACTGTCATGGAATTTATCTTGAAGTAAAGACATTTTGGACTTAAAACTGATTATTCAGTGGTGTTAGCACATTTAACACACACACACACACACACACACACACACACTATAATCTTTATTCGTTCGGAATGCCTTTGAACAGTTTCCAGATCAATCTGAAATTTATAGCACAATTTAAGAAAATATGCTAGGAATTCATACACTATATAACTTATATGTTCTATTTGTTCACTTTGTTTGATTTGTTAATTTTGGGAAATAAATTTTTATTTGAAAAAATTGAATACTTGATTTGGTTTAACCTTGTATTGTTACTTAGTTTAAGCCCCTAAACATTACACTATGAATATGATGGTGCTTACATATTTTGCCGGGAAAAAAAAATGTATTTGATGGTGAGCTTATTTTTGTTTGTTTTTAACGTCAGCGTTCGCTTGACTTGAAGTGTATTGCAAGGAACATACTAAGTAGAGAACCAGACTAATATACACCGTACAACGAGATCGGATCTGTAGGCTAAAGGTCAGGTTGGTATTAGCTGATGTTGGAGATGATCGTGATGTCGTTTAGAAGTTTGAGATCTGTCATCATTAACGTTAATGACATTGCAAAATTGAGGATATAGATAACTCTAAGCAGATACTGGCAATTAGCGAGTGCTAAATAGTACAGGCAGTCTTTTCGCTTTTTGTAAGTAAAACATTATTGACCACAGGTCGGCTTAGAATAATAACTAGTCCGAGTTTCCTCTGACCCTTTCCACCCTATTTTTTTTTAATATTTGGACATTCATATTGGGGTGTAGAGTCAGAGCGCATTCCCTATCAAAGACAAAAAGTTGGAATTCGCCGACACCTGCACAGCAAGCTTAAACGATCTTTCATCGAGATATTCCTGATTGAAATCGATAGGAATATGATTTATTTTCTAAAAAAATCGCGAACATAGCATTCGTTATGTCTTTAATCTGCTGATAGACGAGACGAAAGTACATCGTTGCTGAAATTTGACCTGGATCTGGCCATTTGTATTCTTAGTCATGTGACTGCACAAATCTCGCAACCTACATGTCAATGACGTATCCAAGAATTGCAAAAATCATATTTAAAAAATATTTGTGGACCTAATTGTTCAACTGAATGAGACGGGGTATGCAGATTCATGGTCTTGCATAATTGCAAAACGTTATTTAGGAAACACTTTTCCAGTCAGTTTGTGCATGTCGGGTCTTCAGTGTGTTCCAGTTATTTGGTGCATTTCTGAGATGTCATTGTGTTCCAGTGTTTTGGTGCATTTCAGTTTGCGGTTTTCAGTGTGTTCCAGTCTGTTGATACATTTAATTTTTTCCCCCAGTGTGTTCCAGTTGTTTTTTTTTAGTGGGTTTTCAGTGTGTTTCACATGTTTTTTTTTTTTTTGGTTTGTTTTCAGTGTGTTCCAGTTCTTTGGTGCATTTCAGGGGCTTTAGCTTGTTCCAGGTTTATGGTGCCTTTTGGGGTTTTCAATGTGTTCCAGTTTTTTGTATTTCAGGGTTTCAGCATATTTCAGTTTTGTGGTGCATTTTGGAGTTTTCATTGTGTTCTAGTCCTTTGGTGCATTTTGTGGTTTTCACTGTGTTATAGTCTGTTGGTGCAATTCAGTTTGGGGTTTCAGTGTATTCCAGTATTTTGATGCATTTAAGGGTTTCGTGTTTCAGTCCTTAGGCACATTTTGGGGTTTTCAATGTGTTCCACTTCTTTTGTGCATTTCAGCAGTTTTAGCATGTTCCAGTTTTGTGGTGCATTTTGGGGAAGTCAGTATGTACCAGTTCTTTAATGCAATTTGGGATTTTCAATGTTTTCCAGTCTTTTGGTGCATTTAACTTTTAAGTTTTCAGTGTGCTCCAGTCTTTTGATGCATTTAGGGGCTTTCATTGTGTTCCAGTCCTTAGGCACATTTTGGGGTTTTCATTGGGTTCCAGTTCTTATTGTGGGGTTTTCATTGTGTTCCAGTTCTTATTGTGCATTTTGTGTTTTCAGTGTGTTAGTCCTTTTAATGCATTTTGGGGTTGTTATGCACCCAGTTTAATCTTTGTCTTGATTGTAAAGATATAGATGGTGATCTACTATTAGGGACAGTTCATGCAAATTGTGTTCACAGAATTTAATATTATCCTTTCTGGCCCAACCGGGTCGTCTATGTGGTATAACATACCGGTCGGAGTCAGAGTCAGAACTCAAAGTTTCAGAGCTCAACTCCAAAGGGGTAGCCTTTGGTACACCCAGTTTCTTACGAACCTGTTTCATGTGGACTAGATGACAAGTCAATGGGCAAAAGCATATTATGATGCAATGTGCAAGTGGATTTTTAACCTTGACCTTTGACTCTCCTTACCTTGTACACAGGTACATCTAAATTGGGAATTGATATCACTGATATACATCCTTGGACCACTTATCAGCTAATTTATGTTTTCCTTTTAGTCCAAATTGAGCAAATTGGAGGTTTTCTTTCAGTTTCTCCACGTACATGTGAGGCTCTGCAACAGCCTCACCACTATCTGGTGTAGTGCCCAGATTGGCGTTGACCGAAAACTGGGTGTGCCACCCAAACTTAAGAAAATAGGGTGAGAATCTGGTGGAATCATTCTTAGCATTGTATGCACGGACAATTGGAGCAATGTATGATTTCCAGTCTTGTTTTTGTTCCTCCTCCAATGTCTCTAGCATTTTTAAGAGAGTTCCATTGAAGTATTCACAGACACCATTCCCTTCTGGTGAAATAGGAAGGAGTGAGACTTCTGTATGTTTGCTAATGATAACATGCGCTTGTCGATTGTGGGATTTATTGTGAGATGAAATGGTATGAAATAAACCTAAAACAATACAAAGCGCATATTTAAAATATATAAGACAAATACAATACGTGAAATACCTTTATGTAAAAGACATCTTCACGACTTGTACTGCTCAAGGTGTTGTCCGTCTCAAGAACTAGAGTAGGAATGCTAGAAGTTTTTTGTTAGTATGGGGGGAAATTGATTTTAATACTCGTGAAGCATGGGAATCATGCACCACAATAGATCACTATCTCACACTTGGCAAACAAACACATTGGTACACAACACATGTCCTGGGTCACACACTTTATATATATATATATATATATATATATATATATATATATTTGAATTAAAAACTATGTTATTCAGTTTTACAAAATATAGCCAGTTACTGACCCTGCCCAAAATATTTGAGGTAAAGCAATCTGTTTACTAGTTATTTTAATGTGCCTAATACTGAATTGATACTGAATTGATACTGAATTGATACTTCGTATGCATAATAAAGGATACCTAAAAGTATAAAAATTACATCGGTATATTTGGCTGGGTTGGCAGTGTCACGCTATCTGTGATTATGAAAATTACCTTATCACAAGATGTACAAGAACAAAATTATCAAATCTGCTAAGAATCACCTGGATTACACCCCAGAGAGCACTTAATATCATAAACAAGTGCTTTTATATTTCTGCTGTCAGGTTTTCATGGTCAGATGAGCTTGTGGTCTTTTGCCCATTTGCAAAGTTGTCACTGCTCCTCCTTAACCATGTGGAGATTACATTAAAAAATTACACGCATGGTCTTGTTGGTCCTGAATGAAAATGGTGCTACTTGGGTGTATATTACTACCACAGCCACAATTTTGAAAAAGTTGTTATCATGAATGGTTTGTAATATCAACATATGGTTTTCAATCAGAGGTTACTTATGATGTCTAGATATTCCTAAATGAAACTGGTGCCATTTTGGTCCATATGCTCTAAATTTGCAAGTTTCATTCATCATTTAATATTTAGAGTTTGGATTATCAGGTAGTCCCCATGTCTTGAACTTTGTTGTTGTAGGAATTACCCTGAGTATAAGAGAAAACTGATTTCAGGTCATCAGCACTCAAGATGTTACTTCGAGGAAGTGTTGTGACTGGCATAGTCAATCCTGAAGCTTCTTCATGTTGACAATTCTAGCTTGCCTGTCTTCCTTCTATGCAAAACATACCTCTTTCTTGACCATGGAATGCTTCATTTTGATGGTTGCTACTTTCTCCCATCCAAACCTTTATATTGCAAGTGTGCCTGCTATGTCCCTGTGACTCAATCTAGAGTCTTCACCCTAAGCAGCCTCTTTTGCGACTCATTGTCCTCTTGACCATACCTCCACTGCTGCCTCTCACCTTCTCATCATACTGTCTTTTAACATCAGTTTCTTGGCCTTAGTAACCTTGAACTTACGTGACACATGATGGTTGGACCTGGAGCTGAAGCTTGCTGCTGGTACTGTACAAACCAAATACTGATGATCTCCTTGGTATTCACCTCGATCAATCATTGCAGATATGTATTGAATATTCTCTCTAAGAGATGCCTAATGCGTTTAGGGGAACAAAAGTTATTATATATCGTTGCCTTGAATGAGAATGTTTAAGCCATCCACCTTATTGACAAGTCTGTGAACAGCAGTAAAGTTTCTGTGAAGTCTAATAATACTCCATATATAAATTGAAAAGCATAATTATTTAGCAGTCAGAATTTTGTATAAGTGTGGTTTATTTTTGAAGGCAGACAGCTTAAACATCCTCTCTTTGATTTAACTATTGTTATTAGGATGTTCCATTTGGTGGTCTTTACCAATGAAAATTAGCATAGTTGGCTCACACACTCAGTCTTCAAAGACATTACACTAGCTATTGTCAGCCAGTAATGTAATACATAAAATGTGTGGTTTATACCTGATCTCATAGTGTCTGTTTAACCTGCCCAAATAATTGTTTTACATCTGCTCCAATCAAAAATATTTACTGTTTTATATATGCCATATGAAATGGGCATGCAATTTTAACACCATGGGTTCACCCAGTGTGATATTTGAACACATCACATTAGCTATTGTCAACCAGTTAATACATTAAATGGTAGAGTACAGCTGACCTTGTTGCCTCTATTTAAACTGCCCAAAGGATAGTTTTTTTTTTATTAGCTCCAACCATGCCAGTTTACCATTTAATCATACTATTTATTATGAGCATATGCTGAAGTGGATAGTTTTGAAGGTTACTGAAACCACACTATCAGTGGCTTTAGTAGTAAAAGTCACATTTTCAGGATGTCACTCAGTGTTGTGGCATTTTAAGGTCTTGAAAATAACTTCAACAAGTCAGACAGGCACCACACTTAGCATACAGGAGGGGCCCAGTCTGAAATTAGAAGGGCCCTGGGTGTCAGGCTATCAGATGTTTTAGCACTGTGGCTACAGCAGTAATACCTAGAGATATTTTGTGTACTGGGATAAACATCAGTGAGAACTTCACAGGCTTGAGTAGAAAATAGTGAATACACTTTGTGTGTATATTAACAAATATTTGTTACTTTTTCAGATCAGATGCATTGAATTTCAGACAGCATAAAGAACAGTACATACAACAGAATGCTTTGGACACTGGTATTTGCACCCATTATTCTTTTCATTCTGTGGGATATACTTCGACCTGACCCACCCCCGGTGGATGGAGTTTACAGACTTCCAGGTATATGCAGCGGTACTATCATAACACCACTTGACATTGATGAAATTTTTTTGAGATTTTATTGTGATGATATTTAGATGCCATATATACCTGCTTATATATCAAGTCCAACTGCAAACAACATGGATCCTCCTAATCTTTCATCACATAGCTCTGTTTGAATAGAAGCTGTGTTTGTTTCACATGTTATTCACAACAAACCGCAAATACATAGATCTGCTGGTATATTATTCAATGGTGGGTCTGGTTTTGTGCAGTTTGCATTTGGACTTTACTTGCAAGCAATTATATACAGTGCATGATTGTCTTGTATCAATCAAGAATAATATGAATAATTAAAGTTTTTTTTTAATAAAACTGACTGTGAGGTATTTATTAGAGCCAATAATAATTTCAGGTAAATTAAAATTTTCTTTAGATTGTTTCATAAGGAAATCGGATACTTCTTACTATTTTATGTTATATGATAGGTTCAGTTTCACTTTCTACTTTAATTCCAAAGCTACATTAAGCACTTTCTTGTTTTTGTTTTGCTTGAATAAATGAGCAAGGCCATGAAACCAAAGGTAATAGCTGGCCCACAAATGACAATTGATATGTGCAACTCAGAGGTCTTGGAAATGCTAAATCACTGGTATTTTGACGCCATGATTTTTATATGGGACACAGAGAAAATCACTTTGGCAGGAGTCCTCCATATGCATGTAATAAATGGGTGGCAAAATTCAAAGACTTGCCAGTTTGCTTCAGCCACCTGCTTAGTGGGAAAATGTGTTGATTGATTAGCTGTGCTGATATTTACAAAGACCCATTGATGTACATATTGGCATTATAAGAGTTCATCAGAAGAACATGATGCAGTAGCTGGGCTGCAAGTTCAAAGACTTTGATTGGTGGCTGGGTGTCAGATTGTACTGATTATTTACAGAGATTGAATTCAGAGGTAGAAAAACACAGAGATATATATAACAAGTTAAATGTGTGGGATTTCTGGATTCACAACAGAATGCTTTTGATGATGATATAAATACAATGTTTAATAATGAATGACTTTAATGAGCAATTAATTATGAATATGTGCATGTATATATAATCCAAATATTGGATTAATTAACATAAGAATGCACAAATGTAATAATAAAAAATACAAATAAATTACTTTACAAGATACAATGATAAGGGGTGAATGAGTGACAGTGATTACAAAATGAAAAGATGGATATAATTTACTTAGCTAATAAACAATGTGGAATTTTACTCAGTGAACAAATGCGAACAAAAGTGATAGATATATAACTTATCTTTTCAGTCCCAAAAGATGCAATGGGTTTTACGAACCCTAAAACTTTCCCACGGCTACATGATTATATGTAAGGAGATACACTCCATCATCAGCACACTTTATTTCAGCTCTATGGCTGCTACAGTTCAGCTTCACAGCTGCTACAGTTAATTCCTGTGGTTGGCTTTACAGCTTGCACCACATCGACCTCAATGACTTTGATAACTTCTAACGCTCAGGTCACTCTGGTTACTCTAGACACCCTAAACGCTCCAAAACCCTAGATGCTTTAGATACTCTGGATGGCTATACACAGCTGAAAATATATACAATACTGTGTACTATACATAACAGGGGCATAAAATGTAATAATGTTGTACACGGTAAGTTATACAGATTACATTACGGTCACAATAATTACAAAACAACAAGTTCAGAAATAAATCCAACCCTTTTCGACAAGAATCCTACTGTATTAAACATTTCTTAAAAATGTAAATTTATATTATTAATAAAAATCCCTTGCTAAGTTGCAAACAAGAAATGAAATATGGGCATTATACTGCATAAACCAAAGCTACATAGCAAACATACAATAATAGATGTGGTAGTACAATAGTTATATCTTATATACAAAAAACTAATAAACTTACATACCTCTACAGCTGAAGATTTGCAAGTCCTCATAGTTGACTGCTGACTGACAATACTCACCATAATGGAAAGGGCTTTACCTTTGGTGATGTATTTATACACAGATATTGTCTGTGTACGGAAGGCATTCTGTTCTTCCCATCAAAAGCACTTATTAATGAGTATGGGATGGACTGAGCTCACTATTTTGAAGTACAACACAATATACATTAATCACCCACAGGTATCATTGTACACCATAAACAAAACTCGAGTACATGTATTTAATTCTGTGACAATGTACATGCAGTCATTTATAAGAGTACATCAAATAAACAACATTAGCTTTCATTAGTGTTCAGGAATATTAAGCAGTGCATGCAACCTCAGAATCCAGACACATTAGACTAATTGCTATTCACAAATTTGGATAAGTATTTTGGGGTTGAATGGCAAACTGACGAAGATTGTAATGAGATTCAAAAGAGTGCTAAAGCTGCTTGAACGGATAGATCGGATGGGTCACTTGCTAAGGGTAAGAAAGTGTGTGATACCTAGCTTAATGCACGGAATAAGACATTCTTTGGATTGACAAAATTTAGTCTGACTCTTTTAGACAAACAAGAGTTATGTCAGTGTTATAATGTAGAAATGAAACTTAATGGCAACCAATAGTTCTTCTAATTTGCATAGTTTTTGGAAGGGGACTGAATCTTTGCTCGTGGGACTCCTATTTTTACCAAAATTGGGGTCCTGGACTCCTAGCTTTAAAATCCTAGCGAGATCTATTTTTTTCATGGAATGATTTCAAGTCCTCTAAAGAAAATGGCATTTTGCCTGCTCTTCTATTACCAAGAATAGTTTTGTTTCTGTTGAAAGACATTTTCTACGTATATTCTATTTGCCTTTTCCCTTTGCAAAAAGTGGCCCTAAGTGGTCTAAAGCACTCACTATTCTGGATCACTGCCACCTCACCTCTGTCCGTATGTGAGAAATCCTGCCAGTAGCTTCTCAAGAGTCTGGTTCTTCACAGGGTTTTCTAGGGTTCTTCCTCCACCAGTTATACTGGTCACCGTGGATGGTCTATCTTGTGCTGGTAAATGGCATTAAACCCAACAACAACAACAACAAGCATTGCAAAAGGGATATAATTCAAATTATGATGAGACTCTTTGGTTAGTTTGATTGTAGTGTGTGAGTGTGTGTGGTTTGGATTTTTAATGTAGCTTTAAATAATTTTCAGTCATAATGCTACGATGTCTGCAGTGTGTTAATTTTTAGTGATGTCTAGTATTGGGGCATTATGCCACAGACATGTAGCATCATGTCCCACCCAGTTACATTATTCTGACACCAGGCCGACCAGTCCTAACACTAATCTCTTAATGCTGAGTGTCTAGTAAGGCAGCTGTTAGTGCAATTTTTATAAGTCTTTTGTATGACTTGGCTGGAGCTTGAACTGGCTCATGTTCACAGAATGGCATTATATTTATAAAATTAACATATAGTCATAGTTTTACAAACAAGTAGAAAAACAAACACCCCCAAAAACTTGTTTGTTAAATTAAAAAAATGAAATATTATCATGAATGTGTTCCTTTTTTGCAGTCAAGGATATAGTGCAATGCAGTTCATTAAAAACATTTACTTTACATGTATACAGTCTTTGCAATATAATACAATAGAAAGATCACCCCTTCTGACAAAAATTAATCGTCTCTCAAGACAGGTGGTCTTTCAAAACGGGTCGTAACACTATATAATCAATAAGCCTGTGCATGAAAATTCTGGTCTTTCAAACAGGTGGTCTCTCATAGCACTCAAGACAGGTTTTACTGTATTAATTTTCCAGAGAAGTAATTATTATAGTGTCTAGATATTATGTCAGCGATTATAATAATTTGTGAAGGATTTTTATTGCATTATTGACAGGTTTGTCATTAGGTGAATTATTGTATCATATTATATTGCATCATATTATCTTGAGTCAAGTTTTAAATATATTTTAAAGGCAGATGCTACTATCTGAAGAAGTACTCCTTCCTTTTACTGTTGTGGCTGCGGAAATACAGAAGTCAAAAGAGGTCAGCTGAGGGTCATGTGACTGAAGATCATACATCTCGGGGATATGGAAAGAGCATCAGTGATCCTGTTCAGTTGGAACAGTGTCATGATTTGGAAGATGACCCATATGTAAGCTGATATTGGCAGGTGGAGTGACTAATGTTTCAGTTCATATTGTACTGATTACAATTTTCAGTTCCTTGTTATGAAATTTAAGGTAGTTCTTAGCTCTTTCTAAATGTATTTGTTTTTACATATCTTAGACGTTGTAAAAACATTGGTTCCCTCTGATAATGTATAATTATTTTTTTTATTGATCTGTTCTGATAGAGGGCAACATGTATTATTCTTAGAAATTCGACTGTCTCTCACCAAATTCATGATCTTGTATGAAAACCTGATAGGTCCACTGATCTCATAAAAGACATGGAGCCCAGATGCCCATTGGTACCAGGTATAAAATCCAGATGCCCTTTGAGACTAGGAGTATAATCCAGAAACCCTTTTAGACATGTTGTAGAATCCAGCTGCCATTTGGGACCTGGTATAGAATCCAAGTGCCCTTGAAGACCTGGTATATAATCCAGATATCCTTTGACACCAGGTATTGAATCCAGTTGTCATTTGAGACCAGGTATTGAATCCAGATGTCCTTTGAGACCAGGTATTGAATTCAGATGTCCTTTGAGACAGGTATATAATCCAGATGTCCGTTGAGAACAATTATTGAATTCAGATGTCCTTTGAGAACAGGTATTGAATTAAGATGTTCTTTAAGACCAGGTGTTGAATTCAGATGTCCTTTGAGACCAGGTACAGAATCCAGATGTCCATTAAGATGGGGGTTTATGCACCCAAGATACTTGTATTCTTTCAAACTTCATGGATCTTGAAGATGGAGGATTTTAACTTGGACTGTCAAAATTAATGGGTTCAGGCTGGTGGATACCAACTATTGATATGCAAAAGACAGTATATAGGTTTATTTATATGAAGTAACCAGAACATTTCATTATGTGGATCATGAGATTGGAGGGAATCCAAATTTAATACCTAATTAGCCATCATGTAGGAGATGCTGAAAGAGTTCATAGCTTTACAGACATATATATGTTAATCCTAATGATACCCTTAATTGATAGTGGTGATTCATACTTATAGGTAGTGATTTTCTTGACCAGAATACCTTCTTTAGGTTTTCTTGAACCACCCACATTTCATACCACCAACATTTCATAAGAGAATTCACCCATTTAGTCATAGACAACATTGATTTTCCCATCAAATAAAGGTATGGATATTCTGCTGCCAGCATTACTGTCCCATTTTATTCCTTCCCTAGAACAGTTGTTGTGGATGAGAGACTAATCCAATTACTTAATTGACCTACCACTCCTGTGGTCTATTGGTTAGAGCATCCATCTTGGATGCCGGCAATTACAGGTTTGAACCATGACAGAGTCATACCAAAGACTTGTAAAAATGGTACTTACAGCTGCTTCGCTAGGCACTCAGCATTAAGAGGTTAGTGTTACGAATGGTCAGTCTCATGTCAGGATAATGTGACAGGGTGGGACATCATGCTACATGTGTGTTGTATGATGCCCCAGTGCTGGGCATCACTATAAACTGTCACACTGTATACATAGTAGCGATGACTGAAATATTGTTAAAGCTACATTAAAAATCCAGATCACACACACACACACACACACACTGAACTAACCAAAGCATTACCTGATGTGCCACAATGGGCCAAGTATTAAAAAAGAAAACAAATTAAATCAAGTAGATTATATTGTACATAGGGAAAGATGCAGCCACATTTTTTCAGTCATCATTTACATACTGACCATATTGACAGTGGGTTTTTTTAAGACTCAAAGTATGTTTTGATATTCCAAGGGGAGTTAGTTAGTGCGCATGACGCAAAGAAAGAAATATTGTCCAATTGAAAATAAACTGTATTTTCATATGAGCCAATATAAAATAACATAACTGGAAATTCAAATTTGATTGAAATAAAATACTTATGCTGATTAGACCAATAGCTCCACAGAAGTATTTACATTATTGAACACCCCTTCTGCCAAAAATAAAATTGTCTCTCAAGATATATATATATATATATATATATATATATATAGAGAGAGAGAGAGAGAGAGAGAGAGAGAGAGAGATATAGAGATATATATATATATATAGAGAGAGAGAGGAGATATATATATATATATATAGAGAGAGAGAGAGAGAGAGAGAGAGAGATAGATAGAGAGATATATATATATATAGAGAGAGAGAGAGAGAGAGATATAGAGATATATATATAGAGAGAGAGAGAGAGAGAGAGAGAGGAGATATATATATATATATATATATATATATAGAGAGAGAGAGAGAGAGAGAGAGAGAGAGAGAGAGAGAGAGAGATGTATGTATGTTTGGGGCTGTTTTCACTGTATTCTTAATTGGCATGTTCCATTCTGTGCATTTTATATTGCACTAATTTAAATGGCAGTTGAAATTCTGTGTTTGTTTTTACTATCTCTAGGCCTTGGATTCAGCTTACTTTGCAGGGTTTGGAAAAGATGGAACACAACTTGCACTGCGAGTTGCACGGAGACAAGGACGGGAGGCAGAAATATGGGTATTACTAGAGGTACCAGGGCTGGGGTTCTATGAACACCCAGTACACCCTGATACATGCATTTACAACACTGATGGTGTCAGTTTTGCAGCAGGTGGTGTCAAATTACAGCTTTTGGAACCACATAGAAGATGGAAAGTCTCATTCAGTGGGATGCTTAGGTACTGCAGACAAACTGAATAATAGAGATTAAAATGTTGCTAAGTCAACTAGTGGCTCATGAGTTAACAATTTATATAGTTTTTCATTATTGCAGCTAATGATCTCTTGGATTAGCAATGGCTTCTATCAATAAAATGCCAATTGTTTTATTTCAATGGCTTGCTGCCCATTCAGTCTAGGTGTGATAATTTATATTATTACGGACGTACCATCAGATTGGGAGAAGGGTGTTTCTTATCCAGAGGCCGTTCATCGACCTGAGTCGCCTCAACCAATACATTTTACCACTGAAATTCAGTGTGGCGATGGCGAGATCAATCCGTCTTTCCATCCGACGGGACAGGTATGCCGTCAGTCTAGATATGACCGATGCATATTTTCACGTCTCTATCCACCGAGTCACAGAACTTTCTCCGTTTTACTTATCGTGACTAGGTTTATCAGTTCCAGGTCATACCTTTTGGCCTCAACATCAGCCAATGGGGCTTTTACCAAGGTTATGGATTGCGTCGCTGATCCACTCGACTTCATCTATAGTGACGGCCGTGTACTGAGACGATATCTGCCAGAAACATATGTTAAGTTCTACTCTGCTCAAAGCCAGAAATGATCTTCTATCACTTTTTGATCATCTAGGCTTTCTCATGAACTGGGAAAAAGTCCGATCTCTGTCCATCCCGGAGTTTGGTTCATCTGGATATGGAATTTCTCACCGATCTGAATCTGTTAAGGCTTCCTCGTGTTCGAGATCATCCGGATAGTCGAATTCGTCGAGTCCATTTCCAACAGGATGTGCATTTCAGCGAGAGAGTTCTTGCAACTCCTTGGATTATTCAATGTGGCGGCGGACTTGATCCCACTCGGCTGTCATTTTATGTGCACCTTACAAATGACGTTACTAGCACAATGACGCCCTTTTTTCATTTACCCTCAAAAACAATAATGATCACGCCCGAGATACGATCATTCTTGCATCAGTGGCACAGCCCCTGTTGGCTGTCCACAGGGATTCCTCTGGAGATACTACAAGCGGAGATAACGGTATGTACCACCGCCAGTACCTATGGTTGGTGTGCCCACCTGTTGCCGGACTTTGATACCGTCAGACTTTTTCGCTGGCTTTTCAAGGAGAAACAATCGGCCTCAATTACTATCAAATGCTACCGCTCCTTGATATCAAACACATTCCGTCATCATGATCGATGTGATATCAGGCATGACGAAGATCTGTCAGATCTTTTAGCCAATTTAGAGTTCAATCGACCAAAATCGCTCACGCTGTTTCCAAATAGAATCTGTCTTGGGTTTTAACATAGCTCAATTCAAACAATATTGAGTCTTTAGCCCACAATTCGTTAAAGCTACAATCATACACAATGGGTTTCTTGATAGCCTTAGCTTCAGCATGCAGGGTGAGTGAGCTACATGCCCTTTCCAGTGACCTGAACTATCTTCAGTTCAGATCAGATGGTTTGGTGGTCCTCTTGACGCAGCCAGGCTTTGTAGCCAAAAATAGGTTACCATCCATTGGCAATCAAAGAGTCGTCATTGGTTCGCTTTCTTCCATAGATAAGTCAGGAGCAGCAGCCATGCAAGATTCGGTTTGTGCACTCAAGCACTATTTTAAATGCACAGAGGCGAGTCGGGTTACATGCAAGCATCTCTTTTTTCTTCTGGTGACAGCTGGGAATGGGATATCACCCCTCAAGCCCTTGCTTCATGGCTGAAGTGGGTTATACGCTCAGCGTACTCTGAGGTCTCACAAGATAGAGTCGCCTCATGAAGATTACCGCTCATGAGATTAGAGCAATCTCAGCGAGCCTTGCATTTGAACGCAATGCTTCGATCCGAGATATAATAGAAGCTGTTGGCTGGCATACAGAGTCAACCTTCTCCAGTTTTATCTCAAAGATTTGACCTCACAGAGGCAAACCTTGAATCTAGTAGGTCCAGTGTTGGCAGCCCAGATGACCACCAGACCCATTTTAAAACAATCAGCACAGCCTATCAGCTTCGCTGGATTTGCCAGAAAAAAATTTTGTAGGTAAGAAGATTTCAATAACTATCTTCTTAACTGTATAAAGGGGTCACATATCACGTGACCCTGGGCTATGTTGCTGATGGAATTAAGAGAACGGGTTATCGTTCATTATTGGGGAATCCAGCCATCATTTCCTAGAGGATACCTGGGGTAGAGGTAGGATATTCAGCATTCCCTCATCCTATTACCTATTCTCCTAACCTTAATGTGACTGGGGAACGTATTTGAAGGAGAAAGCAAATTTTTTAAGTAAATTATGTTTCTCCGAGAATACTTACCCAATCACATTACTTAAAAACCCTCCCAACCACCCTGCCATGCGAGCATCCTCGTATAGTATATATTGCTCAGCTTAAAAACTAGCAACACCTGGCGGTAGCATAGGGAGGTAACGGGCAAGAGTTATTGCCCTTTGTCTATAGGAGAGACAGAAAAGACGAATTTTTGTATTATAGTAGGGTAGTGTAATATTAAGGTTATTGGTTTAGTATTTTCAGATAGATTATGTATTAAAATTATACTCCTTTCATAAGTACACTATCATAATATTACATAAATAGTAAAGAAATTCCTAATATGTATAAAATGAAAATGATTATGAAATTATATCTTTATTATAATAAATGATCTACGTACCAAGTCATGATTATGTAAGAGCAAAAAAAAATATTTTAAGTTTGAGTTTTTCTTTAAATTTTTTTTTTATATAATGAAAAATGTAAGAGTCTTTTAAACTATTACCTGTTGTAAATGGCCATATTGTTAAGATTACAAAATATAATTTAGAAGCTCTAATGTATATTAATGGTTTACCTACGTTAGAGAGTCCTGACTTCCCTATATGAGACTGTTTAACATACTGTATGTACTCATGTATCCATTAGCAGTCCAACTACATAATGCAGTGGCAGATCTGTGCACATGCAGTATGTTAGGAATAATTTAGCAGAGAAAAATAACATAATCAGGACTGGTCGACTTTAAGGAACTATATTTCATCGTATCGTTAATTTGAATGTACTGTTCATTATTGTAATTCATTTCTTGGAGGAAATAAGTAATACTTGCAAATAAATTAAGAATAAATTGTCCTTAGATCATAAATAATGTCAAACTTTATAGATGTTTGTAATGAAAACTTCATTTTGTGTCAGTCACGATATCTGCATTATTAGGAATGAAATGGAGAGGATCAGTTCTTGTTTGAGCAACATTGAATAATGAAGATAGTAATCAGCCTTATTTGCCAAGGTTTTGTTTTTCAGACATGGCTTGTGCAACACCTTGGATGCAAAACCAGAAAAATATGCCCATGTAAAGATGAACTTCATGTAAGTTATATAAGTTGAGAAATATTAAGTTGGTATGTCCTATTACTACCATACTACTTAGAAATTTATCCAAAAGGAAGTGTACCAATGTTGCATGAAAATGAATTTGTTAGTTAGCCTCTTTATCAGTTTGTTTGCGACATTTTAGCAATTTATTGAAATCCATAAATACCATGGTAATTGGCATGATGCTTTAATTGGTATGTCATGGTAATTGGCATGCTGCAGTAATTGCCATGCCATGGTAATTGGTATGATGCATTAATTGGTATGCCATGGTAATTGGCATGATGCAGTAATTGCCATGCCATGGTAATTGACTTGATGCATTAATTGGTATGCCATGGTAATTGGCATGATGCAGTAATTGTCATGCCATGGTAATTGGCATGATGCATTAATTGGTATGCCATGGTAATTGGCATGATGCATTAATTGGTATGCTATGGTAATTGGAATGATGCATTAATTGGTATGCCATGGTAATTGGTATAATGCAGTAATTGACATGTCATGAATTTGCACGACATGCTAATAGGATATTGTATTTTAAACATTTGCACTTTTTAACACTTTCCTCGTTCTGGCATGTTTCAAATCCTACTCAATAATTTGCAATAGTTTTCAGAAATTAGTATTATTAGTAGTATTGGTTGCCTTATTTTGTTTTTGTCAGACATGTTGATGATGAAAACTTGAGACATGAAATTATTTTATATGCTGCTTGCATTAACCAATATTTTCATCCAGATATAATAGAAAATAAGCAGTGAATCTTCAGTCATGTGATTATTTCATGAATGGAATGGAGAATTGCTCTTTTTAAACCTGTTGTAACATTTCATGGTAAAATACAAATGGAATGCACATAATTTGCAGATTTGTTATAATTATCCATTTAAGGTCTTTATTATAATGACAATTTGTACAGTGCTAGTTGGTATGTCTTATAGAATAGCCTTTCTGAACCACTGAAGGAAGCTCTCGCCTGTTTTATACATCATTTATAGACCATTTGCCATGTTCCATAAACACATTCTTGCTGCAAAATGAAGGCCATAGGTTAAGGAACATTTAATTTTGTGACTTTTGTTAATACCCAGAATTTACCTGTTAAACCAATGTAAATATCTGAATGAAACACTACCCATGTGTATATCATAACTAGATGGCATGTTGCATACCAAGGCTGTGGCTCCTGCCTTAAGGTCAAGGTCACAGTAAGTGAATATTTAATTCTGTGATTTGTAATTTTGTCTGGAACACAACTACAACCTACAGAAGAGATTTCATAGACACTTTTGTGAGTTTCTTATCATATGTAGATGGCATATAACATAGTAAAATCCAGGTTGCTTGCCACAACGTGAAGGTCACAGTAAGGGGGAAAAAAACCTTTAACCATGTATGGGCATAACTTTTCTAACAGGATATTTTAATGAACCTTTTGCCGTTTTATATTTTGACTATCTTTCTGGCGTTAAGGTCAATTGCATATCAAGGAATAATGTTAGTGAGTGACCTGTTTTCATATCCAGACTACTTTCACATTTAAACCCCCAAGATGTATTTAATTTAACTTTACCTCAGTCCACACCATAACATTCAGTAGTAGTGAAGCCTATAGGTCATGAAGGTCACTAGTATGAAAAAGGTCATGTGGCCAGCATATTTAGTACATTTGTTTTAAATGGTTATAATTATTTCAGTTGGGAAGCAGTGTGCGATCCATTTAATTTTGATGTTGACCATGAAATGTCATCATTGGCTGACGGAATTGCCAAGGAGAAATGGACTCGTGATTTCTGGTCAAGACTTCAAGGGTAAAGAAATTTTCTTATCTGTGGATCTTAAGGCACAATAAAATTGTCAAGATATGATATCTTTGGCGTTGTTCTGTCCATAAACACAAACTCACGAATTCTTTCCTGGTTATAAATGCAATTCTATATAGAGACTTGAAGTGCAGGAAATTAGAGAGAGAATATTATATTATTTTACATAAATATCTATGGTAGAAGAACTGTATATTTATGTTAAAACATTTAAGATGATGTACGTATTGTTTTGAAATATGCATTCAAATTATTGATCTGATTTAAATCTCAGTCATGAAGATGCACTTCACTATTCTGTATAGATATTAACTTCAATCTTTATCTATAGATCAGTTGTTTTTTCTGTACAAGCACATATATTTGTGATAATATAAAAAAGACGTACTGTAACAGATGATGTATTTGACAGTGAATGAAAATAGACATTTGGTAATAGAACATGCTTGTGACATCATAACTAATAATCATTAACAAACTATGCATTTTACAGTGAATACAAATAGACAATCGGTAATGGACCATTCCTTTGACATTTAATTCAGATAGTCATACTGTATTAGATCATGTCTATAACAATGAATACAAATAGACATACAATATAATGGACCAAGCCTGTGCAAGTTATTCCAGATAGACATAACATAATAGATCATGTCTGTAACAATGAATACAAATAGACATACAGAGTTGTTTCATACTTATGACTGATTTCAGATACATACTATAGTAGAACATGACTGACGGTGAATTCAGATCGATATACTGTGTAATAGATCATGCCTATGACAGTGAATTCAGATAGACATACTGTAATAGATCATGCATATGACAGTGAATTCAGATAGACATACTGTAATAGATCATGCCTATGACAGTGAATTCAGATAGACATGCTGTATTAGATCATGCATATGACAGTGAATTCAGATAGACATACTGTAATAGATCATGCATATGACAGTGAATTCAGATAGACATACTGTAATAGATCATGCATATGACAGTGAATTCAGATAGACATACTGTAATAGATCATGCATATGACAGTGAATTCAGATAGACATACTGTAATAGATCATGCATATGACAGTGAATTCAGATAGACATACTGTAATAGATCATGCATATGACAGTGAATTCAGATAGACATACTGTAATAGATCATGCATATGACAGTGAATTCAGATAGACATACTGTAATAGATCATGCATATGACAGTGAATTCAGATAGACATACTGTAATAGATCATGCATATGACTGTGAATTCAGATAGACATACTGTAATAGATCATGCATATGACTGTGAATTCAGATAGACATACTGTAATAGATCATATTGGTGACATACTGTAGTAGACATAAGGTAATATATTGTGTTTGTGGCATTGAATACATATATGTATATTATAATTGATTATATTTATTACAGTGCATGATAAAGTTGTTACAAATATGATGCAAAAATTAAAATAGATAGAAGATTATGTCATTGCAGATATAATTATTTTCTTATGCATACTACATGCTTCTTTTATCTTCAGAGTTTAGACCTACTTCTCTAGACACCTCGGATTATACAGAAAATTTAAAATTGCTGTAATAACATGTATTTAAATTGTTAGGAGTAAGGTAGATAATCCGAAACATGGTCATGGAATTGTATTTCTTGATTTAAATGATTAAAGGATTATATATGTATAATATAAAAATCACTAACAAATTCACAATTATTACAGGTATTTTAGTACAAAAGCTACACAACAGTGTTCTGGAAGAAGTATTAATAGATTGTTACATGATTCATTTGTAAATGTAACCTTTTACATTTGTCATGATTTTTTTCAAAAAACCATACATTTATGTGTCTTTGTGTGCATTTTAGATGTTTTTATGGTTTTAATTGAGTTTTATCACTCTAGTCAGTCACCTAGTGGTTAGAGTGTCAGCCTCATATGCGGGAGGTCGTGGGAATTGATCCCTGTCTGAGTCATACCAAAGATTTACAAAAATGGTACTAATTGCTGCCTTGCTTGGCACTCAGTGTTAAGAGGTTAGTGTTAGCAATGATTGGCCTGGTGTCAGGATAATGTGACTGCATGGGACATGATGTTACACATGTCTGCAGCATGATGCTTCAGTGCTAGAGAAACTGCCACACTGCAGACATAGGAGCGATATGACTGAAAAAGTGTTAAAGCTACGTTAAAAATCCAAATCACACATACACTCTAGTTGTGTGTCTGTTAATGTTACATTTTAATGCCTATTCATGTTTTTCAGGATGCATCAAACTCACTATGAACAGTGGGGGGAGATGTGGGGGAAGATTTGCATTGAAGGGCAGGAGGAGAGAAATGTCCGACTAAAATCTGTGAGAGATCACTCCTTTGGTTAGTTTCCAGTTTTCATACTGAGCTCTAATGCATTGTGAAGCATATTTACATATTTTTCTCTGTCTGTGTTTCTTTTAATTATATTTTGGCAAAAGTTGAAAAAGAGACCATGTAAAGTTAGGTATTACTCAGACATTTTTAAAGAATCTAAGCTTTGACTTGACTGGACTACATACATTGGGCATCCGTGACCTTGGAATTTTGCCATTTCTACCTAATTTTGACAATAAGATAAACCAGTTAAATTTTTGTGTTATCAGTTATGCATATGCTTACAGAATTAATATGTAATGCCTTTCTTCCAATGTTTTTTGTAGATCTTTTTAATTTAGGCAATATTGCACCTGGGTAATTTTGAATGATGTTTAAATTAAATTAAAATAAAATTAAAAAACAATAATGGCTGGAATATCCTTCAGTAATACTGTTAGATTTCATTGGTTTCTGATGAATGGTTAAACCCAAGTTTTGCAAGAGTTGTAAATATTGATGGAACAAAATCATATGGCCAGATCATTGAATAAGACATGTTATGTAAATTTGATATTATTATCTTATATTTATTTTGTTTACAGGTGTGCGGAACTGGAGGCTGTTTTACAGATATATGATTCACTATATTTTTGTTGAGGAGGTATAGTAATGTGGTAGAAAATGCCAAATGAAGAAGGTTCTGTTACGTTTCTGCATTGGTATTAATTATCTTTATCAAATTTGATGTTTTTATGACATAAATACATGCTAGCTACCAAGGGCATGGGTGGCTGAGTGATCTAAAGTGCTTGCCTTTACCGTTCACTGCCATCTTACCTCTGTACATGTTGGTTTGAATGTCAGCCAATGTGGATATTGGATACGTGGGAAAGCTTTTTGTAAGCATCCCATGGGTTGGTGGTTCTTACCAGGATTTTTCTGGGGTTTTCCATGATATTTAGCCCATCTTGCATTGAGAGATTAAAGCCTAATACAGCAACAACAACAACAGCAACAACAACAACCATACTAGCTAACATAAATACATCTTTAAAAGTAAAGTTCAGCTTGCAGTTTGTTATGGCTTTTTTAATGTACAAAGATTTTTTCTCAGCCTTTTATTTGTCCTAATCTTGGATAGTACATGTGTCAAGTTTTGTTTTGACCTGGCATGCCCTTGGAATATTTCCTGGTCATTAACTTATTAATAAGCATACTCCAGTACGATTATTTGTTAACAATAAATTATCTGGCCACCATCAGGTGTGTTTAATATAATACATGATAAGCAAAGTTTTTTCTTCTGGATGGTAAATATCTTATTTTTATGGACGTTAGCTGCTAAAATATATTTTCAAGTTGGTGTTGAGTTTCAGCTTTATAGATTTTTTTTAGTGTCAGATTAAAATTTGAGACTGAAGATGTTGTCAGGCTTATGATGGGTTCAGCTTTACTAAAAAATAAATTATATTATAAAAGAGAAGATTTGGCGAATCTAACACCTTTAAAGTGATATTAGCATCCCAGCAGCTATGGTTTGAGGGATTTCACTGCAGAATGAGCTGATAGGCAGTTTGTGAAAAAAGTATTATTTGTCCAATGGCCAAAACCATTAACACAGGAACAGTTGTGGTCATTTTTCCAAAAAATAAAGGAAAAAGGGGCATATAGAAATGCGTCTTGTGTAAAATGTTTGTTTAAGAGATTTAAAAGACCTATGCCAGTAAAATGTTGTGTATAAGAGATTTTAAAAACCTACAACGGTAAAATGTTGTGTATAATAGATTAAAGAAACCTACAACAGTAAAATGTTGTGTTATAATAGCTTTAAAAAACCTAAAACAGTAAAATGTTGTGTATAATAGATTAAAGAAACCTACAACAGTAAAATGTTGTGTATAATAGATTAAAGACACCTACAACAGTAAAATGTGTTATAATAGCTTTAAAAAACCTACAACAGTAAAATGTTGTATATAAGAGATTTAAAAGACCTAGGCCTGTACAATGTTGTGTATAATAGATTTAAAAAACCTACAACGGTACAATGTTGTTTATAATAGATTTACAAGACATTGAGCTATAAAATGTTGCATATCATTGATTTAGATGACTTAGACCAGTACAATTTTATGTATAATATATTTAAAAATCTTAGGCAAGTAAAATGTGTTGTGTATAATAGATTTAAATGACCTAGAACAATATATCATTGTGCATAATATAATTATAAGACATAGGCCTGTAAAATGTTGTGTATAAAAAATTTTAAAAACCTAGAGCCATAAAATGTTGTGTATAATAGATTTAAATGACCTAGGCCTGTAAAATGTTGTGTATAATTGCTTTAAATGATCTAGTACAGCAATGTGTACAAGATATTTAAAAGACCTAGAACAGTACAGCATTGTGTACAAGAGATTTAAAAGACTTAGAACAGTACAGCAATGTGTACAAGAGATTTAAATGATCTAGAACAGTACAGCAATGTGTACAAGAGATTCAAAAAACCTAGAACAGTACAGCATTGTGTACAAGAAATTTAATTGATGTAGAACAGTACAGCATTATGTACAGGAGAAGATTTAAATGATCTAGAACAGTACAGCAATGTGTACAAGAGATTCAAAAAACCTAGAACAGTACAGCATTGTGTACAAGAAATTTAATTGATGTAGAACAGTACAGCATTATGTACAGGAGATGATTTAAATGATCTAGAACAGTACAGCATTGTGTACAAGAGATTTAAATGACCTAGAACATTACAGCAATGTGTTCAAGAGATTTATATGATCTAAAACAGTACAGCATTGTGTTCAGGAGATTTAAGAAAACCTCAAACAGTCACATATTGTGTATAAACCTAGAATAATAAAATGTTTTATGTAATGTTTTTAAAAAAAACCCACCAAAAACCTAGCTAAGTAAAATGTGTATATCAGATTGAAAAAGTTAGGCCAGTAAAATATTGTGTATAATAGATTTTAAAAATCAAGAAAAGTAAAATGCGTGTAATAGATGAGATCTAGTACAGTGATGTGTAATATATTTATAAGACCTGGACGATTAGTGATGTGTAATATATTTGTTAGACGTAGGCTAGTACAGTGATTTGTAATATATTTATAAGACATAGGCTAATAGAGTGATGTGTAATATATTTACAAGACCTGGACCAGTACAATGATGTGTAATATATTTATAAGACCTGGACCAGTACAGTGATGTGTAATATATTTATAAGACCTGGACCAGTACAGTGATGTGTAATATATTTATTAAACCTGGACCAGTACAGTGATGTGTAATGTGTTTATAAAACATATGCCAGTAAAATGCTGTGGACAATAGATTTTTATGACATAGGACAGTAAAATTTTGTGTTATGTTTTTGTTGGATTGAACACCATTTTTTCAGCACACGATAGGCTATACATGGCGGCCAGTATTAATGGTGGAGGAGGAACCTGTGGACCCCCCCCCCCCCCGAAAGAACCACTGGCCCTTGAGAAGCTACTGGTAAGCTTTCACACATACCCACATTGGCCGACTCTGAGACTCGAACTCATGCAGACAGAGGTGTGATGGCAGTGATCTGTAACGGAGAGACCTTTAGACCACTCTGCCACTTGGGGGCCCTAAATAAATGTTGTGTACAAATGATTTAAAAAACCTACAACAGTAAAATGTTGTGTATGATGTATTAATTAAGTCATGTAATGCCAAATAACTTTAAAGAAATTTCATGAAGAAATGCCAGGAGATGTGTGATCTTCATGTAAACTGGTTAGGAGACGTGTGACTGCATTGAAAAGCCCAAGAAATAAAAAATAGCTTGATGGGTGGTAATGCATGACTACAGAATTTTTTTAATTTACTGGCTTCTTTAATCTGCAGTTTGGTTGATTGTTTTATCATCTACCATGTGATTTCTTGTGAAATTGGGAATCAACTATCACTTATCATTGGCAATACAGCAGACTGCTGATTATTTAGTGTTGATTATGTGGATCGTTTATTCCTACACACTCCCACCATGTCCCTGGATTATTATTCAGACGACTAATGACCTGACAAAATCATTGTCTCTCAAAGAGTCCAGATAATTGACATTTTACTCTAGCATCCTACATTGCTAAGGTTTTACAGTGAAATGTTTGAAAATCATACACATCATAGCACCATTCACAGACAAAAAATATATTTTATCAGAAATGATTTGAGTTTCTGATAAGACTCCCCATGTGACTTCGTGACGACTAACATTGCCTAGGTGTTCAGTATTATTTTGGCTTGAATGATTTCTGTTAATGGAATATTCAGAAGTAGGGAGCGATAGTTTTGTAGTTTCATTTCTTTAAAGTTTTGCTGAAGCACATTCTGTTGGTAACTAATCAATGAAGTATTTAACCAAACCCTTGTTAAGTTGAAAATCTCATGGAGTCACATGAGGGTGTGGTTGCATGAAAATATTTGCTGATAGGAACCTCATTAGTACAGTCTATATAGAAACATGTTGTTTTATTGCAGACGGGGATCATGGCAATGGTGGCAGTGATTAGCCAACCAGTCAACATGTCCCAGTAAGTCAAAAACATTTGGTTTACATCTGCTAATATTATGCTGTCAATTTCTGGACATTTAACCCATGCTAGGAAATAGATAAATATTGGTATTGCGTTTCTTGTTACAATAATGGTGTATTTTCACAATTTTTTATATCATTAGACGGAGCATAAATGTTCTGTTTACAGAAAAGAATTTCTTGTATATATGGATTAATATTTCTTTCAGTAATACAACAAAAAACATCTGTGATATAATTATCTTTTATCTCATCTGTGATATAATTATTTTTTATCTCATCTGTGATATAATTATTTTTTATCTCATCTGTAGTATCAGTAAGGGCATTTAAGTGTGAAATGCACTGAAGGGAGATAAGTGTTGTCAGTGAATGCACTCAAGTGGAATTTATTGTTTCCCACAATAGTGTAGGTGAATGCACTCAAAAAGGAATAAGCATATAACATTGATTGTGGTTACAAATATACAGAAATGCGAGACAGTTTTCCATGAAACCTATGTATGTTTTCATTGAAAGTAGATACAGTGCAGCCGCCTTTTATTGAATGATAGATGGTTAATGTTTAATAGCTAATCAGCACATGAGAGACTAATTAGTGCTGTGGCAGTAGGAGCAAGTTGTTGTGCTTAGAGACATACAGTGGCTGCAGGTATAGTCATGTTTGAAACTTGCAACTACCTTTTGTGGTTAAAAAACAAACCATTTAGTCCCAGTAACTTACTGGTCCCCTGTTGTACTGAGGAATTTTGAAGACATAGCGCTAAAACACACTGAAAGTGATACAATTGCAACTGCCTTATCAAGACTGTGTCATAATATTACATAATGTATAGAAAACTAGAAAATGGGACAGTTAGGATGTAATGACATTATAATTGGTTATGATGAGCCAGAATAAAGCAGCAAATTATATAAGAAAAATGGAGTCTTTAATTTAGCTTCCTAACCCCACAAGATACAAATGGAGTCTTTAATTGGCTTCCTAACCCTACAAGAGTTACACAAATGGAGTCTTTAATTTAGCTTCCTAACCCTACAAGATTTACACAAATATAGTCTTTATATGGCTTCCTAACCCTACAAGAGTTACACAAATTGAGTCTTTAATTGGCTTCCTAACCCTGCAAGAGTTACACAAATGGAGTCTTTATATGGCTTCCTAACCCTACAAGAGTTACACAAATTGAGTCTTTATATGGCTTCCTAACCCTACAAGAGTTACACAAATTAAGTCTTTAATTGGCTTCCTAACCCTACAAGAGTTACACAAATTGAGTCTTTAATTGGCTTCCTAACCCTACAAGAGTTACACAAATGGAGTCTTTAATTGGCTTCCTAACCCTACAAGAGTTACACAAATTGAGTCTTTAATTGGCTTACTAACCCTACAAGAGTTACACAAATTGAGTCTTTAATTGGCTTCCTAACCCTACAAGAGTTATACAAATTGAGTCTTTAATTGGCTTCCTATTCCTACAAGTTACACAAATTGAGTCTTTAATTGGCTTCCTAATCCTACAAGAGTTACACAAATTGAGTCTTTAATTGGCTTCCTAATCCAACAAGAGTTACACAAATGGAGTCTTTAATTGGCTTCCTAACCCTACAAGAGTTACACAAATGGAGTCTTTAATTGGCTTCCTAACCCTACAAGAGTTACACAAATTGAGTCTTTAATTGGCTTCCTAACCTTACAAGAGTTACACAAATGGAGTCTTTAATTGGCTTCCTAACCCCTACAAGAGTTACACAAATTGAGTCTTTAATAGGCTTCCTAACCCTACAAGAGTTACACAAATGGAGTCTTTATATGGCTTCCTAACCCTACAAGAGTTACACAAATTGAGTCTTTAATTGGCTTCCTAACCGTACAAGAGTTACACAAATGGAGTCTTTATATGGCTTCCTAACCCTACAAGAGTTACACAAATTGAGTCTTTATATGGCTTCCTAACCCTACAAGAGTTACACAAATTAAGTCTTTAATTGGCTTCCTAACCCTACAAGAGTTACACAAATTGAGTCTTTAATTGGCTTCCTAACCCTACAAGAGTTACACAAATGGAGTCTTTAATTGGCTTCCTAACCCTACAAGAGTTACACAAATTGAGTCTTTAATTGGCTTACTAACCCTACAAGAGTTACACAAATTGAGTCTTTAATTGGCTTCCTAACCCTACAAGAGTTATACAAATTGAGTCTTTAATTGGCTTCCTATTCCTACAAGTTACACAAATTGAGTCTTTAATTGGCTTCCTAATCCTACAAGAGTTACACAAATTGAGTCTTTAATTGGCTTCCTAATCCAACAAGAGTTACACAAATGGAGTCTTTAATTGGCTTCCTAATCCAACAAGAGTTACACAAATGGAGTCTTTAATAGGCTTCCTAACCCTACAAGAGTTACACAAATATAGTCTTTATATGGCTTCCTAACCCTACAAGAGTTACACAAATTGAGTCTTTAATTGGCTTCCTAACCCTACAAGAGTTACACAAATGGAGTCTTTATATGGCTTCCTAACCCTACAAGAGTTACACAAATTGAGTCTTTATATGGCTTCCTAACCCTACAAGAGTTACACAAATTAAGTCTTTATATGGCTTCCTAACCCTACAAGAGTTACACAAATTGAGTCTTTAATTGGCTTCCTAACCCTACAAGAGTTACACAAATGGAGTCTTTAATTGGCTTCCTAACCCTACAAGAGTTACACAAATTGAGTCTTTAATTGACTTACTAACCCTACAAGAGTTACACAAATTGAGTCTTTAATTGGCTTCCTAACCCTACAAGAGTTATACAAATTGAGTCTTTAATTGGCTTCCTATTCCTACAAGTTACACAAATTGAGTCTTTAATTGGCTTCCTAATCCTACAAGAGTTACACAAATTGAGTCTTTAATTGGCTTCCTAATCCAACAAGAGTTACACAAATGGAGTCTTTAATTGGCTTCCTAACCCTACAAGAGTTACACAAATGGAGTCTTTAATTGGCTTCCTAACCCTACAAGAGTTACACAAATTGAGTCTTTAATTGGCTTCCTAACCTTACAAGAGTTACACAAATGGAGTCTTTAATTGGCTTCCTAACCCCCACAAGAGTTACACAAATTGAGTCTTTAATAGGCTTCCTAACCCTACAAGAGTTACACAAATGGAGTCTTTATATGGCTTCCTAGCCCTACAAGAGTTACACAAATGGAGTCTTTATATGGCTTCCTAACCCTACAAGAGTTACACAAATATAGTCTTTATATGGCTTCCTAACCCTACAAGAGTTACACAAATTGAGTCTTTAATTGGCTTCCTAACCCTACAAGAGTTACACAAATGGAGTCTTTATATGGCTTCCTAACCCTACAAGAGTTACACAAATTGAGTCTTTATATGGCTTCCTAACCCTACAAGAGTTACACAAATTAAGTCTTTATATGGCTTCCTAACCCTACAAGAGTTACACAAATTGAGTCTTTAATTGGCTTCCTAACCCTACAAGAGTTACACAAATGGAGTCTTTAATTGGCTTCCTAACCCTACAAGAGTTACACAAATTGAGTCTTTAATTGACTTACTAACCCTACAAGAGTTACACAAATTGAGTCTTTAATTGGCTTCCTAACCCTACAAGAGTTATACAAATTGAGTCTTTAATTGGCTTCCTATTCCTACAAGTTACACAAATTGAGTCTTTAATTGGCTTCCTAATCCTACAAGAGTTACACAAATTGAGTCTTTAATTGGCTTCCTAATCCAACAAGAGTTACACAAATGGAGTCTTTAATTGGCTTCCTAACCCTACAAGAGTTACACAAATGGAGTCTTTAATTGGCTTCCTAACCCTACAAGAGTTACACAAATTGAGTCTTTAATTGGCTTCCTAACCTTACAAGAGTTACACAAATGGAGTCTTTAATTGGCTTCCTAACCCCTACAAGAGTTACACAAATTGAGTCTTTAATAGGCTTCCTAACCCTACAAGAGTTACACAAATGGAGTCTTTATATGGCTTCCTAGCCCTACAAGAGTTACACAAATGGAGTCTTTATATGGCTTCCTAACCCTACAAGAGTTACACAAATTGAGTCTTTAATTGGCTTCCTAACCCTACAAGAGTTACACAAATGGAGTCTTTATATGGCTTCCTAACCCTACAAGAGTTACACAAATTGAGTCTTTATATGGCTTCCTAACCCTACAAGAGTTACACAAATTAAGTCTTTATATGGCTTCCTAACCCTACAAGAGTTACACAAATTGAGTCTTTAATTGGCTTCCTAACCCTACAAGAGTTACACAAATGGAGTCTTTAATTGGCTTCCTAACCCTACAAGAGTTACACAAATTGAGTCTTTAATTGACTTACTAACCCTACAAGAGTTACACAAATTGAGTCTTTAATTGGCTTCCTAACCCTACAAGAGTTATACAAATTGAGTCTTTAATTGGCTTCCTATTCCTACAAGTTACACAAATTGAGTCTTTAATTGGCTTCCTAATCCTACAAGAGTTACACAAATTGAGTCTTTAATTGGCTTCCTAATCCAACAAGAGTTACACAAATGGAGTCTTTAATAGGCTTCCTAACCGTACAAGAGTTACACAAATGGAGTCTTTAATTGGCTTCCTAACCCTACAAGATTTACACAAATTGAGTCTTTAATTGGCTTCCTAACCTTACAAGAGTTACACAAATGGAGTCTTTAATTGGCTTCCTAACCCCTACAAGAGTTACACAAATTGAGTCTTTAATAGGCTTCCTAACCCTACAAGAGTTACACAAATGAGTCTTTATATGGCTTCCTAACCCTACAAGAGTTACACAAATTGAGTCTTTAATAGGCTTCCTAACCCTACAAGAGTTACACAAATGGAGTCTTTATATGGCTTCCTAACCCTACAAGAGTTACACAAATTGAGTCTTTAATAGGCTTCCTAACCCTACAAGAGTTACACAAATGGAGTCTTTAATTGGCTTCCTAACCCTACAAGAGTTACACAAATTGAGTCTTTAATAGGCTTCCTAACCCTACAAGAGTTACACAAATTGAGTCTTTAATAAGCTTCCTAGCCCTACAAGAGTTACACAAATGGAGTCTTTATATGGCTTCCTAACCCTACAAGAGTTACACAAATGGTTGCAGTATATTTTAGGTCCTTTTGGTCTCTGATAGTTCCCAAACTGAGAGTTTATCATTTGACAGCTTGCTAAATGACAAACTTACTGATATCTCCCCAGAAGACATTTCAGTCAGTGAAGATAATGCCTGTGCAGAGTCATGCCATACGATAAACTTACCTTACTCATTACATTTGACAAGCTCAGTAAAGTTTGATCAATGGACATCTTGCCTATGCAACATTATGGCTGATAATAAACTCACCAATGCAGAACCAAACAGTTGACAAACATACTGATAAAACTTTCCCGAAAATTAAACGTGATGAAATATAAAAAGGGTAAATTCCAATCCTATAGTTGATGTAGGCATTAGAAATCACAATCACACTTTTTAAAGTAGGCACTGTAAAATCCCATTCCCACATTTTAATATAGGCATTATGAATCACAGTTTAATATAGGCATTATAAATCACAATCGCAGATTTTAAAGTAGGCATTAAAAATCACAATCCCTCATTTTAATACAGTCATTATAAATCCCAATCTCATAATTTATTTTAGGTGTTATAAATCCCAATCTCATAATTTATTTTAGGCATTATAAATCCCAATCTCATAATTTATTTTATGCATTATAAATCCCAATCTCATAATTTATTTTAGGTGTTATAAATCCCAATCCCACATTTTAATATAGGCATTATAAATCCCAATCTCATAATTTTTTTTAGGTGTTATAAATCCCAATCTCACATTTTAATATAGGCATTATAAATCCCAATCTCATAATTTATTTTAGGTGTTATAAATCCCAATCTCATAATTTTTTTTAGGCATTATAAATCCCAATCACACATTTTAATATAGGCATTATAAATCCCAATCCCACAGAATAATATATGCATTATAAATTTTAATTCATGCTTGATGAAAGGGTTTGGCAATTTTTTTTATCTCACTGAGGTGTCATTTTCATAGTTACAGTCAGATGTTTATAAAAGTGTATGCAATTGACAAGTTTGTTCTCCAAGTTGTTACATCAATGTGATGTAATGTACTCGTTGTCTTTAACAAAAACCACTGTAGGTTAGCATTTGTAATACATAAATGTACATTTTTCTGTTGTAGAAAATGAATCAAATATCTGAGAACTATTTTAAAGTCAGAATAAAGTACTTTTATCCGTTTTAGAGGGTATAGCTTTAAAATGCTGAAAAGATAACATTTTTTTCATACTTTCTGATGATACCATATATTGTGGTAATGCTGTAAGTAAAACTTGTCCAGTATGATAGGAGTTCCATTGTTTCAAATGATTCTGTTACATCCCTTTAACCAAAAATAGTTTTTTTGTTTTTTACACTAAACACATGCTCAGCATAGATGATATGAGAAGTCTTCATGTTTCTGTTTATTATTCTTTCAGTCTGAAATCTGGGTACCTTGTTTATGCAAATGGAGAGACAGTCGGGGTCTCCAGCAATGACCTGAAGATCTGGGATCACACAAGGTCGAAGGAACCAGATAACAACTACAGCTTTTCTTTTACTGCTGGTGAGTATCAAGATCATTGTACATATTTTGTTCTGACTGGTGTACACTCATTTTTTGAGTGACTTACAAACCAGCAGAAAGAACACGAATGTTAAAATCAGAGGTATGAAATACAGGTATCAGTGACCTGATTTTCATACGTTTGTGTTGTTATTACCAAATCACATCCACACAAATGGTTCCATGACTGAGTGGCCAACACTTATATGAGACTAGACTAAAGAAAATTTAATGAAAGGTACAGGGGAATGAAATATTTCACAGGTACCAGCTTTTGATAAGATGCTGTTAAACTCATCAAGAGATCTCTCAGCATAATTTTTCATAACTGTATAGCAAAACATTGGTTAGCAGCTGATCAAAACACAAGCCTCAATGACTGTACTAGGAATGTAGTGATAGAGAATTATGTTGACAGACAAGAAAATAATGTGTCCTTTGGTTTGGGTTTTGAGACTCTTAATTATCAATTTGTTTCCTCTCTGGCACTTAAACGGGATTTTGGTGGGTGCAGAAGTGTCTCTTTTACTACAGATAGTTAGATTCTCTGACTCTTCTGTCATTAGGACTGGTTCTCTGTTTATCACTTGTGTAAATTGTTTCTTTTTGTAGAGACAAATACCAGGTAACTCTTCTATTGGATATGACTGATGCTGGTCTTTCAGAAAACATGTAGCACACATACAAAAAAAATTAGATAATCAAGCAGCACATACATTGTAGATCACTGTAATATTTTCATGTGTTCTAGAGATTTATGCATGAAGCAGTTCGTATACCAAATATATTGACAATTTCCCACTTATGTGTGTGGAGCTGTAATATCCTGCTACTATAGGTGGAATAAGGAGCTCTACTTGATTGTAGGATGTTTGTCTTTGATTTGTTTGTCTCATAAAAAGTACCACTTGCTGTGAATCTTTTAGTTGAATATACAATGTGATCCACACATTGGCTAGATGGACTTTGCTTTTGTGGAGTTGAGTTTTGTTTATACCAGGTGAGAGTAGTATAGTCAGAATCGAAATATAACAGCAGCATATTTAACTTACCGACACTTGACCACACTTAACTACAACTAACTGTACCCATCAACAATATAATGGAGTAATGGGATTTGTTATGAAATTTATTTAATAGTTAACATTTGCCAGTTGTAACAAAGAGTAACACAAAGAAATTAAGATGTATTACATAGAATCTTGGACTTGTATAAAAATTTTAAATTTAATTGATGGATTATATATCTTGTATAGATATGAGCAGTACAAAATACAGTTATAACTGTCCTTAGAAAACACTGCTTTTACATCCACCTGTATAGAAAAAAATCGAGGCTGAACTCAATAATGCATGAGTTAGGTGGTGGTATGTTAGTGCCTGGCTGAAAATCAAGATGGTGTTTAGATTGTCATTGAATGGCAGGTTTTACTGTATTATGTTCATATTTGCATCCTTTCTCAGCTGAGAAAAGTACAGATATGTAGATTTAATTTAATTTATTCAAATAATAATTATTTCTACAGGAGGAGAACAATTCCATGTTGAGGTAGAAGGTGGTTCTACCCCAGTTCTCTACCATCATGCTGACAGAGGGAGCAAAATATTTGAGAAATTCTGCAAGTATAAAGTCAATGGTAAGAAGGCCATGGGACTTGTGGAGTTCCACTATAGGTGAGCTTTTAAAATGTTTGCTTGGAAATTGTGTATTAGCAATTATATTTAATTACTTAAATTCAGTTGTACTTTGACAATGAATCCCGGTGGAGAAGTGTAACAGATACATCTAAAGAAGGAATAAATAAAATGAGTTGAGTCAATATTTGAGTAAAATGAGTTGAGTCAATCAGACTTAAAATTCATTGCTGTATCTCATAGTTTGACAAGTTTACATTTCTTTTCACAATTATTGCATGCTTGGAAATTTCAAACCTCAGTTGTTAAAAATGTCCAATTTTTAAAAAAAAAGTCTGCTGGTTTAAGGTGTTAATTTTGAAGTGTCCTGATTTTTAAAGTCATCTTCCCATACATTTCAACTGAACTTTTGATAAGGACCTGTCTCTGTTCTTTTCTGCAGTTAATAGCATTTGGACACAGAAACCATACTTTTTGTAGCATGTGTAATTAACAGCATATGAACACCATAATTTTAATAGTATGTGCAGTTAACAGCATATAAACACCATCATTTTAATAGCATATTTTAATACAAAAAATGGTACTGACAGCTGCCTTGCTTGACACTCAGCATTAAGAGGTTAGTGTTAGGACTGGTCGACCTGGTGTCAGGATACTGTGACTAGGTGCTACATCATGTTACATGTCTGCGGCATTATGCCCCAGTACTAGACATCACTATAAACTGCCTCACAGCAGACATCATAGCAATATGACTAAAAAATTGTTAAAGCTACGTTAAAAATCCTAATCAAACAAACAAACAAACCTTAATTTTCATAGCATGTGCAATTAACAGCATATGAACATGGACAGCATAATTTTCATTGCATATGTAGTTAAATATGTTTGAATATTGAAACAAATCTTTTCATAGCATGTACAATTAATAGCATTTGAATCAGGTGACAGCTCTTTTCATTGTATGTGTAATTAACAATATATGAAAATTGAATCAAATCTTTTCATAGCATGTTCATTAACAGTATGAATAAATTTCAACAGAAAGAATCTTCACTGACCCAGATTTTTTTGCCTTCAACCCTTGTTTCTGACTATTAGGCACATGTCAGCGAGGTAAAAGATCTCTGGCCACTTTTTGCTTCACCCACCTTGATGGATACACAACAATGCAATCAGTTTGGTAGCCATGTGTATGTCTGTTGGTTCATTAACGTGAAATAATTGTTAAAGCTGTTAGCTTAAGCTCAGGTTTTAAGTTTCTACTTTGTAGCTAAATAAATTATGGCCTTAAAAAACAGAGTTTCTTGTTTTAAACTTTATCATATATAAAGAATAAAGAAAGAACAGAAAGTATATTAAAGATCTGGTGGAAGATAGAGAGAAAAAAAATTGACATAATGTATCTTCATGGTATTTCTGTACTAGGAATCCAGAGGGTCCACCCTATGCAACATTGGAGAAATCAGTCCCCATGCTATCAGAGCCAGAGCTAACTGATTTGGATAGAGAGATGGTCCATCTTACACTGGACTTTAGATCCAGGTCTTGTGGGAGCTCACTGCTTGTTGGGGGAAAGGGAGCACAGCTGGCCCTTTTGACCTCAATTCAGGACAAGGTATCAGTTTTGTAGTTTTACATGCTTTTACCCTGTTGCCACACTCTTATCTTTATTCTTAAATTGAACTCAGATTAAAATATTGAATTTCTTGATTTTAAAACACTTTATTCAGTATATAGGAAAAATTGTCAGAATTTGGATTATGTTGTTTTTTTTTTCTTTAATTGCCTTTATGCTGTACCTTGCTACATTGGTAGCGGCATATATTGTAGACCTTAGTTTTCTGTATGTCTTCTTGTCACACTTTAGCTAAGATTTGTGTTTAGGTCACAGTCTTTCAACTTTGCATTAAGGTTTGATTGAAGTCTTTTTTTCATTTGCATATGCATCATAATAAAGTTAAGACAGTTCATCCTGCAATATGCTTGACCATTTGACCTTGGTATCAAGGTCTTAGTCCTAGAAAATTTAATTTACAGTTTTTGTTAGTGTTTTCATTTGTATATACTGTTACCGATAAATGGGAGTCGGGTATTAATTTTGCTTTTGGTTTAGACTTTTTCTCTCCACTGTAGCCTCGTGTATATCTTATCTTTGTGAGCAAGGTGAAACTTGGGTATTACATTTCCTGCTGTGATAACAGTAGTATCAATGTCTCTAGTATTACAGTTTTGTGTTAATGCTTTTGCAAGTCAGATTTTGTGGGGTGGATATATCATTGCATAGATGGAGCTGAGACACTGTTTTTTGCAGAACACTTGCTTATTGAGCAAGTGATATGTACTTATGGGAAATTAACATTTTGCCATTTCACTTGACTGACATATGCAAATGTAATTTGATATAATTATTTTGATTTTTATATATGCTTATAATGGCATAGATAAATCATTTTAAGTTCTGTTTGTAAATATTTTAAATATTTTTGAGGTGTAAAATTTGCCAGAATGTTATCTCTCCATTTGTTGTCATTACTGTTTTCGTTTAGTCATTCATTTCATTTTACATGTATTTAAATGGTTAATTCAATGTTTTATTCATAAATTAGCTATTCTTTTTTTTCTTTAACACCAGATAAATACAGTTGTACCAAGGGGGTTTTGCCTGACCCTTTCCGCATTTGAAAAGCAACTGCAGGTAAATGATTTGTCACGTCTGCAACAAGATGTGATGTAGATGGGAGTTTAGTGCAGTTGTCATCACTTTTTGTCGTCATGGTTGTCTGCACTGTTAAGTTAGATTTGCACTTGTAACATGATGAATCTTCCAAGGAACCTCTGTTTAAAGGTAATGCACATAAACAAGAGTGTTAATAACAGGGCAAGGTCTATATTATGTTTTTAGAGACTTTATATCACTTGAAATATTCCAGGTAAATATCTGAATGATTTTTGGAAAAGTTGACAATAATTTCACAAATGTCTATGCTCTGGCAAGGCAATTTCTTTTATAGCTTTTATTGTCAGTTATTATGTGGCATGAATATATTCTTTTTCAGTCCACAAAGAAGCAGACAGACAGACGAAAACACAGACAATTATAGATAGATACATGCATATTTTATGTACTTGTAAGGATATTAAAACATATTAACTCATGACATCCAGCTTTGACCATCTACACTTGCTTATGAGTCCAACAGCAAACTGTGGAGCTTGTAAGAGGTAATCAGCAGAAGAAACAACACACACCCTGATCCACAGGTGCATTATGCTACCGCAGATCAGGAGTTATTCTGTTTGTAGTTGAACTTGACTTAAAAGCAAGTATATTTGGTACTTCATAGTATTTGTCTGTGCATAGAACTTGGAACAAATGACCAGATAGTTGGAAAGAGAAATCTGCTTCATGATTTCCAATATTCTTCTTGTATACATTCTACTCTTATCAATCATCACATGGGGCCCTGAGTGGTCGAGTGGTTTAAAGCGGCCTCCGTTACGGACCACTGCCATCTCACCTCTGTCTGCGTGGGTTCAAGTCTCAGATTCGGCCAGTGTGGGTATGTGAGAAAGCTTGCCAGTAGCTTCTTGTGGGATGGTTGTTCTTTCTGGCGGTTTTCCCTGGTTTCTTTCTCTACCATTAATACTGGCTGCCATGTATAGCCTATCATGTGCTGAAAAATGGCGTTAAACCTTATAACAACAACAACTCTTATCAATCCAAAAACCACATCTTCCTTGAGTACATTACTCAATCTCATTTTTGTTAAGAATTAACCTCTCAGATCTAGTCCTTGTGGAAAAAAAGAAATTATTTTTCACATATCGATATAATATAGATGATGAAAATAGTGTTGATTGGAAGAAACTTGTCCATGATACATTTGTAATTACTACCTCTGTCACTACTGGATGGCTACTGGATGGAAATATCGTCCATCTACTAGCAAAGTTAGTATTGTTTTTATTGATTCATCTTTGCCATGAGCATTGTGACTTAAGTTTTTGATTTGCTTCCTTGAATGTTTTTCCGCCGTTGTGGTCTTACTCTATAACCATGCCATTTTGGGGGCAAATATGTATATCATAATAAAGCGGACCATTGAATTTTGAATTAAAATAGAAGTTTTGACTTTCAATTCTCTATTTTGTTTTAGTTTTGCTTATTTTGTGGATTTTATTACTTTGATGTGCTTGTTCATAATATTTTTAAATTGTTAATTTTAACTTTTTTGTTAATATTGTCTTCTGTTCGTTGATGCAACGTTTAATTTATTTTACATGAACTCCATGTTCACTCTGCCCTCAGGGAGGACTGGTATCATACTTTTTTCTTGCTGAAGCCTGGTTATTGAACCTAAAATTCCCGTAAGATATCTATATCAGGAGATTTATATATATATATATATGCCATTTAGTTCTCCTGTTATATAGGGATTGAAATGGTGTGGACTCTAAATTAATAATTAAAATTTAATATTTCAGGAACAAAATGAGCTGGACAGGTCAATTCAAGCTCTCATTGCAGCAGTAAGGTTAGTATAGCACTATTTAATAATTATTTTATTCAGTTAAGCCTAATAACTTGGCTGCCATCTAGGTTTTGCTTGATTGATTTTTTTTTGTCAATATATTTTTAGATACCCATATAAGTCAGACATTATGTTACCATGTTGACCATGATCCAGCCACCACAGTATTTGTCATGACTAGATGGTGAGTCATGTACCATAGTCATGCCCACTGCCTCAAGTTCTTGCTCATGGCAAGTGAAAATTTAACCTCAGACTTGTACTGGAGGGTAATGTTTGAACCATTGAAGATATTTTATTCAAACTTTGCCTTGTTATAAATAGGATGATGTGTAGTGTATCACTGCCATGCCCCCTGCTTGAAGATTAAGTTCATGGTTAGGGAAAATATAATTATGTCACATATCTTTGTCTGGAGTATACACTTGAACCTCTTAAGATATTTTTATGAAAGTTCAGCCAATAATAATGATTGTGTGTCACACATCATTGCCTTACCCTCTGATTCAAGTTGAAGTTCACAGCAAAGAAAAATGCAATTGATATCTACCTTTGTCCAGAAATTACTTTTCACCAACTTGAAATGTTTTAGTGAAACCAAGCCAGGTATTTATTGTGACTAGACAGTATGCCACATACCGTAGCCACCCCAATGCCACAAGGTCAAGGTCACATCAAGAGAAAAAAGTGAAACATAGACCTCTATTCATATGTGGATATCACTATTGAATCAGTGAAGGTATATGAGTGAAACTTTAACTTTATATATAACTTGATTTAGTAGCGTCTTATTTTCAGTCAAACCACTGATTCCAGGTCAAGGTCACAATAAGGGATAATGCAGGTCAGTTACATATTTCCTTATCCAGGCTGTCACATTTTAACCTTTGCATATATATTTCTCCTTCAAATACATTCTGCAATCACATTACGTTTGGAATATTAGCCTGCTACCTTGAGAATCCCTTCCTACTAAGAAACTAAAATCTTATTGCGCATTACCTCCCCTTGATATCAGTAGGAGTCACCAGTTTTTAGCTTTGCTGTGTTCTGAGAGACACAGTGCAATAGCCTCTACAAATCCTGCCTGTTCTGTGGACCCAATCCAATGTTCATTTTGCCATTATCAATGCAGATTTATTAATCTACTACAGGTTGTATACTTTATTTTATAATTTTTACCAATGTTTTGAGAGATTTGTCACTTGTCTTGACTTTGTCTTGTAGGACCACAGTCACACCACAATGATGTTGACCCTACACATGGTCATTATGGGTTAGTGTATATTTGGCTTTATTTGCATACTCCATCCACTGTGGAGCTCTTAATGGTGAATTCTGAAGTGCTGCTTGATAATTATGCTTAATTTATTTGTATTTCATGCTGTTTTGATAGTATTATTATAAACCAAACATGAAGCATAAAATGTTAAACAGGGCCATATATTTCTGATATGACCCTTCACCAATCTGTTAGTTACGACAGTCTTTTTAGTGACCTAATCAGCCTCAGTGGCAAGCCTTGTGAGGGTTGCTGGAATCCCCCCCTTCCCAGGCTAATGTTCTTTGCATGGAACCGACACATACTGTTATATCAGAAGACAGAGAGGATAAAGCATGGGACCATTCATCGCTGCATAGAATGCGTCAATTGGTACAGCAGCCGAAGCAGCAGTCTCATCAATTGGAAGAAAATATTAGAGGAATATTCCTCATTTTTAAGCAATCCAGATGTAATAAGTCTCCACATATGTCAGCATGTCCTTTGAGCTGGTAAGTCAGGGTGCATGGAATTACTATTGATCAGCTGGACCCAAATAATAATAATATTACTGCTGCACCAACACCAGCAGCTGCACAAACATTACCAGCAGTCTAACTGTCCCAGCATGGAGACATTCTGGCCAGAATGGGACAACTAAACAATATTTATGGGGATCTTACTGATAGATCCATCCATCTAGCTGGGCAGTTGGCCAAATATTATTTCACCTGCGATTTTGATAAGAAATTTGCCTGTTCAGCTACGGCTTTGGATCAGGTGGCACAAGGGCATGCTGGATTGACATATAAAGTGATGGTGCTGGAAAGGGCAGCAGTGCTGGATAAGCCAGTAGTATGGCAGTGCTGACAGTATGGGGAAAAAAATGGCAATGCAGGCAGTGCCGGAGAGGCTGACAGTGCAGATGATGCCGGCATTGCTGTCTTTACCGGCAAGGCAGGATATTACTCATGGCTTATAATCAAGGAAGAGCTCATGTCTTGCATGGATATGATCGAGTGGAGTCGTCAAGGCTACCCACTTGACTTATGCTGAGGTTGAAGCTGAGCCAGATGAAAACCTGACACACAGTAAGGGTGATGAGTCATTGATAGTTGCATGTGCACCCACATCAACCCCTAACATGCAATAGGCCGTGTGAAAAGAGGGGATGAGGGGGCTGATCCAGGTAAGTCAGAGGGGCTTCGGGTTTCATTCATCAACAATCCCCTTGCCCCTCCATACATTATTTTTACCCCAGGCGAAAACAATGTAAAGTACTTCCACCGGTGCAAATGGTGGGAGTACCAACCTGTTGCTGACCTTCACTATCATTAGCGACACCTGGGGAAAGGCATCAATATCCCAAAAAGGAAGGCTGTCATCAATACCTTTCATTTATGAAAAGATTGATTCTGGGAGTGAAACTGTCCACGTTTGATCTGACAATACTGTGGTGGTGACTTATATCTTCAAACAAGGAGATACCAGACCATTTATCCGGTGTTCTGATTTGGCATTTTTCTACATGGGTACACCAATCTTCATATCAACACAATTCAGACACCTTCTGGCTTCATCAGTGTCTACACTGAGAATCAGTCCAGAAGGAGTAATGTTCTTCACACGGAATGTCACCTTTATAGATCATCATCACTCAGATTTGCACACTTTAAGGTCATTCAACTGACTGCTTGGTGATAAGGTGGAATCAACAGCTACCCACCTTTTTAATCCCCCCCCCCCCCCCAGTTCAAGACACAGCAGCTTGAGCTGTGAGATGCACTGTCAATCATATGGGAGTGGTCATGAGCCTGTGCCACCCCTTCTATGGGTTCAATTACCAGGACAGAATGGCAAGATGACTTCGATAGCCATTCTTTGCAGGCACAAGCCAATCTAAATTTGTCAGCCATTGTCCCTGCTCACTTTCTTTCATAGCCAGGTAGAGAACAGCAGGCATGCCAGATTCTGTTTGCACCCTCAGGGATCAATGATCTTGGACACATTCTAACATCATGGCAGATGTGACATTGGGCATGATACAGATCTCTCAGATATGTTAGACAATTGGATTTCCAGCAACCAAAATCCAAAAATGTTATTTCCAAGATCAAATTTGTCTTGGTTTCAAATTTGGATCAACTTGGGCAAGTTTGAACCTCTTGCTCATGCTTCACTAAAATTCCTATCATACAAGATATGCTTCCTGATAGCTTTAACTTTCACATGCAGGATCTGCATGCTACGTGCCATTTGAGTTGTTCCGAACTATCTTCTGTTCAGTTCAGTTCAGTAATCCTCCTTACACAACCAGGCCTAGTTGCCAAGAATCAGTTACCTACCATATTTAATCGATGAATCATCATTTGTTCTCTATTTCCCTTAGACAAGTCTAGAGAGGCAACCATGCAATATCCTGTCTGCACCCTCAAGTACTACTTGAGATGCAGAGAGACCAGTCATGGCACAAGCAACACCACACATGGCTTACTTCTCAGGTTTTTAGCAATCTCTGTGAGACAGAACATAGGATATCATGCTTTGCACCCTTTATTTTTGGCTGAAGGGGTTCATATGATTGGTGTACTCAGTCATCTCATCAGATCAGAGTAGCCTCTGATCTGCACCCTCAAGTAATACTTGAGATACACAGAGACAATTCGGGACATTGGCAAATATCATTTCCTCCTGGTCAAGGTTGGACAACAAAGCATCACCTCTCAAGAAGTGGGTTATATGCTCTGCATACTCTGAGAATTCTTCAAGCCTCACTTTGAATGCAATGTTTCAATCCAAGATATTATAGAAGCTGTTGGCTGTCATGCAGAGTAAACCTTCTCGAGTTTTTACCTCAGACATTTTGTGTCACAGAGACAAATGTTCGATCATGCAGGGCTGGTGGCAGCAGCACAGATTGCTACCAGACCCCACTAAACCAATCAACACAGCCCATCAGCTTCGCATGATTCACCAGTGAAAATTTTCTTAGGTTAGAAGATCTCTACTTGATCTTCTCAGCCAGGTATGTATTCATCTTCTCAGTCATGATGCTTTGGTCATTAGAAGAAAAAGTCATCTTTCAATCCAGCCACCCACCTCCAGAAGGATCACTAAGGATGAGGCTCAGGATCTCCTCTTCTTCTATTACTTTACATATTCAAATGAGAAAGCAAATGTTAAAAGTAAATTACATTTCTCCGAGAATATCTACCCAATCACATTACATAAAAACTCTCCCAACCACACTGCCATGCGAGTGTCCACATTAATGTCTCGCTCAGTTAAAAACTGTTGAGTTTTTTTCTCATTGTTGTCAAGTTTGAAGATAATGATTAATTTTGTTCCACAAAATTTAATTTAACCTCAATCACTGTTGCTGTGTTGTTGTCTGTTGCTAGGCTTACCTTTATTTATTTAAACCATAATGCATTACAAATGGGTAAACATGTACTAGAGTACATAGAGAATTCCTGGATCAGAGGGTTAAAAATAAAGATCACAGGTCAAATTTGTGAAGGTTGGGGATAAAAATTTGAATAGGATAAGTCATTACCTTTACATTTTACTACATGTATCCAGTTGATTTGATAAAGTAGTGCTTTTAAGGGACATATAAATAGAACGCATTAGACAGCATAGAAAACCGAATATGACTTAAATAAGGCCAAGAAAACCCAAGGACTTTTTTTGTTGAAAAGAATATGAAAGTTAGTAGAATATGCTGCCTAACTTAACTATGGTGGATAATTTTTAGGAGCTGATATTTTTAGGAGCTGATATTTTTAGAGCTGATATTTTTAGGAGCTGATAAGCTGATATTTTTAGAGCTGATATTTTTAGAGCTGATATTTTTAGGAGCTGATATTTTTAGAGCTGATATTTTTAGGAGCTGATATTTTTAGGAGCTGATAAGCTGATATTTTTAGGAGCTGATATTTTTAGGAGCTGATATTTTTAGAGCTGATATTTTTAGGAGCTGCTATTTTTAGGAGCTGATCTTTTTAGGAGCTGATATTTTTAGGAGCTGATATTTTTAGGAGCTGATATTGTTGATTAGACATACTTGTCATAGTGTCTGAGTATAATCAAGATTTCACTGACATTCTTTGCTGGTGACACAAGTAATGTATATATTTGAAGTAATAGTATTAAAACAGTACCAGTTTCAGTGATTTATTTCCTAAATATGTGTTTGCTACCTTACAGAAGTAAAGATTTCTCCAGTCTGCCTGGAGTCTGTGCTGATGTTGTTGAGCAGTTTGCATCTCTCAGCATTTGTTCATCTGTGCATTCAGCAATTTTGTCACAGCTATCTGAGACATTTGAAGACAGTTATCAAAATGTGATCCTTGCAGTGCGGTCATCAGCTGCAGGTATTCTCTTTTGCCTGATTAAAAGATTACAGTCATTATTTTTAGAAATTTTTTTTGTCTCATCTGCAAAATCAAGTAGCAAAACAATGATATCTCTTTCCTACTGTGACTCCAGCTATACATGTTCTGTTCAAGGTTTTGTGTCATATGTTTATTTTAAGGTTACAACATACCAATACACAAAGTGTATCTTGTTGCTAAGCAACAAAGTGTATCTTGTTGCTAAGCAGTTGTTGTAAAGTACCTTGCCATAACAAATCATGACAGCTGAATTGGCCTAGTGCATTAGCTTGTTTAGAATCTGCGTCTATCTTGTTTTGGTGTGTAAAACTGACCATTGAACAAAATAGCACTGATTTTATTCAAAGTTTTTACATGAAGGTTCAAGAAAACATATTTTGTGCGCAAGAAACATTCTGAGGCAATTATCATTAAATTTGATTTTTATTACAACCAATTTCAAGATGGTTTAATTTGCTGTTTGATTGAGAAAGAAACTGGAGAGAAGCATAAACCATGCTTCAACAACCGATGCTGCCACTTTGGATTAAATGTTGGACACCATAAAGTTACAAAGCTGGCTTTCTGCTAGATGGTCTAACAGTTATACCATCCAGGCTACATGGTCTAACAGCTATACCATCCAGGCTACATGGTCTAACAGTTATTCCATCCAGTATATATGAGATATTTGTTTTTCCTATGAAAATAATTGTTATAATCCTACATCATAACTTTGAAAGAGCTGTTTTTTTTATCTACTGATAGCTTTTAAAATATTTGGGTTTTTGTGTGCCTAATACTGACCATGAAGTATTTTGTGTTAATAAATATTTTTACAATTATTACAGTTTAGTTTTTAACAAAAGAAGTTATTTTATAGTGAAAGTTTTAGAGATGATAGAGTTGAACAATTACCTATGTCAAGCACTGCAGTAGGTTTTCAAAAAACGTTTAGTCTTGTGATCAAGTTTGATTTCCCTCGGGTGAAATTATTTCTTCAACTTTTGTATCCTTTAGATGAAGACCACGGGGATGCATCATCTGCAGGTCAAATGGAGACATATCTTGGAGTCAAAGGTCAAGCAGAGGTCAGTGATAATCAGTAAAATGGAAATAGTCATGTTAGAATTGGACTGTTACAGATATAAGTTTGGTATTTGATGAGAGATTTATAGTTTGCCATACTATATTCTTTAAAAAGGTATCATTTATTACAAATGTGAATATGACTGCCTATTGTAAAGATTACATATATTCCTTGTAATAATGCACTTTGTTATAATACTGTTCTTGATATAACATGATACTATAGTGGATCCCATAACAAAAATCATATCAGTATGTACAGTGGAGCCTCGTTAATCCAGACTCCGTTTATCCGAATGTGTCTGGATTAACGAGGTTCCACTGTATATCACAATATGAATTAACAATAAAAATCTGTTTTCTTTTCAAAACATTATTATTTTTAAATAATTTTCATTTATGCTGTGATACAGGTAGTATCTTGCCCTGTTCTCTGTATATCATGGTTTTTGTACATAATGCAGTTATTGCTATAATGTGGTTTATTATGTAGTGTTGGTCATCCATTATGGATCCAAAATATTATGTTATAATGAGGAAGAACATTTGTAGTAGTGAAAGGGATATGTTGTACAACTCCAATGATAAGACCAGGTACCAGACCTTGTAAAATTTTGAAGAAGTGTGTAGTGATCAGATCAAAGCTTTATTGAATAGAATTTTAAAAAATAAATATTGTGGTCATCCATTATGGATCCAAAATAAATATTGTATAAATTGAGGATAGACATAAAAGTTAATCAAGGCTTATTGGAGAAATAAGTTTTAGTTATAAATTTTCCCTCCTTTCAAATTTGTCACCTACTATTTATATCTTAGAAACTAAGAACTAAAAACAGATGCTGATAATGTGTCTTAAAAATGAAATCGCAAGAAATATAAATCTCTCAGCCTATTAGTTCTGTGTAGGAGAAATTGCTAGACTAAAGTGTAAGCTCTCTACCTTTCGTTTTCATCTCTCACCTCCATTTAATTCATTGCACTTGTCACTTACAGTAGCTTCTCTACTAGCATTGTTCAAACCTAAAACATTTAACATTAAAAAAGGAAATGAAAGTATTGTTGACCATCTATTTTTCATCCTTGTTCTTATAGCTTTCAGAAGGTTTGTTACTTCTATTAGTTTCTTTAGAAACTTGATGATAGATTCAGAAAAATAAGCTGCCACAAACTCATATGACAATGATAAAAACAGAATTGACATGCAATAACTGCAAAAAAAATATTGGTAAATAGCATCACGGATTAAATATAAAATGTGAGAATTTGGAGGATTTCATTTGCACTATACAAATCTTGTTCTTACAGATGATAATAGACTAACAATATTTCCACCATATTGGTATTTTTATTAGAAATTCTATAGAAAATGAGTACATTTAGTAAAGCAAGAAATGCTCCCATTGTGTACTCTTTTGCCAAAGTAGATTAACTTCAAAGAAAAACAAACGATTTCAATGAAAATATTTTTCTTTTTTGCCATGAGTTTTTTTTCCTCATGTTGTCAAGTTTGAAATTTTATTTAACCTCGATCACTATTGCTGTGTTGTTGTCTGTTGCTAGGCTTACCTTTATTTATTTAAACCATAGTGCATTACAATTGAGTAAAGATTATGATGTCACAGGTGATAGCATTATTGAATGCATCCAATGGTTACTTAGACAATGGTTGTAGGGTCTGCCCAATTGAATGTATCCAATCAGAGCAATAGTTACTGAGATACATAATGGAAATAGATTCTGCCCAGTTGAATGTATCCAATCAGAACAATGGTTACTTAGACACATAATGGATATTGAGTCTGCCCAGTTGAATGCATCCGATCAGAGCAGTGGTTACTTAGACACATAATGGAAATATAGTCTGCCCAATTGAATGTATCCAATCAGAACAATGGTTACTTAGACACATAATGGATATTGAATCTGCCCAATTGAATGCATCCAATCAGAACAGTGGTTAGTTAGACACACAATGGATATAGAGACTGCCCAGTTGTTCAGATACAGACCATGATTTCTCCTTTGAATACGTTCCCCAATCACATTACTTTAGGGATATTAGCCTGCTACCTCGCGAATCCAGCCCTACCAAAAGACGAAAATTCGTCTTTCCTGTCTATGTCATATAGACAAAGGGCAATAACTCTTGCCCATTACCTCCCCTTGCCGCCCGTTAGGTGTCCCTTCTTTAGTTTTTTAGCTTCGCTGTACGCGAAAACACGTACAATTAGACCTCCAATGAATCCAAGCCATCTTAGTGTAAATTCTGACCATCCGAAGTTAAATTTGGAATTACTGTGTTGGATAATCATTCCTCTACAGGTCGTATACATTATTTTACAATATTTTCCAATTTGAGTGACTTTGTCACCTTTTCTAGACTTCGGACCAGGTTGCAACGTGGTCAAAGCACGCTTATGGCGGTACTAGCATGTAATACATGTAGCACTCAATAATTTCGCTTATTCCGTATGTAACGTTTACGATATTAGCGACTAATAACGTGCTGCATTGATAATGTGTGCTTTATTTATCTTCTTTGACGTTTCAGTAGACTTCAAAAAAGTCTTTGAACGACCAATTTGCGACTTTAATGGCGAACTTCATCTTTTTCGTTTCAGTAGACTTCGTCTTGAACGAACCATTGCAACACGCTCACGGCGATAACTAGTGTTGTCATTAAGAGTTAACATGGCACGGAATAATTTGACTACTCCGTTAATAACGGTTATAGTATTATCGAATTAATAATATACTGAATTTTTAATTTGTGCTTTGGCGGAATTCATGTTGTAGTCATGAGTTCACGCGACACTAAATCATTACACTTCCTCCGTTAGTTACGGTTATGGTAATAGCGACTTAATAGCGTGCTGAATTGCTAATTGTGCTTTGTTTATCATCTTTTTCGTTTCAGTAGACTTCGTCTTGAACGAACCATTGCAACACGCTCACGGCGATAACTAGTGTTGTCATTAAGAGTTAACATGGCACGGAATAATTTGACTACTCCGTTAATAACGGTTATAGTATTATCGAATTAATAATATGCTGAATTTTTTAATTTGTGCTTTGTTCTCTTCTTTTGTCGTTTCAGTAAGCAAAGTCGACAACGAAGGCATGAATGGCAAAATGGGTGTTGGCAATGTGGAAATGGAGGAAATTATGTTGACATGGTTTAGGCTGCCCAGTGGGTGTAAATTTCACCGCAGATCCGTGCATGGCTTTCGGGCCTGTAAGTCCGGACGCATGGAGTCTATGCTGGATCAATTGGATCCATTTTAATATGCACTTTCGCCGGCCTTCCAGCTGTCAGTCCAGCCGACACCGTCAGTTCAGCCGGCACTTCAGCAGGCAAACCGGCATTAACCGTCCATCCGGCACCGTCCGTTCAGCCCAAATGGCACCGGACGGCCAGCCGACCTTCCAGCTTGCATCAACAGGCACCGGCCGTTCAGCCCAAATGGCACCGGCCGGCCAGCCGACCTTCCAGCCTGCGTCGACAGGCACCGGCCGTCCATACGGCAACGACCGTTCAGCCCAATTGGCACCGGTCGTCCAGCCGACCTTCCAGCCGGTATCAACCGGCACCGGCCGTCCATCCGGCAATGACCGTTCAGCCCAAATGGCACCGGTCGTCCAGCCAACCTTCCAGCCGGCATCAACCTGCACCGGCCGTCCATCCGGCAGCGACCGTTCAGCCCAAATGGCACCGGTCGTCCAGCCGGCATCAACCGGCACCGGCCGACCATCCGGCAACGACCGTTAAGCCCAAATGGCACCGGTCTTCCAGCCGGCATCAACCTGCACCGGCTGTACATCGGATTTACGGAGATTATAGTGATGTACCCGTCAGTCAATCTACACTACTGGTTACATATCACTACCATGAGAGAAATGTTATAGATGAATCTCCCTCCAATCAGACCATTCGAGAGGCAGGTGCCGGTCATAGCCGGACCTTCGCCGACATTCCGGCCGACCATATACCAGACAAATTAGTCGGTATTGCCGGTGTACACCTCCCGTCATGTCAAATACGTGACGGTGTGATTTTAAAACAAGGGAGAATTAGTGACATTATCAGAGGTGACGGAATTGAGTTATCTATGCCACATGGTATGCGCTACCCAGATATGACAGCTTTACCAGAACAGGTCTTTCAGGCCGACCATCCGCCAGTTCAATCAGCCGGCAGTGCCGGCCGTCCATATGTTCACGGCTTCTCCACAAGGGAGATTTAGTGAAAGTGTCAATTATGACAGAATTGCGTCATCTAAGTCACCTTGTATGCTGTACAGATATGCAAGCTGTACCAGAACCAACATTCCCTCTGAGCGAATGGTAGATGGGCGCGCAGTGCTGGACGCACTACATAAGCATTATGTAATTGTTATTACCTTACAGTCGGCACCATCCAGCACCGGGCGTCCATCCGGCAATGATCGTTCAGCCCATATGGCACCGGTCATCCAGCAGACCTTCCAGCCGGCACTAACCGGCACCGGGCGATCCGGCAATGACCGTTCAGCCCATATGGCACCAGTCGTCCAGCCAAGCTTACAGCCGACACTTGCCGGCACTGACCGTTCATCCGGCTCCGGCCGTCCAGCCCAACAGGCACCGGTCGTCCAACCGTATGGAGATTTTAGTCTTATACCAGTCCATCCGACTATACCGCTGTACCAGCACGGGGACTTTTATCATACCGCAATCCGCACAAATCGGATTGACGAAGATTCTAATGATGTTTCCGTCTGTCAATCCGTACTACCGGTTACATATCACTACCATGACACAGATAGTTAGCGAGGAATCTCTCGATCCAACCCGACCATTCGAGCGGTCGGTGCCGGTCATAGCCGGCCCGTCGCAGTCATTCAGGCCAAACATATGCCAATCAATTCATTCGGCATTGCCGGCCGTCCATAGGCTAACAGCTCATCCACAAGGGAGAGTGAATGCCTTTATCAGAGATGATGGAATCGAGTCATCTATGCCACCTGGTATGCATTACCCCGATATGGATGCTTTACCAGAGCAAGATTATGCACATAGTGAGTGCGATGAGTCGCAGGCAAATCAGCGGTATGCAGATCCAACTATGGAACGGACTGAGTTCAGCTTCAAAGCCGCAGTGGAGGAAATTTATAGGGTGTTGGCCCCTTCAGAATGCCCTCCACCTCCTGCTGCCATTACCGACTATAAGGTTAGAGCGTCGGTCGATCTGGATGAGGGGGAAGAGACTATCCTTCCGCCTCCTTCCCCAGTCGACAAAATTAAGGAAATTAATGACCGTCTGTCGACACGTATAGGGGATCCAGGAATTGCTAAGGTTTTCTTTTCTGAAAGCCAAGTACCAGCGTCGTTTTCAGGTCGATGGTATAAAACTCACTCCGGTGCGTTCAGTACTGAGGTCCGGCTCTGGATAAAAATATGGCAGCAGTCCATATGTCTGCTCCATTGTTTTATAAAGTGGACTAAACGGTGTTCAATGCCAAGTCCAAGCTGGTTCGAAATGTAGTCGCTACGTCTTCACTGTTAGATCTAGCCTCCCTAGCCATTTTCAGGATCGCTGATAAATCTGGCAATGAACATGCTTGGGATTCGACGGCCCGGTTAGCTAGGGTTCTTAACAGGGCAGCTCACCATTCCATGGCCAATGCGCTGACTGCTTCTGCCAACCTAGACCTGATACGTCGTGACGCATGTCTGAAGGGCACGTCGCTTAAACCCCATCATATGCTGGCTAGATATGACCGATGCACATTTCACGTCCCTATCCCACGAGTTGCGGACATTCTCCGTTGTGCTTGTCGGGACTAGGCTTATCAGTTCCATGTCATACCTTTTGGCCTAAATTTAAGCCCTTGGGCTAGTATCAAGGTTATGGATTACGTCGTCACCCTGTTCCGCTCGACTTCATCTATTGCGTCGGCAGTATATTTGGACGACATCCTCCAGTAACATCTGTCAAGTTCTACTCTGCTCAAAGGCAGAAACGATCTTATATCACTTTACGTCATATAGGCTTTCTCGTGAACTGGATAAAGTCTGATCTCTGTCCAATCCGGATTTTGGTCCATCTGGGTGTGGAGTTTCTCCCGATCTGAATCTGGTAAGGCTTCTTCGAGTTTGCGATCATCCAGATAATTGCACTCGTAGAGTCCGTTTCCGACAGGATGCGCATTTTAGCGAGAGAGTTGCAGATCCTCGGATTATTCAATGCGGCAGCAGACTTGATCCCTCTCAGCCGTCCTTTTAGGCGCCCTTTACAAAGGACTTTGCTAGCGTAATTGCGCCATTTTCAAGTCCCTTCGATCCCAGAAAACAGTCATGCTCACGCCAGAGATACGATCATTCTTGAGTCAATGGCACAACCCCTGTAGGCTGTCCACAGGGATTACTCTGGAGATACCCCAAGGGGATAACGGTATGTTCCGCCACTAATACCTACGGTTGGGGTGCCCACCTGTTGCCGGACTTAGATAATGTCAGCGGCACGTGGGTGCCAGGGGCGAGCCCTTTCCACATCAACCTTTCAGAAATAACGGCTGTCATCAATGCCTTTCATTTCGGGCAGGATCAACTCTTATTACAAACTGCCCTCATTATGTCAGACAACATTGTGGTGGTGCCTTGCCTCAAAACAAGGGGACACCAATCACCAGACCTGTGCAATCTGAACTGGCAGTTTCTACATTGGTTCGACAATCTCCACCTCAATGTACAATTCAGACACACAGAATGGTCACTCCATCAATCGGACTTTCTTCCAATCGACACACTTTGGAGACGTCCGATGATTGATCTTTTGCAACAAGGTGGAATAGCAAATTCTCCACCTTTCATCTCACAGGTTCCAGACCCAGAAGCTTGGGTCGTGGATGCTCGATCAATCACCTGGGAAGGGTTGTGGTCATTCTCCTACCCTCCCACGGTCTTGGTACTGGAATTAATCCAGAAGTTAAGGGGTCAGAATTGTCAGATGGTTCTGATTACCCTTCTCAGATGGAACAACTACTGGGTCTCCGATCTACTCAATCTAGGCGATAGATCTACCCAGGAAGATTACAGTCAGCACAAGTATTCACAAGCAACCGCGGCCAGGGGTGTTCCACCCCTGTCCGGACCGTCTTTTTGTTCAAGCTTGGCTCTTGTCCAGACAGCCTTGCAAGACAAACAATTTAAATCTTTGATTGCGGAGAGAATCTCGAGAGCAAGAAGGCCCTCTACTCTGAAGGTTTACGAGGGCAAGTGGCATGTTTTCAGAGACTGGTACCATATCATTCACATTGTTCCTCTGAGTGTCACAATCCCTCAACTGGCCAACTTTTCTCTGGCTTTTCAAGGAGAAACATCTGGCTCCAGTTATTCTCAAATGTTACCACTCCATGATATCAGACACATTCCGCCATTCTGGTACATGTGCTATCAGCCATGACAAAGATTTGTCAGATCTTTTAGACATTTAAAAAAAAAAAAAAAAAAAAAAAAAAATTCAATTGACTTATATCACTCACCCTGTTTCCAAATGGAATCTGTCCTGGGTTTTAACATGACTCAATTCAGACAGTATTGAGTCTTTAACCCACGATTAGTTAAAGCTACTATCATACAAATTGGGTTTCTTGATAGCCTTAGCTTCAGCATGCAGGGTGAGCGAGTTACATGTCCTTTCTAGTGACCCGAACTCTCTTCCGTTCCGATCAGAGGGTTTGATGGTCCTCTTGACGCAGCCAGGCTTCGTAGTCCAAAATAGATTACCATACATTGGCGATCAACGAGTCGTCATTAGCTCGCTTTCTTTATAGATAAGTCAGGATCAACAGCCATGTAAGATCCTGTTTGGGCACTCTAGCACCATTTCAATGCATAGAGGTGAGTCAGGTCACATACAAGCACCTCTTTTTTCTGGTGATAGCTGGGATATGAGACATCACCATTCAAGCCCTTGCCTCATGGCTGTAGTGGGTTATACGCTCGGCGTACTCTGAGAATTCGCAAATCAGTCACCTTATAGAAGCTGTTGGCTGACATGCAGAGTCAACCTTCTACAGTTTTATCTTCAAGTTTGTACTCGCAGAGGCAAACATTGATTCTAGTAGGTCCGGTGTTGGGCAGCCCAGACGCCCACCAGACTCATGTACAACAATCAGCACAGCCTATTAGCTTCGCTGGATTCGCCAGATAAATTTTCGTAGGTAAGAAGATTTCAATATCTATCTTCTTAACCGTATAAAAGGGTCACATATCACGTGACCCTGGGCTGTGTTGCTGATTGAAAATTAGGAGACCGGGTTATCATTCACATGGGGAATCCAACCATCATTCCCTAGAGGATACCCGTGTGGAGGTCGGATGCTCCGCATTCCCTCCTCCTATTACTTATTCTCCTAAAGTAATGTGATTGGGGAACGTATTCAAAGGAGAAAGCAAATTTTGTGGTAAATTATGTTTCTCCGAGAATTCTTACCCAATCACATTACTAAGAAACCCTCCCAACCACCCCGCCATGCGAGCATCCTCGTGTTTTATATATCGCTCAGCTTAAAAACTAAAGAAGCGACACCTAACGGGCGGCAAGGGGAGGTAATGGGCAAGAGTTATTGCCCTTTGTCTATATGACATAGACAGGAAAGACGAATTTTCGTCTTTTGGTAGGGCTGGATTCGCGAGGTAGCAGGCTAATATCCCTAAAGTAATGTGATTGGGTAAGTATTCTCGGAGAAACGTAATTTACTACAAAATTTGCTTTTCATTGTAGGTTCTTGAGGCAGTAAGAAAGTGCTGGGCTTCTGCTTATTCCTACCAAGCTGTGGAGTATAGAAGGTATTGCACTACTTCTGATCTTGACATTTGAAACCACATCATATACAGAGGGTCTTGTGTGAGTGTTCATTTGAAATGAAACCACATCATATACAGAGGGTCTTGTGTGAGTTCATTTGAAATGAAACCACATCATATACAGACGGTCTTGTGTGAGCTCATTTGAAATGAAACCACATCATATACAGAGGGTCTTGTGAGTGTTCATTTGAAATGAAACCACATCATATACAGAGGGTCTTGTGTGAGTTCATTAGAAATGAAACCACATCATATACAGAGGGTCTTGTGTGAGTTCATTTGAAATGAAACCACATCATATACAGAGGGTCTCGCATGAGTGTTCATTTGAAATGAAACCACATCATATACAGAGGGTCTTGTGTGAGTTCATTTGAAATGAAACCACATCATATACAGAGGGTCTTGTGTGAGTTCATTTGAAATGAAACCACATCATATACAGAGGGTCTTGTGTGAGTTCATTTGAAATGAAACCACATCATATACAGAGGGTCTTGTGTGAGTTCATTTGAAATGAAACCACATCATATACAGAGGGTCTTGTGTGAGTTCATTTGAAATGAAACCACATCATATACAGAGGGTCTTGTGTGAGTTCATTTGAAATGAAACCACATCATATACAGAGGGTCTTGTGTGAGTTCATTTGAAATGAAACCACATCATATACAGAGGGTCTTGTGAGTTCATTTGAAATGAAACCACATCATATACAGAGGGTCTTGTGTGAGTTCATTTGAAATGAAACCACATCATATACAGAGGGTCTTGTGTGAGTTCATTTGAAATGAAACCACATCATATACAGAGGGTCTTGTGTGAGTTCATTTGAAATGAAACCACATCATATACAGAGGGTCTTGTGAGTGTTCATTTGAAATGAAACCACATCATATACAGAGGGTCTTGTGTGAGTTCATTTGAAATGAAACCACATCATATACAGAGGGTCTTGTGAGTGTTCATTTGAAATGAAACCACATCATATACAGAGGGTCTTGTGTGAGTTCATTTGAAATGAAACCACATCATATACAGAGGGTCTTGTGAGTGTTCATTTGAAATGAAACCACATCATATACAGAGGGTCTTGTGTGAGTTCATTAGAAATGAAACCACATCATATACAGAGGGTCTTGTGTGAGTTCATTTGAAATGAAACCACATCATATACAGAGGGTTAATTATAAGTGTTCATTTCACATGAAACCACATCATATACAGAGGGTATTGTGTGAATGTTCATTTCACATGAAAAAACACTTAGAGGGTATCACATGAGTGTTTATTTCATATGAAATTACATCATATGCAGAGTGTCATGCTTGAGTGTTCATTTCGCATAAAACTCCATATAACAATGGTCATGGTTGAGTGTTTATTTCACATGAAACCACATTATTTATTGAGGGTGATTTATAAGTGTTCATTTCGCATGAAATTTGTGTAATAAAGCAAATAGTAATCATAATTGTTTGTCTTTGGAAGAAACATTAAATTTATTCAGTGTTAAACTTTAGTTAACAAATTGAACTCATAAGCTAGAATTTATTTGTTAGAAAACAACAAGGACTTATTCATGATTAATAGTGGTCAATAAATATAATTATTGTGTTTGTAACTATATATACACTAATAATTGCTTTAAATATGGCACTCATGTCTTGTATGGTATATAAAATACAGAATTTTGTATCTTAATGGGGAATGGGCATTATTTTTTTGCATTTAGGAATCTGATCTTAGCCAATCATTCTGGAAAAAATGTAAATCTGGAACAAATTGTTACGCATTATATTGGAACAGTATGGAAAGAGACATAATTTTATAGATGTCTTTTTTAATAATAGGGAGTCATTGTAGACCCTCCCTCCCTCCCCCCCAGACACTCAAACGTTTCTGAATAAATATAAGTGAATTTTAGAAATTATTAGCTCAGTGTTAATCTGAAAATGCAAGAACCTTCATAAACTAAATGACCCACACTTGGCTATTAAATTGATAACTTTTGTACCAAATCTTAATGTCATTATTACATACCAGGAAATCCCTATCCCAATCCATAAATATATATACTGCTAAGAATGTAATCAGTTCATTCTCTCCAAAACCATGAAAATTGATTGCTATAATAAATGAATTCAGTCTTTCAGAATTTGGTAAAAAGGGTTCAGCAGAAAGAATAGGTTTGTTGGCCCAAAATTTTTCTTGGATCTGATGTTGAAGTCAAATCAGATTGGCTAAATGAAATGATGGATTCATCTTTACATGATAATGCATCTGAAGTCATGGTTGATTCTTCGGTTGACATAATATCTTTTGCCTTAGATTTTTCTTACTTTATAACATTTCATCTTATATACACAATTCATCTGTGCTAATCCTATGCAGGCAACATGGTCAGCCTATCAAGACCTGTGTGGGCGTGGTTATTCAAGAAATGGTCCAATCAGAAATTGCAGGAGTGATGTTTACCCATAACCCCGTCACAGCTAGTCCAAACATCATGGTGATAGATGCAGCTTATGGACTGGGTGAGGTAATTAGAACTACCCATCTACTTAATCCTACTGTCTACCAACCTACCTACTTACCTACCTACCTACTTAACCCTTAAAGTGCTACATTGTTTTGCAGTACAAGGTTCCTCAGTGCTAAATTGTTGGAGGAAAGAAAAAGTAGAAAACTGGACAATTTTTAAATTGCATGTATTTCAATAAATATACACAATAGGTACACAAACCCTATATGAAAAATGATGATCGATGTGTACAGGTGCAATCAACGCTTTGCTTGCTCCAGTAATTTCATAATTTTCAAATTCTTCAAAATCATTATTATTATACTATCAGAAACCAGTATTTGTTCCAAGAAATCACCATCGTATTTAGTGTTGGCCATTTTAACGTTTTGCAGGTGCCACATGCTAGAAAGCGAGTATTTGTAAAACTTAATGCATAGTAAAGTACAATGGAATGGTTGTTCTGGGCCTTTTAAAACCAGTCAAATATAGTTTTAAAAGCAGTCATGGCTAGTTGAAGTAATAGGATGTGTACATTGTTGCTTACCTAGAAAACGACTTAAGTCATGACAAGCACAACGAGACATCTACTGACTGTGTGACTAAAGTCGCGAGTAACACTTTAAGGGTTCATACATTTCTATATATCTACAAACAACTCAGTAGTCTACTGCTATGTATTGTGATATAATCCTTGGAGCTGTTGATATGCCAGAATTATTTGTAGGACTTTGCATGAAATTTTACAGTACAGTGTAGATGCAGCATATTTTTCAGGTTGTTGTCTCTGGGAAGACAGTACCAGACACCATCAGGGTTGAGCATCCATGGGAAGGGGATTTGAAAATAATAGAAAAATCTATAGGAGCCAAAAGTCTACGAGTTATCGCATCTGGTAAGCTAAAATGCTACATGCTTATAGTTTTGCAACACCAGTATGGTTGAGCACTCACCTTAATCAGAATGGGCAGGGGGACGAAGATACAACATTTTAATTACAACGCCATTTTGTCTATGCAGTCTTAATGGGAAGACACATTATCTGAGTGACAGATTTTCAGTTATGGCCACAGACTCACTAGTCACATAGGGTATTGAGCTCATTTAGGTAGAGGAAAATAAAAAGTGTTGGAATTTTTCAATTCCAGGCCATTCAAGGGTTTCTAATTCTGCTATAAGTCTAGCATAGTTGCAGCTTGTTTTTTGCAATAGCTGTGAATAAAATTGGCCAAGTTTTGAGAGTCATTTTTGTTGAAATAAATTCTTGTTTGCTATTTCTGTAAATGAATTTTGGTGAATCATTGCCATAGAGCTAATCTAATTAAATTCAATATCAATTTTTTTTATGACCACATTAAAATGAATTCACCTTAGTCACTATCTAATCATAATTATTCATAATTGAGTAATATATTTTGTTCCGTCTAATGTTCATTTTCTCATCAATTCCTTTTTGTCCTTTACATTTTCACACAGATGTATATTTTTAGTAAGGTTTTGCAAATACCAGGACTGACAAAAAGAATCAGAAAATTATATTCAATGTTTTTTACCTATAATTTTTCATTACAACATCAATGAAGTTAAAAGTGTTTATATATTTGTTGAAGACCATTGGACAGTGTTGTGTTTATTTGTAATGAGTATTTCTTCATGTTCTTATTTTCTTTCCAGACTCGGGTCAGGGTGTACAGGAAGTCACAGCGGACAAAGACAGTGCTGACACTTGCTGTCTGACAGATCTGCAAATTGTGCACCTCTGTCACATAGGTATTAAGGTATGCTTTTTGTCTCTACTGCAGACATTTTTGTAAAGTTTGCATCCATTAGTACAGAGATTTACTCTTAATTGTAGGTAAAGCAGGTGAGATATGAGAAAATTCTGACTGAAAATGAATTCCAGGGAAGTGAGGAGTGTAATAGTGACGTTTATAGTGCCATTTATTAAACAAGCCTAACTGATTTGAACTGAATGCACCATTTTGATTTAAGATGCTCTGAGCTCAGTCCTTGACAGTGATATAAATGCAATTATTTTTCAGATAGAACAGTACTATGGAAATGCCCGAGACATTGAGTGGGCCATAAAAGGTGATACAGTATACCTTTTGCAGGTAATTTCAATCATACCTTTTTATAGTCAAACCTGGCAATAGTGGCCACTTATAGGAGAAAGACAAACTGGCCTTTTTAAACAGGTTATCTCTGCACACAGGTTCACCTTTTGAAATTGGTTTTGAACAAATACCTTGAAACAAATATCATTATTTGTATTATTGCAGATTGTTGTTTTAGTGTACTCTTTATTAAAGTCATAAATTACATATATATATTGTTCTCCCCCAAATTTATGTTTAACATCAGATTACTGTATTCTACTCACATTAATTCATCCCCTAAATTAAATAAATACTCATTTCATATAATCATGGCTCTTACTTTATTTTGTTCACCATGACAAAACAATCATTTCAATGTAAACCGCTCAGGTGGCCTAGTGGTTAGAGCAACTGCCGTGGAAGCAAGAGGTCGTGGGTTCAATCCCCGGCTGAGTCATCCCAATGACTTACAAAAATGCTACTTACAGCTGCCTTGCTTGGCGCTCAGCATTAAGAGGTTAGTGACAGGACTGGTCGGTCTGGTGTCAGGATAATGTGTCTGAGTAGAACATCATGCTACATGTCTGTGGCATGATGCAACAGTGCTAGACATCACTATAAACTGCTTCAATCCAGACATCGTAGCAATATGACTGATTTTTTTTTAAAAGTTACGTTAAAAATCCTAATAACATATACTCATTGCAATGCTGATTGATAGTTTACATATAACTGTACAATAGGGGGCTCTTTTTATTTTGGACCAAATTGTTTAAGTTAGTCTTGGGAAACAGCTGTCCTTAGAAAGCCTTGGAAACAGCTGTTCATGCTGTAATGAAATAAAAATAATAATGTCTGTATTAGGCAGTTGGGTAGAAATAATGTCTGTATTAGGCAGTTGGGTAGAAATAATGTCTGTATTAGGCAGTTGGGTAGAAATAATGTCTGTATTAGGCAGTTGGGTAGAAATAATGTCTGTATTAGGCAGTTGGGTAGAAATAATGTCTGTATTAGGCAGTTGGGTAGAAATAATGTCTGTATTAGGCAGTTGGGTAGAAATAATGTCTGTATTAGGCAGTTGGGTAGAAATAATGTCTGTATTAGGCAGTTGGGTAGAAATAATGTCTGTATTAGGCAGTTGGGTAGAAATAATGTCTGTATTAGGCAGTTGGGTAGAAATAATGTCTGTATTAGGCAGTTGGGTAGAAATAATGTCTGTATTAGGCAGTTGGGTAGAAATAATGTCTGTATTAGGCAGTTGGGTAGAAATAATGTCTGTATTAGGCAGTTGGGTAGAAATAATGTCTGTATTAGGCAGTTGGGTAGAAATAATGTCTGTATTAGGCAGTTGCTCAAAACAATTGGCTTATCTGAGAAACCTGTGATAAATAGTAAATCAAAAGAAGTTATATATGAAAATTCTTTGTGACCTATACAATTTTGCCTGCCTTTACAGACAAGTGTTAAATTTTGAATTACCAATTACCACTGACCCTTACAAAAAGGGGTGTAATTCATAACTCTTCTCAAAAAGAAACCTATTTCTTCATAGAAAGCTTGATCCACATAAAAATAGATGAAATTATGTAACTAGGATTGTCACTTCCATTGCTGCTGTGATAAGACAACTACATTGACCACCATCTAGCAAATGAATTGCTGTCGTATTAATGCCTTACTTTCTATTTTCACATATTGACATATTTTTAGTTACACTGTCCCTTTGATTTATGCTCAGTGAATCTTGCGTATGGTACACAAATAAGATCTGAAACATTTGCAAATCAATTCATGTGATATTCTTTTATCTAAACCATGCTTTCTCATGAAGCAAAAATTTAGTTTCTGTAACTAATGGTTACATGTAGGATATATATATATATATATATAGGAAATTTGTGGAGGAAATTAGATTTGCCATTATGGACGGTAACAGTTACTGCTCTTGTGAACAGGTGACTATTAGGACAGGGTTGACCGTTGTCATTGTGAACTGTTAGACTGTGCTACTTTTGTGAACAGGTGACTATTAGGACTGGTTTGACTGTTGCCATTGTGAACTGTTAGACTTTGCTACTTTTGTGAACAGGTGACCAGAAATATTACCATGATATAAGTATCACTTAAGACTGTTAGGACATGCTAGTCTGTGCTTCCTTTGTGAACACATGGCCGTTAAGACAAGTTTCATTATACATGAGTAAAATCCAGTTGCAAACTGAATAAACCCAGATATGTCATTGCATAATGCATTATCAGATCTGGGTCTATACAGTTTGTTAGAAATTATCAGTAGAACCAGAAAAAAACATTAGCGTGTTAGGTGTTTGTAGATCGGGGTCTGTATCATATGCAGTTGTGCCTGACCTGTACATGAGTGAGTATGGTATACAGTGGTCATCCTTCTGTGAGGCTACCCATTCATGAAATATTATGTGCACTGTATTGGTGACAATTCATAACAAGTGTCAATTTGACCAACCAGTAGTGTGAACATTTAATCCACATCTTTCTACTGTATATAAACAAAAGATGGATACCCTCTCAGTGGTGGTGTCCCAGGCAGATTGAATCAGCATCTCCTACTTCTCCGTATTCCATTCTAATCTAGATGGAATGCGGTGACACTTTTTCTGAGGAGTGAGTTTTCATTATCCCCCCCCCTTCCCCCGCATGGCACCATGGTGGGACAGACATTACTGGCAATGGATTGGATCTATCCTTTTCTGCTAGGATCAACAAAATGGAGAGAGCCCAAACTCTACCCATGTATGATCTAAGAGGGATGAGGCACTAAAGGTAGTCAACAGCCTTATTCTCTCATTGCTCACATTACACAGAAGTGGGATCAGGTTGACAAATATTTTCTCTATAACGGTGAACTCTCTCTACAGTTTGCTGAGGTTCCAGTGGTGATTGTTCCTCTACCTCTGTTAGGGTCAACAACCATGTCCCACCTGTCAGGCTAGTTGGTGGAAGATGTCTGGCATTTCATAGTGTTAAGTGCTTCCTTCCCAAGGATTTATGCCTGAGCCCTTGTGCTTTGAGGATAAAAATATTTTTTTCAGCCTGGATAAACTCTTGTTGGCAGTTTACTATCCAAACCTTCTGGAGTTTGGCAGACAGCAAAAGGTGTTGTCCCTTCATGCTTTGATGGCTGGTTTTGCATCTAGCTATCCTGTCCATTCATTCACTTTTCCTCTTCACCCCCAACTATGGAGCAAGGCAGATGAGTTATTGACCTGGGCTTGCCTCCTAGTTAATACCTTGGAGGCTTGAGTTTAAGGCCAAGACAGTCATCATTATTGCTGATTTAATTTGGGAGGACTCCTTCATTCTTTTGATTCAGTGGCACTTCAGTGGATCATGGAAAATGCACCAAATATATTGATACATGTGCTTTTTAGATTCATGATATTGTCTGCATAGCAGTTACATCTCCACAGGGAGCTGCTTTGGAGAAATCAAAAGGCTTGCTGGACCACAGTAAGAGCCAACTGAGGACAGCCCCACTTGAGGTGGAGATGCTTGTTCAGATGTCTCATCCACTGTGTTGTGTGTTTGTTTGACCAACAACATTGGTTCCTTGAAGATGCTCCTGGTCCATTGAACAAGATAAAAATTGCACTTGCCTGTGTGCCTCTTGGGATCTCCCAAATTTTCAAGCAGTTACAGTTTCAGCAGTCTCAGAAACAGCTTCAATTCAAAACTCCCTCTTCACATCATTTCGTAGATGAGGCAGTTGGAAAGGCCAAGGGAGAACGTTTTTAAACTCATCCCACTTTTCTTTGGAGGAAGTCAGCAGCCCTTAGGCACTGGTGCCCTATCACCATGTCTTCCTCTTAACAGTGTCCCATTTGGGGCTTGGATCACCCCATTTCCAATGGCTTGAACTACCACCATGGATGATGTGTAAGTCAGTTTGTTTTACTCTAAAGGATGGCTGTCAGCTTTATTTCAAAGAGCATTCTGCATTGATGGATCTTCATCATCTATAACCACTTCAGATTGGCATGATTAAGAGAAGAGTTATGTACCCTTACTTTGTTGTGAGGGTACAATATGACCAGGTTTTGTCCTGTTCCTTAATGTTTCAAAGGAAGGCAGAAACATTAGACTCATAGTCAACCTTTCTGCCTAGAGAGAACTGCCTCAGTCAGGGCATCCATAAGGTCTTACAACTGACTGGTCTCCATTGCTCTGTAGGTTGCATATTTTCATTGTTCATCCTCACAAAAGATGATTTCACCTTGGTAAGGATGTATTTAAATTCCAACCTCGTCTGTTCAGACTTGTCTCAGTTCCCAGAGCTTTTACCAGGGTATTGGGTTAGTTACAGCCTACTTGAGGTCTCAAGGATCTCCCATCCTCCAGTATATCAATGACTGGTTGGTGCACAGCATGCTCAGAGAGTAGTGACCCATCTTGATCATATTATAAACCTAGAGACGTTTGATCTTGTCTCTTTCTCACCAGACTGAGACAATATGATTATGCGAGAAAGCATACTACAAGCCTTCCATGTGTCAGTTGTTCTTACCTGGGTTTTCCAAGGTTATTTGTAAACCAGTAATTCTGACTGCCAGGTATAGCTGATCTTTCACTGAATAATGCCATTGAACACCAAAACAACAACAGCAGCTAGACAGGAATGACAATATCCTCTTCCAGATATCGATTCTCCTAGCCAAGACTTCGTTGTTAGTCCATCTTTACCTCTCACTCCCGGTGACTCAAACTGGGGACTTAGTTCCCCTTGGAATGGGAGACTCTACAAAGATCTTCTATCTGCTTGGACCCCCTCATGGATTTTGATTTTTAACACCACCTGAGATGGGGTCTTATTTTGCACCATTTTCTGACCAGAGTCCCAAATCACACCCCTAAACCCCGCTCCTTGCAGCAGATTTCAGCTGGCATGCACACCTAGAGCCAGAGGGCATAATTATTTTAGGATCTTGAAGAAGTGATTCATCACTGAAACAACTTAGAAATGTGGGCAGTGTTTCTCACCATACACGGGCTCCTACAAGTATTTCTTTACCTGGTAAAGGCCTGATGGTTTGATTTGGCATCTTGTGAAGGGAGAGAATAAGATAGAAGCATTTCTTTCTGCTTCTAAAAGATTTGTCATATATTTTGGTGTCATCTATTTCCAAGTCGATTGTCAAAGCTATCAGGAGAGCTTATCAGAATGTCACTGAGAGAAAACGTTTTGTGAGGATTAAAGGTACATGAAAATTGGGTTATTTATATTTCTTCTATTTTATTAACTGCACTTTGGTTGATGTTTTAAGAGTCACTTTATTGTGGTCTCATATTACCTTCTTCTCATTTTACCTTTGTTAGCATGCCAGTGTGAAGAAAATTGGGGTGGGTGGGCAGGCAGCATGATAGTGATTCCACAACAAGTGGCTCATCATTTTACAAACTTGCAGCATGAACACTTCTTCTGTAGGCATAAGTACAATACTTTTTTTTAACCATGTTTCATGTTGCCACCAGCCACACTCCAAACTGGAAAATTCAGCATTGCAATAGCAGCAGGAATAGTATCACTGCCATTAAAATGTATTCTCTGTGTGTTGGGGGAAATTATTTTAATTAGGTAATATGTGCCAAAAATTATTGCTGTCGGTCACTTCTCCCACCACACTGTGATATCCTGTTCTCAAGATCAAAATGGATAGTAACCCATATGTGGGTTGTAATGTAATCTGACTGGGTTATTGATTTTATCTCTAGAACATTGTAATGTTGTAATCTGACTGGGTTATTGATCTTATCTCTAGAACATTGTAATGCTGTAATCTGACTGGGTTATTGATCTTATCTCTGGAACATTGTTATGTTGTAATCTGACTGGGTTATTGATCTTATCTCTGGAACATTGTAATGTTGTAATCTGACTGGGTTATTGATCTTATCTCTGGAACATTGTAATGTTGTAATCTGACAGTGTTATTGATCTTATCTCTGGAACATTGTAATGTTGTAATCTGACCGGGTTATTGATCTTATCTCAGGAACATTGTAATGCTGTAATCTGACTGGGTTATTGATCTTATCTCTGGAACATTATAATGCTGTAATCTGACTGGGTTATTGATCTTATCTCTAGAACATTGTAATGCTGTAATCTGACTGGGTTATTGATCTTATCTCTAGAACATTATAATGCTGTAATCTGACTGGGTTATTGATCTTATCTCTAGAACATTGTAATGCTGTAATCTGACTGGGTTATTGATCTTATCTCTAGAACATTATAATGTTGTAATCTGACTGGGTTATTGATCTTCTCTCTAGAACATTGTAATGCTGTAATCTGTCTGGGTTATTGATCTTATCTCTAGAACATTGTAATGCTGTAATCTGTCTGGATTATTGATCTTATCTCTAGAACATTGTAATGTTGTAATTTGACTGGGTTATTGATCTTATCTCTAGAACATTGTAATGTTGTAATCTGACTGGGTTATTGATCTTATCTCTAGAACATTGTAATGTTGTAATCTGACAGAAATTATTGATCTTATCTCTAGAACATTGTAATGCTGATTGGAGGAAGGAATTCATGTACCTTGGACATGGGTTTAGATGCCCTGGAAAGGTAAGCATTGCAGTAGTATCAGGCAAGTACTACATAATGAAAATAAGTTTTGCCTCCCCCCCCCATGTTCCCCAACCCCAGTCACATTTTAGTAATGCCAAAATCTGTGGTGATGTCACCAAGTGTTACTGAGTGCACTCATATAAGATGTTCATTAACCAGCTGTTGTCATGTACATCTTTGAATCAGATCTGACGAAAATATTAAAAACTAAAATGCGCCTGTTGATAAAGTATTCCTTGAGCTACATAAATTGGGGCATGAAATAAAGTAATTCTTCTACTTCAGAGAGATTCTATAAATATTTGACAGAAAGAATACATTTTTATGCAGTGCTTTATGTTTACATTCTAGGCTCGTCCAATCACAACGTTGGATCAAGAGACAGATGAGGAATTGATACATGAATTTGATACCCCGATTGTATCCGATTCGGAGAGATTAATCCAGGGAAACATTGGGTGAGCTTTGTACCTGTCATTACAAACAATGCCCCCTCTCTAAAAAGACAATATTTTAGAGGTTCTTATGTGAGATGGCTATAATCTTGGAATTCTTTTTTACATTGCCATTTAATTTATATAATCTGTATGTTGAATCTTAGCTGATATCCATCCATTGTAATGAAGTTTTACATGACCATATTTTAAATAATATTTTGGTCTTGTGTACAGTACATTCCTTTAAAAATCTGTGTACTTAATAGGAAGTCCAACTATAATTTTTATCAACATACTAAACTCTTACAGTTTCAAGGAACAATTAAGCAGAAAAAAAAGAATCACAATTGGCCACAAAAATGTCAGTAAGATGAAAACAAAATAGTCTAGCATGTTTTTTTTTTTATAAACTGCCCTTTCTAGTAAAGTGTTATTTTAAGCTGATTTTGTTTTTGTTTTTTTTTTGTTTTTTTATGGTTTAACGCCATTTTTCAGCACAATATATAGGCTATACATGGCGGCCAGTATTAGTGGTGGAGGAAGAAACCGGAAAAACCCCGGAAAGAACCACCGACCCACGAGAAGCTACTGGCAAGCTTTCTCACTTAACTACATTAGCCGAATCTTAGACTCGAACCCACGCAGACAGAGGTGAGATGGCAGTGGTCCGTAACGGACAGCGCTTTAGACCACTCGGCCACTCGGGGCCCCAGCTGATTTTGTTGCAGTTATGTTTTGATATCTGTGTAATAATGGTGTGTTACAGTTATCTTTTTGGCAATGGTGTGTTACAGTTATCTTTTTGGCAATGGCAATGGTGTGATACAGTTATCTTTTTGGCAATGACAATGGTGTGTTACAGTTATCTTTTTGGCAATGACAATGGTGTGATACATGTATCAACATGTGTGCAATGACAATGGTGTGATATAGATATCACCATTTTGGCAATGACACTGGTGTGATACAGGTATCTTTTTGGCAATGACAATGGTGTGATACAGATATTTCACCTTTTTAACAATGGTCATGGTGTAACATAGCTGCCAACCCTCACGATTTTGGTGTGAATTTCATGACTTTTTCAGCAATTCACGGATTCATGCCACATGCTAAAAGTTTATTCCTCAATTCTCGATTATTGAAAATATTTAATAAAATAGTCAATTTCTTGGTAAGTGCTAGTTGTGATATTGGCAGTTGCTGAAACAGTCCGGTACTACTGGTCACGATATTAGTGAAACTATAGCTGATTGGTACAGTTGTCATGGTAGCAAGTATTTTAGCGTGTTTTAATCTTTACATAAGGCTAGTTTGACAAAAGAAATTAAGAGACTGGGGCCTAACCAGAATTTTGTTCCACGCATGCAACACCAACACTAATTTGAATTACCGTTCGACAACGCATCTTGAAAAATGTCTTCACCTCCAAGGAAAAAGATAGTCTGAGTTTCTTCTGACTAGGAGTCACCCCACTTTTTTTTATTTGGACATTTATGTTGGAGTGTAGGGTCAGAGTCCATTCCCTATAGAAAAGTTGGAATTCGCCACTTGTGGTGGCCGCTTACTAGCTGGCCCAGCAAAACTTGAATGACCTTTCATTGAGAAATACCAGCATGAAATCAATAGGAATATTATTTATTTTCTTAAAAATCATGAGCTTAGCATTCGTCATGTCTTTAATCTGCTGTCAGAAGAGATGAAAGTATGTCGTTGCTGAAATTTGGCCTGGATCTCGCCATTTTTCAGTGCAAGTCACATGACTATACAAGTATCATAAACTACATGTCAGTGACATCAGAGGTCATATAGTCACATGATATTGAGTTAAACAAATTTCCAAAGTTGTTGTACATAGAATTTGGACATATTATATAGAAGTCACTTTATGTTTGTAAATAAATAAAATGCACACCTAATTCCCAACATAATTATATATTCTGAGAACAATGACCAGAAACCTGCCGGTATTGCAGCAGGTTGGAGAAAGTACCAAACACGCGTTAGCGATAGCTTTGCTGGTGTCACGTGACTACTACATTGACATGTGCTCTCTGCATAGTGAATCTGTTTTCAACATTTAGAGATTGTCGGTCATTGTTTTCACAATAGATATTTTGAAAAGTTTGTTTTTTAATTGTTATATTAAAAAAATGTGACTTTCATTTATATGTTTGATTTGTTTTCCTACAGCAAAACTAGAAATGGTGTATTGTTGATACCATGTGACTATGACCTTTGATGTTGCAAGAGTTGTGTTGGCACGTGACTAGGAATGCAAATGACCAGATCCCAGTCAAATTTCAGAAATGGTGTACTTTTGTCTTCTCTGTCAGAGGATTAAAGACATTACAAATGCTATGATAGCATATTCAGAGAAAATAAAACATATTCCTATCGATTTTATGCAGGTATATCTTGATGAAAGGTGGTTTAAGTTTGCCAGGATGGTTAGTAAGCGACTACTCCATGCCAACACTAACTGGTGTCAGTGAATTCCAACTTTTTGATAGAGAATGGACTATTGACTCTACATCCCATCATAAATGTCCAAATATTGAAAATGGGGTGGCAAGGGTCAGATGAAACTTGGACTAGGAATAAGAAATATATTGCACAAAAAGTGAAGTTTTATTTGGAATATACCAAACATTTGCCATGCATTCAGCCAACAAACACCGATATACATCAAGCTTTGCACGTAGTGTGCCACAAATGTTAGCATTAGGCATGGTGGCAGAGATGATGTGAGGAAGCATATTGGAAGCAAAAAGCACATAAAAGTTGGGAAAATTAACTCCCAGCAGATTTCATCTCTGGAATATTTTAAGCCATCGATGGAAGAACTGCAATGTACCATCCCTGCAGCATTGTTTGTGAGTTTTCATGTTGAACATAATCGACCTCTATCTGCTGGAGACTATGCTAAACATTTGTTTTGACAAATATTCCCAGACTCAATGATAACTTCACAAATTCATGTCAAAATTCACTAATTTTATCCCTGTTTTCACTATTTGTATGCCTGGACGGTTGGCAGCTGTGTACAGATTTCATAATTTTAACAATGATCATGGTGTAATACAGATATCATCTTTTTGGTAGTGATGGAGATGACATCATTCTTGGCATTAAGATTCTGTACTAAATTTTTGTTGAATTGTTTTCAAACTCGTGTACAGTAGGCATGAGCTAAATCATGGAACAGTTTGTAGGCAATGTTTCATGTAGCCATGAGTTTAGCTTAGGGGTAGTTTGCATACATTTTTGTTTTACCAACATCTTTATAGTTATCGCATATTTTCCTATATTCAGCTTGCTTTCTTTTTATTATTATCCGTAATGTCAGATAATAACATCTAGAATCTTTTAAAACAATAATGTAATCAAAACTAGGTAAAACATTTTGTATAAATATTACCATGATAAAGTTTATTACTTTTACTGTTGGATAAATATTACCATGATAAAATTATTACTTATACTGTTGGATAAATATTACCATGATATTATTATCACTTATACTGTTGGATAAATATTACCATGATATCATTATCACTTATACTGTTTAATAAATATTACTATGATATCATTATCACTTATACTGTTGGATAAATATTACCTTAATATAATTATCACTGTCAGACTTTTGTACATCTAGATAATGGTCCTTTTTCGGCAAAATGCTATGCAGAAAAACTATGTATGAATTAGTCATATCTTGTCAAAATAAAAGAAGCTCAATCATACTTTTTTATCAGATTTCCAACACTAGTAATCCGATAGATTTCAACATGACATTGCTGTTTTTATCATTATCTTTAAATAAACTAAATTGAAATTCCTTTCATTTAATTCTTGTAATACAGTGAATAATAGTACACACATTTTTTAAACATTCAGATATTTATATGCTGTTTTATGGAGGCAGTACAAAATGTGCACCATTAGTTATTGAGATTGTACCTCTGTAGGACTCCATCAAGAATAATATAGTTTTGATTCATGATTGTTTTAAAATTTGTTTTTCTTAGATTAAAAGTGCTCACTAGAAAAATATAGTACGCTTAACATGATAATAAATTAGTTGCACAAATCCATGTATAATTTTTTCCATCTTTTCAGAAATTGTCAGTTACTGTAGAAATGTAGGAAAATTTAGAAATTGAATTGTATTCTGATAACTCAACAGGGCATACTTTTTATTCTGACAATTAATTAAACCATAGGGAAATATTTTTATGATAGTGATAAAATCCAGACATATTTTTGTATTTGTCCATGTATTTTATTAACTTTTGTTATTTTTGTTTAATTAGGGAGATGATGCCAGGTTGTGTGACTCCATTAACAATGACTACATTTGCTAGAGCTGTCAATGATGCTACCAGTGTAAGTGAAGTGTAGTAAGGTGTAATGATAGAATTGCATTTCTAGAATTAAAGTAAAGTATTATTTAGTATCCAATTACGTGAAGAGGGCAGGTGCTTCTGTTATGTAACTAACTGTTTGCCTAGATCTTGATCCCATGTCATGTCAAGATAATGATGTTGAATCATGTCCTTCCAAGCTCAGTGTACAGGCAGTCTTTATGAGAGTGAAGTTCTAAAAAATTAATTTGTCTTGAAAACCATTGAAGTCTTTATGATAGTCAACATCCACGTCAGAAAACCCAGCTAGTTCTCATCCATTCGGTTCATTTCTATGTATGTGATGCTAGACATCACTATAAACTGTCCCACTGCGAACATTATAATGATATGACTGAAACATTGTTAAAGCTGTGTTATAAATTCAAATCAAACACAGACACACACACACACACACACCAAAACTCGTTTTAAACTACACAAAGTTTCAAGTTCATAAAATAGATTATTATAGAAAGTACAAGAAAGCAAATTTATATTAGAAAAACTGCATATAAACTGTAATTTAAATAACACACAATACATAGGTTCAATAGGCACTTTATTGTACATATAAAATAATCTTTGGCATAATGGAGGCAAGTCCTGTCACAGCACACTGCCCCAGCCCAGCTCTGAATTTCTTGTAAAGGAATGCCTCAGGAAAAGAGACTTGTGGGAGTTTGTAGGGTTGTGAAGTGTGTCCATCACCTGTATGTGGAGCTGTAAGGAGCTGATAGGAGGTATATAGGGACCCTGATAACTGAAACTCTACGAGTCTGATCTTGAGGATGCCATGGCAACAAACATCAGCCAATCCTCTATACATGCACCATAGGAAGTAGGTATGAAGTATATATATGGACATAATAGTTGAGTAGCTTTAAGTGCTGATCCAAATTGGGGTTCCAAAGCCAAGTTGTGAATGCATGAATTTGGCAATGGTCCAGAAACTTGGCAATGGTCCATTGTTCCATAGGAATACCTCAGGAAGAGAGAGACTCTGGTTAGTTTGTAGGGTTGTGAAGAGTGTCTGACACTGGTATGTGGAGCTGCAAGGGCTGATATGAGATGTATAGGGACACTTTCAGTATGTTTTATCTTTTCTGATTTCATTGTTATTGTTTTTTGTTTTTTCTGTATTGTAGTCATATCATTATAGATGTTGTAAAGCGCTTAGAACTTTTAAAGATTAGGCGCTATACAAAGTCCTCATTATTACTATTATTATCTATATGGATAATTATGTCCAATATACACATATTATTTGTTGCTGAAAATTGGCCTCCATGAATAGTAAAGTCTCCTCACTCAGAGCAACCATAGTAGACAAAGAGGGACCCAACATGGGGCCAGAGAAGAATGCACTGTGTGTTACTTAAACTATATTTAATCAATTAAATTACAATGATATCAGATTTTAATGTGCCTAATATCTTTGTATTTTCCTGAAATATTTGATCTGTTCTTCAGTTTTATTTTGTTTGATGCACATGTGACACGTCAAAACAGTTAATTGGTAGTGTCTTTTGAGAGCAGACAGACCATTGTGTTTTATTTTAATGGCAAAAATAGTTCTGATCAAGCAGTTTTCCCACAAAAAGTATATTTTAATTATTTAATTTTGAAAGTTTATAATGTTATAAGTATTTAGTATTGCAGCATGTTTCAGCTTTTTATTATAAAGGTAAAAGGATTAATCATGTATATAATACAAGAATAATATTAGGATTAGGATTAGGTACTCTTAAAGTGTATAATAATGATAGAATATTATAAGAAATATGGAGTGTATAATACCATATAATATTAGGATTACTTATGGAGTATATATAATAAATATAATATTAGGATTACACTTGGAGTAAATAATAATAAATATAATATTAGAATTACACTTGGAGTGTATAATAATAAATATAATATTAGGATTACTTTTGGAGTATATAATAGTAAATATAATATTAGGATTACACTTGGAGTGTATAATAATAAAAAGATAATATAAGGATTACTTATGGAGTATAAATGTAAGAATTGCTCATGGAGTGTATAATAATAATAGAATAGTAAATACAACATAAGGAATACTTGTAGAGTCTATAAGATAAGAATTACTGATGGAGTTTATAATAATAAATATAATATTAGGATTACACTTGGAGTGAATAATAATAAATATAATACTAGGATTACACTTGGAGTGAATAATAATAAATATAATATTAGGGTTACACTCAGAGTATATAATAATAAATATAATATTAGGATTACACTTGGAGTATATAATAATAAATATATAATATGAGGATTACTTATGTAGTATAAATGTAAGGATTACTCATGGAGAGCATAATCACATAGAATATTGTAATGATTACTCTTGTAGTATATAATAATGAATAGAATAACATAAGGTGAGTTTATAATAATACATAGAATTACTCATGGAGTGTATAATAAATAAAATAATACAGTAGTCCCCTTCTGCACCGGGAAAGTGGCCTTATAAGGTGGCCTTTCCAGAGAGGGGGCTAAATTTATTATGAGAAGTACATGTATATGTAATGTATGTAGTAAGAAAGCTACATACTTCAAAACATTAAATATCTTCGTCTAAATGAAACATTAATCAATAAAAGTTTTTTTTGTTATAATAACAAATTTATTTCAACTGAATATACGTTACTATTTTTGCTTTCTTGGCGTAAGTGTGATATGCGAGTGGGTATTATTGTCATGCACATTGCAAATGGATTCAAAAATGTCATTTACATCTTGGTACATAAATAATTATCTTTCCATTTGTTCCATTTTCCCACTGCTGCTGAATAACCTTCTGATCGGTTGTGACTTTGTTTATTTGAATTATTTCAACATAAACTTTTTTTGTTTTGGGTATTTTCTACATAAAATTGTTTGGCAAGCCCCCCCCCCCCCCTCTCCCCCGATGTCGTTGAGTAGAATAACCAACTTCTAAAATAATGTCTCTGTTAATGTGATGACATGTTAATGTTTGGTAATGATTTATTCAGTTGTTGCTGACTGTATGCGATTTAATTATGCAGACAAAACTTGTGTCGAGTGGACGAAATTGTCTTTATAAAGGAAACCATAATGTGTTGTCACATGATTTTTCCAGTCTTTGTCTGGTACCCTGTTTTTTTTTTCAAGGTTCTCTGTGTGTGCCAATGTACAAAATCTATTTTTAGCACATGCTGACCCTGTTATGATCGTAACAATTATGTCTGGCTATAATCATCAAAGAGTAGAACTCGACATAGGTGTTAAACCCTAAATCTATCATAACATTATTGAGCCCATTTCCTATAAACATTGACTTTTGTAGATAATGATATACTATTAATCTTTAGTTGATTTTTTTAACGGAAACATGAAACTGGGAGACATGTATCTACGATAGAGATGATCAATTGCTTACCTTATGTCAAGATTTGAATTAATCATTGGTTCTGGATACATTTGAAGAAACAAAAGTGGCCGTTCATGAGGGGGACATTTTACATTTTTTGTACTAAAATGCTGGGCAATGGTCATGTTAGAGGGATGGCTGTTCTTGAGGGGTTCTTTTGAATACAAACTCGTTGGTGCCAAGAAATTCTGGCCATAAGAAGCGGGTGGCTGCTGGTCGGGTGGGGGGGGGGGGCGTTCGAGAGGGGGACTACTGTATAAGGATTACTTGTAGAGTGCATAATAATAGTTTATGGATTACTCATGGAGTTTATAATTATAAATACGATGCTATATGTTTGCAAAGTGATTATATGGAAATTATTGGGATAAGAAGCTTGTTGGTTTCCAGCTTTTATGAGTTCATAATCTTGCATTAATTTAATACAATCATAGACACTTGTGTATTATTCAACAAAATCTTAGATCTTTGTGTATTATTCAACATAGTCTTAGACACTTATGTATTTTCATAAAATCTTAGAAACTTGTGTATTATTTAACACACACTTTGACCTTTGTGTATTATTCAACATACTCTTAGACACTTGTGGGATAGAGCGTCCGCTCTGGAAGCGGGAGGTCGTGGGTTCGATCCCCGGCCGAGTTATACCAAAGACTTACAAAAATGATACTAACAGCTGCCTCGCTTGACGCTCAGCATTAAGAGGTTAGTGTTAGGACTGGTCGGCCTGGTGTCAGTGATATGACTGAAAAATTGTTAAAGCTACATTAAAAATCCTAATCAAACAAACAAACTTAGACACTTGTGTATTATTTAATAATCTTAGATACTTGTGTATTATTCATCACACACTTAAACATTTGTGTACTATTCAACATACTCTCAGACACATCTGTATTATTCGATATATTCCAAGACACATCTGTATTATTCGACATACTCTCAGACACATCTGTATTATTCAACATACTCTTAGAGACGTATGTATTATTCAACATACTCTCAGACATCTGTATTATTCAACATACTTTTAAACACTTCTATATTATTCAACATACTCTTAAACACTTCTGTATTCAACATACTTTGAAACACATGTATTATTCAACATACTCTCAGATTCATATGTGTTATTCAACATACTCTCAGACACATCTGTATCATTTAACATACTCTTAAACACTTCTGTATTAATGTGTTTACTGCATATGTTGGGACACCAAAAATATTATTTTTTCTTGTCTCAGAACTTATGGTGAATGTTTTTTCAACTTACATCATGTATCCAAATCTTAGCAAATGAAATAAATTTTGTTCAGTTTGTGGGGGCACTGCCTTAACCTGCCACTCCAGATGTTACAATAAAAAAGATAATTAAAATGCTTATTTGATAATAAAATGAAAGAAACTTACCTTGTAATGTTAACATTTATTCATTTTTCGGTCAACATTAGCATTTTATTAAAGAAAAAATATATCCACAAACTCCATAAAAGTAGTGCATACAGCCATAGTATTATCACTTTTGTCAGACGGGGAGCAGCAAAGAGGGTGGACAGACCGAAACTATTTAAAGCAAACCAAAACTATTTCAAGCAAACTGAAACCAATTCAGGCAGACAAAAAAAAAAGAGAAATGGTTTCGGTTTGTCACGCTAAAGACCCGGCACCAATGTCACTGCGGAGACGAATTGAAAATCCTTTTTATGATGAAAGTCTTAAGATGAAAATCCTTGAAATTGCTAGCAAAATAAGATTTCACAAACAGACTGATTTGTAAAACCTCACCTCGTAAATAAATCAGATTATTTGACTGGTCATTGAGTTTAAAATTAATTCTCGTTAACGAATCATTATGACATCATATATAGACTGGATTAGTTGGGTTCTCAATTATTAAAAACCCTGGAGGAGCTGTTGGTGCAAATGAATATAAAATATATCCTTGTTGAGCTTGATTTGATCTTTCGAGATTTATTTGATAACTTCCTTCAATAACATCACATACTAAATTCAATGCAATCATCGAGGATATATTGACGTTTTGAGGAGCGATATGCCGCCCATATCCGTCTGGGTCATTATTATGCTTGAGGATTGTTGTTGTTTGTGGTTGTGCTATTCTTTTCCATGTGTCGTGAATCCTTTTAAAAACATCATCGATGGCATCATTGAGTTTTTTCTTTAGTTCAAGTACGACATATCCTGGAAACTTAAATGTATGGATATCTTCTACGCGAATATTATATTTTGCTGCAAATTCTGTTCTGTTTTTAGCACTATCGCCAGCTAATATATATATTGAACAAGTCGCAAATTGAATTCATCTGTGTTGGCGATAATTTTGTTACATATTTCTACATGTTTGATGACTTCTTTTCGGTTGGGGGTGGGGGATTATACTAATTTTTTCTATAAGTATATTTTTAATTTTTTCAAAATTGTTATTCATCGCTGTGTGAACTGTTTGGTAACATCTGATTCATCTATTACATAAAATCTTTCATCATCAGTAGCAGCAGAGGGGGCGAATCCGACAACTTTTTACAGGCGTCAATTTGGCAATCCAAGGCTTACTCGTAAATGCTTAATAGAAGCGTCCACGGGCAAACCGAGGCTTCCTCGAAAACTACGCCAATGTTGTTGTCGCAGCCCCATTGCTGCTAATGGTTTAACAAAATTAGCCATAAATACGGTCTAATCCAATACGATATCGGGTCCGAGGATCGTGTATACTTATCATTACAAATCCATGTGGGGTGGCTCTGGTGCCGTTAAAGAAATTTTGAAACCGATTATAATCCATATCGGCGCACTAAGTCTGCCAGATATTTCATAGTGTGTGCGTATCAACTCCGTTAAATACACACAATAGATTACAATTATCTCTGATGACCTTCGGGATCTGTGTGTAACGTTGAGTGACATATATCACGCCTGTGTTTTTACGGCGCCCTCGGGAAAATATCATGACTGGTTTTTTTTTGTTCCAACATTACATCATCGTACACAACAAGATTGTTAACTCCGATATCCAAGTCTTCCACGGATGGCACTTCATCGATATCTGTGATAAACTCAATAACGTTTCCGCCGTAAGCTTCTGAAACGATTTCATTATAATCTTTTAACACTTGATAACAATGCTTATCATTCATGCTCATGGCAACTAATCATAATTTGTCCCAGGTCATATATTTCATTATCATTGTGAGCAGTAAATGAGTTTTACCACTTCCGGACGGTCCGATAATAATCATCCTGATAGAGTTTGGTAACATAGCGTGATGTTTTACTTGTTTTTTTCTTTAACGCTGAGAAATCAATTACTTCCATTTGTTAATATAACATAATAGTATTATGGATCTATTATATTGTGTGAAATGTAAAAAGCGTACACCAACTATTAACCTGACAAATGTTACCACAAAAAATAACCGAGAAGCGGTTGCTGGTAAGTGTGAGGTATGTGGGATAAAAAAATATTGATTTGTTTAAAAAAAAGTGGTGGTGATATTGCCGCCAAGTTAGCTAAACTTCCAGGGTTACCAACGATGAAGTATCCAGGTGAAAAACACCTTCCAGGATATAGTTATTGTGGACCGGGAACACGGCTCGATATTAGTCTTGATAATCAAAATAATCCTAATCCGGGAGAAAATCCAATAAATGCAATTGATGAAGCGTGTCGGGTACATGATATAGCTTACCGAAGTGGTGATTTACAGCAACGTCATCTCGCAGATGTGAAATTAATTCATGCATTGACTTCTATCACTGATAAATCCTTCAAAGAAAAATTGGCTTCATGGTTAATAAAATCAGCGATGGATGAAAGGTAAATTGATGTTAGGTGCGGGTAATTAATAATAACATGGAATCTTATTTACTATTCTCCAAGAGGATACTGGAGGGGTAAGGCAGCAATCAGTAAACTTGCTAGTGCCACAGCGGTGAAATATACTTCAGCGGCGGATTGGTTATCCAAACAGGCGATATGGCAAATTTATCTACCGCCGCCTAAACAAATTAACTACTCGCATTTTGATGTGACCGTTCCTAATGAAGTTCATCAAGCTGATATGCTATTTCTGCCACATGATGGTGGTTACAAATACGCGCTAACTGTAGTTGATATTGCGAGTCGATACAAACAAGCAGAGCCGCTAAGGACAAAATCATCAACTGAAGTGGCTTCTGCATTTGAAAGGATTTATCGATGAGGTCCTCTGCGCTGGCCAAATCTATTACAAGTTGATCCAGGCAAGGAATTTCAGGGTGCAGTGTTATCAACAATGAAACATCATAATGTCACCATTAGACGAGTGCATACTGCACTACATCGCGATCAGGCAATTGTTGAACGGTTTAATCGGACACTTGCTGAGCGGTTATTTGGATATCAATACGCGAAAGAATTCATCCAGGATAAACGATCTCGTGAATGGGTCAAGAGATTACCAGCTTTGATTACCGCGTTGAATAATGAGATTACTCGAACAATCAACATGAAACCTAACAACGCAATTAAAAAGAAGTATATACCTGAAAAACCACAAAAAGATTTTTCAAAACAACCAATTCTAGGCAATGTCACTGTTAGGTATTTATATGAACCAGGAGAGCTCGAAGGTGGTAAAAAAAAGAGCTACTGATCAACATGGTTATTAATTCAGCATCAATATCAAATTCTCTATTATTTTTTTTTTATCCTGTTGTTTATAACCAGAGAGTTTTTTTCTTATTATGTCCTTGACAGAGTCAAGGCTGACAATATCACTTATTGTAGTGTCATTATCGTCTAAAACTACTCTTTGAAGTTGATTTATTCTTCGTACTTTGGACATTGCTAGATAAACTAAATTTGACCACTCAATGTGATTATCTATGATCCAAACAACTGTAACGGATATAGTCAATCCCTGTAAAGAATGTATCGTCGCTGCGTAACCTAGCGTGCATGGGGATTTATCAGCGCGCAATGCATCTTCGACGACATTGATATCAACCAACACAATATCATTTAGCACTAAACCCTGCTTCTCACGCTGCCCAGGAATATCAACTTCGATATTTTGCCTTCTTGTATCCTTGGATCTATAACACAGCGGTGTTGGAAATGTTGAAAATTTTTCTTTATGTAATTCAAATAACTTCATCTGAAGTGTGTCTCTGACTATTTTTCTGCTTGCTACTATCAAATCGTTTGGTCTCCACACCTCTCAAAAATCATTTAATGGGGTTTCTGAAATTATTTCACGAGCTATTTCACATTGGATTCTATCTGGTTGTAATCTGATTAGTTTCTTGAACTCGTGTAATTGTTCATCAAGTGCTCTATGATCAGTATTAAATTCTTCATAGTAGTCTACAAAATTCTTCAACCAATCATGTGGAGACAAACCGACAAATGGACGTGGTTGACCATGATCGCCGCACATTATTACTTTTGTAGTCGCTAACAATAACCAATTGAGAAATTTTTGTAGTACATCTAATGACACTGTGCATATCTCATCCCATATAATGACTTCAGGAATAAATTTCTCACCCATTCGTTCAGGAGTCCATTCGTCGCCTTTCCATCGAAAGAAACTGATAAGTACAGGCATTCACCCCTCATTGTTTAATCTATTGCAAGTCTATGTGTCGTTGTTAGCACAATCATGTTTGATTTCCCTCGAAATAATTCAATCGCACGAGTTGTCTTTCCTGACCCACCACAACCGTTTAAATAAACTGTTTTGTATCTACATATTGTATCAGATATCGATGGTGCATTAGATAGTTCTGATATCTGGTTGCTTTTCAAGTATTTATCTTCAATCGTAACATCTGCTGATTCAATATAATCATGCAGTATTTCCCGCTTAATTCTCCAACATCCCCAACTCTCGTCGGAATTTGTGAATTCAGCCACCGCTTCACTGTGTTTTGCGTTTATATAAAACGAAACAGTGGCTACTCTGACCGCAAATTCAGGGAATCTATCATTGAAAATAAATTAATAGAAGCATAAGCCAGCGTAGACGCTCTTAAATGTGTATACTGAACACTATATCAACGTTGTAAGTAACAATTGTACCCAATTTGGTTCCATTGGACAAGAAAGCGTCTTTACGATCGACGTATATACCCTTAGATGTTACATCCATGGTTATAAGATCGTATTCGGTGTTGTCTATGATCAACCGCGAAGAATATCTTGCATTGTCATATTTTCCACCCTGAGTGAACTTACCAATTATTCTTCTACCAAGATATTTTGCTTGTTTATTTATAACTTCAAATATCTATTTGGACCATTGCAAGATATATTCTTCGTTGAGATCAGGGAATTGTTTTTTGTTTTTGCTGATTATACTATCTAGACTATCGGGTTGTGGTAACCAAACCTCAGTCTGAGCTCGATATGATATAATTGCTTCACTGACAATCAGCGATATCAGCATGTTACAATCAATCATATACCATAATAGCACTATTGGCATCCAATGTTTTTCAGACATGTGTCTACCAATCCAAACATAACAACATGGATGAAGTCCTGTAGCCAATTCAAATGATACCACACGAGTGAATCCAGTTAAATCAAAATCAGGTAGTGGTCCATTAATCGCAACACGGGTCATCTCATGTGTGGGATGTCCAAATCGCTTGAAGTATTCAGCACATTCTCCATACCCGAGAAAACTCCCGGGATAGCATGCATCCATATCAACAGAAATAATATTTTCGCGGTCGTATTTTGTATTCCATAATCCACCATGTCCGTATTCGATGCAGCTTTTTTTGATGTCTGTGAGAAATTCAGCTCATGTTGGTTTCCACGTGTTCTTCTTCCTCGCAAAATGAGCTGCAACCGACGGAATTGTAAAACAATTTGTTAGTAATTGTTCGTCGTTGAAACTCTTCGAGTTCACCATTGAAAAACTACTTGGTAGTTTTTTCATCTAGTTGTGCAAAGCTTCAGTACGGTATAATTCGTCGTTTGGTCTTACAAATTGATCGAATCTACCCTCGGAGTTTTCAAAACTATGCAGTTGCCACGCTGACACAGGATCGTTTTTACTTAGCTGGTAAATAAAATAAAATAATTTCTCCTCAGAGAACTCCGTGGGTATATATTTTATAGTTCTATTCCTTGGGAATATCGTTACTGCGGATGTCCACGCGTGTTCGTTATGATCAATAATTTTGATTGGAGCTCCTTCTGATTTATATTTTTATTCGTGCAATACTTCTCCGGTTATCATCATTACCGATATTGGAAATCTTAATGATGTTTCTAATTTGGTTATATCCTGAATTGTTGCCCCGTGCTCCTTCACTGTTAGTCCCCATTTGGTTATTTTTTTGCGTCTTAGATCGGTCAATTTGTTTCCCTGGGATGCATTCGTGAAGTGTTCTATTATTCGTTCTGCTACACAATTCATTCTCGTTGACAAAGTCAGCGGCGATAATTTCATAGGTGCTAGTTTTTCAATACTTGGTTTATCATTTAACAGATATATCCCATAAACAACTACTGTTACAGGATAAGCTCTTTCGTAGTATGGTTTGTCAATTCCAGTCAGAATTCCTGGCTTGGAATCTCGACTCACAATAACAGTTTTTTTATCTTTCAAGATTGGTTTAAATTTTTCTCTGATAATCCAATCTCCCTCCTCTTGGATAATGAATTTCATTCTAAAAATATACCTTTTTCGCCCAAGATGTGAAATTATCTCAGCTGCTCTTTCGTCATTCATGGTAGCATCGTTTGTTTGTACATTGACATCATCATGTACAATTCGAAATGTTGACCACATATGAGATGCTCCATCGCGTTTGAATTCATTAAAACAATCACGAATTTTACCCAACATGGTTCTATCACTTATTAGACTTTTCGGTGTATCAGTGTATACTCTATCGAGATTGAATTTAGCATTTTTCCAAGGCGTAATTTTCGATAATCTCTCGAACTCCTTCATGCTATAATTAAAACAAGTATTTAAATAGAGAGTTTATTATATAATGAATCATTGCAAATGGCTCATGATTGGATCAGTAACTCCGTGTAACAAATCATGCAGAAAGGAATTCTATGGGTATCATATGCAACGTTTTCGTCGTGAAAGTAATGGCCCCTTACCATGCCTAAGATGCGGGGTAGGGGTTAGAGGAATATCACAGTTGTGTCTCGGTTGTGGTGGTAAGAGATACAGAGAACTCCATCAATGACTCTACCTCTGATTATGCCCTTGACCGAGTTATAAGAATACCCCAAGACTACATTGATAGATTCCAAAGTAATGTTATCATTAGACCAAATAATGAATTAGACAAATGATAGTATAGTATATAATGAACCAAGAATTTCAACCCCACCCAGTGATCACCAACTACGAAGCGTCTCGTGATGGTATTATCAGACATCGTAGACTAAAGAAACCAGTTGGTGTTGTGAGTAATCAAGGGTATTTGATATTTGGTGCTGGGAAGAAGAAATATTATAATCATCGTTTCATGTATGAAGTATATAATGGATTGATCAAAGATGGTTTTGTTATTGATCATATAAATAGTATTAAGACTGATAATTCTTTATCGAATCTACAAGCTATCTCTCAGAGTGAAAACGCCAAACAAGGACAGACTGGCACTTATAAATCAATTGTAAAATCATTTAATATGGCAACTAATGAAGAAATAGTATTTCAATCGATGAATACCGCCGGTAGATATTTTGGTATTTGTATGCCCTCGGTACGAAGAGTAGCAGAGAATATAACCAATTCGGCGATTTCAAAACGTTTTAAAAACAGAATTAAGTTAACTTATGTCTAACTATATGTATTTTGATAGCATTAAGGGGAATAACTCGTGTAGGTATGTTACGGCTTAACGAGAGTTACGGATCTTAATAGTTTTTTTTTGAAACACTGTCACCTAATTTCGATGGTAGTTTTTGATTGGTTGATTTAGCTGTCATGATTCTCAGCGGAGATAATTATATGTTTTTTTTTTATAAGAAAACTAATCAAACACGTAGTGTTTACAAACAGTTGTATTCTTTTCTGGATTTTTTTTCAGGTATTCGGTGTTGCCTCAGCGTTGTCAATGATCAGTATTAAACACATTAAAGAATAAAATCGCACACCTCTGTGTTCTGTTTGTCATGTATAAACAGCTTATATACCATATCGTCTGTTATATTATTGGGGGTTTTAAGTGTCGAAAATCATACGTCAATCATACAACCCACGCACTATCCACGGATTTTTATCTGGGTTGTATGATTGTTCACGTATGAATGTAGACCACGCCCCCATCATTGTATTTATCCATTGTCATTTATCATTTATTCATTCATTGTTGTGTTGTCCTATACAGTTCGCCATTAAACTCGAATTGGGGATGGTATAATCACGCCATTGACATCATTCATTCATTGTTGTGTTGTCCTATACAACTCGCCATAAACACTCGAGTTGGGGGTTGTAATGTGTACTGTCGTATATGTAACCTCTGGGCGCCTTCGATGTATAAATACACCGAAGGGGTACCAAATGGGGTTTTAATTGTAATAAAACGGAGGTATGGCATTGTGCTGTCCTTAAGTATATATGGCATTGTACTGTCTGAAAAAAGGGTCAAAATTGACCCCCAATTTTTTGTTTTCTTTGTATTAGAAATATATAATTATATAGAATATGAATTATGAAAATATCAATCAGATTATAACTGAAATATCAAATCTGAAAAATCAAGGGATTCAATTGTCAAATAAGTTAAATTGCGACCAGATTCTTTCCGATTATCAAGATATAGAATATAACATGCAAAGGAATAGATACACATTGCCTAAGTCATATGCATTTATTAAACGCATCCAACAGGCGATTTATGATTCATTCAAAGAAAATGACATAAACAAGTTTGTCCCGTTATTAACTATCGTGGAAAAAATAAGAAAAGAACTGAGACATCAATATGAAATCAAATGCGAAGTTAATTAAAAAATTAGAAATATTAATATGCTTAACCTCGAAACTGAAAATTCCCCACTTGTTACCTCAGCGGAGTAATTTGTAAGTATATAATACTTCAATGGACAGGTAAAATTCTCACTATACATCGACATGTGTATAAATACTTGTTGAACAGAACTCACTAACAGGTAACGCGCGCTTACTCAACGAGAACGAAAACCTATACAGGTTTTTAATCAATAACGCGCGGCATTGACATTCTATCAATGGACTACACGGAAGTATAATAGTAGTTTGTGGGGTGGGTTAATTTTTTTGGATAGTTTTTGGTTATTTTATTCATATTTTTTTCATTGTTAAATTAAGGAGTTAAAAAATAAAATCAAATAGCCGATTCATTTAGTGTTAAAAACAGCATTGTCTTTGGAATCTCTGGAAAATCTTTGATTGAAAATCCTATGGATTTTCAGATTCAGGTTAATACAATAATACAATGATTTGGGTCAATCACACGTTTAATATTCCTATTAACTCTTCAAAACACAGGCAAGAATGGACATGTATAATTTGATCTCGACTACAACTAATCACCGTTATGACATCTCGATCTAACTGTTGTATTTGGTCGCCTGTCAGTAGGAATTTTTCATTACCGAGTCTGTCTAACAGGAGATCAAAGTTATCAACGGAAAATCTTTGATTTTCGGAATCAGAAAAACACTTTCTGATAGCATCTTCGAGTTTATCCTTGTCGTAAATGAATACTCGTTAGTGTTGATACATTATATATAAATCTGTACGGGTTCAGTGTTTAATGGGGAAAGCAATTTACGATGAAAGTCCTTGAAATTGCTTTCCAATTTATGACTTTACATCTAACGTCATTTGTAATCGTTCCCCTCGAAGATCAACCAAGGAAAAGTTCTGGTCGGTTATTCTAAAATTCATCCTCGTGATAAGATTGTTGGTGGTTTCCAAGTAGGTTAAATGAGGTGGATTCATCACGATGAGACTCCCCGGGGAAACATTTGGGGAAAACGTATATAAAATGTAACCGAGATCTGCGTTATCTGATTTTGCTACATCAACGGCATAACTCCCTAACACTGCATCACAAATGACGTGTATGGCAATCGTGGATGATAAATTAACGTTGCCGGGTGATCTGTGTTTCGACCGTAGAATTTCCGTACGGGGACTTATTTTAAACCATAGCGCGTCAATTTGTGGAAACAATTCGTCAATGAGATCTTTGAGTGATTTCTTCATCGCTGGTACATCCCATCCTGGAAATTTAATAAAGACTAAATCTGTATCAGTGCGTGAAAATACTTCTCTGGAAGAAGTGCTAGCACTTCCAGATCTATCTTCGTACACCAACGAGAGTAATCTATCATTGAGGTAGTTCATATCGGTGATAATTTGATTTAGTTTTTGTTGTTGTCGTATTACATCACGTGAAGTTGTTAAATCGAGTAGCAGAGATCGTTGCAAATAATCTCGAAACTGGTTTAGCTTTGTTTGAAATATTTGTTTCATCATGTTGAAGATCACAAATAAACTTTTCTCTGTGATTGCAAATACACCTTGAGCGCCTAGAGCAAATCGCCATATTATTATACCATACTTGTTGTATTCTTATTTTCCAAGTGCATCTGTTTCTGTTCCGTCGTAGACGTTATACGAGAATTTTTGATAGATATCACTAGGTCGTAGAAAACTAATGTCAAAATTGTAATTGTACTTTGGATCAACAGCAGGTAATTCATCAGTGAAGAAATCAGATTTTTTAGGTTCAGGTAACTGGAAATGAACCCGAGGAAGACTATTCAACCACGCTGTGTGAATCTGTGGGAAGCATTCGTCGATGGTATTACTTAGTTTTTGGCGCATCCTTGGTACATTATATCCTGGTAACTTAAACGCGGAGATATCATCAATGCGGATTTTATGCTTTGCTGCAAATGATGTTCTCATTGCAGGATGATCATCGCCGAGAATAAGTTGAATAACTCGTAAATTAAATTCATCCATGTCGGCGATAATTTTATTACACAACTCCATGCATTTGATGACACCATCCCGGTTAGGTGGGATTGTATTGATTGCCGTTACAATATAGCCTATAAATAGCTAAAATTCTTTATTCATTTTTGTGAGATATTCAGTAATATCTGATACTTTTATTTCAAAATACCCAGTATGGGCTTCCATCTCTGTTCGCAAACGATTAAAATTATCATCTAATGATAAATATTCTAAATAAAAATCAGCATCGTGATAATCTTCCTTCTTGGAAATATAATCAGATTTTAGTGGCTCGCGTGGTAGATTTAGTGTTTATTTGATCGTGTAATTTTTTTTAATTCATCTAAGTTTGTTATCGATGAGATAGCTCTCCTGATCATTTTTTTTTACTTGCCCGTTGGTAACTCCTTCGGAACGACGTGATACTGATCTCCCAAAAATATCTGCCATGTTATATTACATAGATCTGTTTACGTGATTTATCGTCGTGTACTCGTGGATGGCTTTGTGAGGTAATTTAGAACTCGTCGAGATAGCTGTCAACGATTTAAGAACCTCTCGTCCGCATATCGGAGGATCTGTTAATGTCTGCGTGGGTAACGTTGAATACCAAAATCGGGGTTGTCATAGATAACTTAGACACATAACTGAGAAATTCCATCGGTGGGGGTAGCCTATACGAAGCAAAATAAATAACACCACGAGGATGTATCGCGTAACAAACCCAATGAGTTCCAGGTCCATCAAGATTAATTATACCGGTTTCTACGATATGTGGTTGTTTCGGTAACTGATCTTTCATGAATACTCCTCTGAAATGTTTTATTGGGAGTTTCTTGGGAGTGTCTTTACTGCGTCGGCGAGGTCAAAATTAGACATTGGGGCCACAGAAGTCATCGTAGTAACATTTTTGCCAGTGAGAACGGACCTATGAAACCGCCCTGTTGAGTTCCTAAACCCCTTCCATAGTGCTTTGTGTACCGGCTTCCCGGTAGTCTGAATCCCTTTCCCTTTTTTTTTATATCCGCTTCCAAACATCTTACCGATAAGATTGCTACCAACAGCACCAGCAGCGCCTAGTTCAAGTGCTTTAAGAGCAGGAATAGCTAGTGGAGCCAGTGCAGCAAGAGGAAATATTCCACCGGATTTAATCATATCGTTGACCATGGCTTGTGAAAAAGTCAACTTAACTCCTGTACCAGCTTTTAACGCTTTATTGAAATGATTAAGTTGAGTTTTTGTCAGCGATAACTTATTTGATCCACCTGTTATTTGTTCCTTTTTTAGCGTTATCGCTGTGCCACACGTAGTAGAATTTTTCCGATTGTAGTTTTTTTACCTGACCAGGTGTCAGGGTAACATTAACATGATTGTACGACATTTTATTTAGATAGTGATACTCTAATTGTCCCATTACATATTTTCTATTGGTGCATCAATGACTCGCATTTTCCACCACCACCTTCGAGCGTCATAGATTTATCACTGAGAATAACAGCAATTGCTCTAAATCCTCCAAGGGCATCGCCGATACGAGCCTGAAAGTTTACATCAACGGTCGAGTGTTTAGATAGATCAAGATGTTGCAACGAAAAGTAATAAATTGGGTACAATTCTTTGAAGTCCCATTGTGATATTTGTAGTCCAGTATCAATGTTTTGATCACGACCCATATAAGACCACAACCAATGATATACTCGTCCTATTTGATTGCTTCCGTAATCGAGAATAAGTTGTTCTGCGGGTTCTTGCTGATTGCTTATTCGCAATGATACCTCACTGACACCACATTTATCAAATATCATATGGGACCGCAATTGTAAACTGTCATCTGCAGCCCCAACTATTTTTTGCGTTCTCGCTACATTTTGTAGCGCAACAAAGATATGCCTTGACGCGGAAACATTTTTCATAAGTGCAAGTTGCCAAATAAAACACCAACAACGTTACTGGTTAACGTAGCTGTTGTAATATCAGACCAGATCAGCAATGACTTTCCTCCATGATCCATAAAAGATAGCAACCGCGTCTCAAAAGTCAATGATGGAGTCATAATTGGCATCCATAAAGATAATTTTGTTAATTCTACATTACCATCAATAACAGTAGCAGCACCATGCCAAAGAGCATAATCATCAGCTGATCTTCGCGTGAGCACTACAGTATGACTAGCACCAAAGATAACTTTTCTGATATCTCTACAAAATCCAAATATATGAGACAATGGAATCGCACATGAAAATCTACCAAGATTGTCTATCATCTTTTTTCGCACTGCAAATCCTGCGTTGTAATTAGGATTATTACTCACAACAACTGCTTCAACATCAGCATCATCATTAGCAGTAGTAACCTTTTTTGGTCGTCTTAAAACAAATGGATTATGATCAGCGCTATTGGTAGTATCATTCGCCAACATCATTGAATGACCCGCAGATTTAATAAAATCGTCAGAGTATCTAGCTAAACCTGTTTTTGTGGTTGCAATATCAACATCGTGATCGATGGATTCGATTCTAGTAGAATTGATTATATACTGCGCGCTACTAAATAATGCCATTATGCCATTGTTGACAAACCCAATCGGAATATTTTCGAGGTGATCATCAGCAACAAATGGAATATGATCATTTTTTACTAGTCTCCCCTCTACCTCAATGAATGCTTCACATGGCAAGAAGTATTTAGATGTGTTATCAAATCTAAGTTCAATTCGTGACCTTGTATTTGGATTCTGAGCATTATACGAAAAATATTGATAATCGCGTATAGAACCATTTTTTCGTACAGGAGCATCTACATTAAAAGCATCATCTATCTCGTGTTTAAACATTTTATTATATAGTTGTTGATCTAAATTATAATCGTTTTAGACCGGAACCAGCAATTAATCTCAATCGCTGTTTTGCTATTTTATTAATTGCGTTACCTACCTTAGGTGGCATTTGATTCGTAGATTGTAATTTTACTGGTTTCTTTCCCCCTTGCCAACGACATAAGCTTCTCTTTTGCGGAATCAAACGCGTCAATAGCAAGATTACTAGCCCTACTACCAACTTCTGTACCAATCTTATCACCGAGAACCCCAATAGCTTTGACGCTATTTCTTTACCGATCGGTAGCAGTTTTGGAGCAACTCGAGTAAATAATCCAGTGACAACATCACCTAATCCATCTCCGTATGTCACCTTGTACACTGGCAATCGTGAATTTACGACATAAACAGGTCTTGCTCTGCTCATACTACGATGTACTATCATTTTTTTTAAATGCTATTTATCTAATCGATGATCAATCACTATAATAATCATCGGTAAGTTCATCGATAAAACTATGATATAGTCCAATATCCATTACACGACCTTGAAATAACCGTTGACAGATTTCAGCCACTTCGTTAATTATCTCCGGAGAATTATTTCCAGCTCGTTTTCCTCCGATGAGAACTTCTAACCGTGATATATCATCAAGGATACGTCTTGAACATGGTATATTACCACCGTGATATCCACTAGCAAATTTTTCTTCAGGTTCTTCTTGGGGTTGAGGATCTTTTTGTCTTCGTGGTTGTCCTCGTCCTCGCGATGGTATAAGTTTTCGTTGTTCTTCTCTTATTTGTTCGTTTTCAGCGTCTTGTATTCTAACAGCAGCATCAAATGCACTATACTTCTCTTCGGCTTTGCTAAGTTGGTTTAACCCTGTTCTAAGTTTATAAACCACATCAATCCATTTGTTAAAATCACCGATTAAACTTTTCTTTTGTTTTGGTTTTAAATAATTATATCTATCAACAAAACCAGAAGCTGTACATTTTATCAATTCTTCTGGATCATTTTCTTTATCGATACGTGCTAAAAAGTCTTCAGTAAATTTATCTCGTAGTTCTTGATTTCTACTATCAATTTTCTTTGGAGGTTTTTCCTCTGATTCTACCTCTGGTTTTATCTCTGGTTTACTCTCCTTTATCACGGTTACAACTTCTCCAGTTGCCGTAGTTATCGGCTTAAATAATTGTTCAGTATCAGCGGTAAAATCTAATTTTACTTGTTGTCGAGCTTGTAAATTATCTCTGAAGGAATCTCTCACCGGGAGAAATTTTTTAATTGCAGCCAACCGCTCTCTAGTTAATCTAGTTATTTGTGCTTCTCAGACGTTTGCCATTTATATAAAAATTATATTGCTAATTCATCATCGTAAATTGCTAGCATGAATCTCGAAGAGATTCCAGACAAGGATTGTTAACCCGTTAGCAGCAACGGGGCTGCGACAACAACATTGGCGTCGTTTTCGAGGAAGCCTCGGTTTGCCCGTGGACGCTTCTATTAAACATTTACGAGTAAGCCTTGGATTGCCAAATTGACGCCTGTAAAAAGTTGTTGGATTTGCCCCCTCTGCTGCTTCAGTTCTTTTTTTAGAAAAAATAATCACCAAAAAGCTTATCTAGTGGTAAAGTATTCGGTGCGGGGGAGGGGGGGAGACTAGGCCCCCAATAACACCTAGTAATATAACCATGATAATCCTCCTTCATTGAAATATAATCAGATTTTTGTGGTTCAGGTAGTGGTGTTTTTTTTCAGGCCAACCCAGTATTGTTCTTATTGAGCTTTGATAGATATCTACGACATATCTGGGCGAGTTTATCTCAATCGCAGATGATAACGTCGGCTCGTGAACTGTAATAACGATTTTCGATTCTTTTCCAGTAATGGATTTTATTCTACGTTGTAATTCATTATTGATTTGTTCGATTTGGTAGGACCCATATGGTAACGAACCAACGTTCCAATCTAGAATACCATCGGGTTTATTCTTGCTCGCAAACACATGGGAATTATTCGGTTGTTGACCACCGAAAGGTGCTGATCTAATATTAGGCCAACTATGGTATACTCGTAATTTTGCTAGTGCTATCTCCTTCACGGGAATCGCAGTAGGGAAATTCACACTGCATTCAGGGTTGGTTGAGGTTATTGAGATCATGCTGGTTTTCACCGTAGTGGTATTTTCTGCTTTTCGTTGAATTAGCTCTTGCGATGTCGCCATTGTTATTATATTCATGTTGTCGCTCTAATTTTAACATCGTGGAATCATAAACACGTACCATCGCTGAAAACTCTATCGGATATTAATGTGTCATCGAGGGACGACGATATCATCGAGGATAATTGCGAGTATGCTGATGACACAACATGGAATTTAACTACGTAATCTTATAGTTTGCGCTGGCTGCATATTTTTTTTTGTTATTATTGAAATAATTCCCGCGATTGTTGTTGCCGCTGATATACAAATTGGAACAGCTATCGGGGCAACCATTGTCACCGAGGAGAGTATAATACCAGCTCCGGTGATTACACCTGATATCGAGTACACAGTAACATCAACTGGGGTGATTCTTCGTCGGTATTTTTTTATTTTTACTTGATACTCCTCAGTGAGTGTTTTGAGTTTAGTTTGAAATTCTCTGACCTGATCATAGCGATACTGCTGTGATGACATTTTATTTATTACAATAGAATTCAATTTAGTTGTTTACTTAAATCGGCTACGAATTCCACATACCATGTTACTGAAACCCTAGCCAAATTATTATCAGTGGATACTATTATGAATCGTTCCTTTTGTTTCCTTGTCGATGATCGTTGATATCATATTGTTGACCCCAGATGAACTCGTTGATGAAATATACTAGTGTTAATTGATAAATATCTTTGACGGCCGCGTTGATATTTAATTTGTTAGTGGATGGTGTCCACGTAAATGATCCGTATTGAATCGCGTACACGTTATTTATCATATTTTTTTTTCGTGAGGGATTTTTATTTTTTCAAGTTTTTCAATCATCCTCGGTAGATCATCCCTGATGACATTGTTGGTCGTTTTAATATCTTCGCTAACAACTTCTATTCGCCGATTAATCGCTGTTATTTCATCGAGTTTTGTGATAATATCAGCGAGATCTATTTTAACATCATCGGGTTTCGAATTTTTTTTACCAAAAAATTTATCAATAAAGTCATCGGTCCTGTTACGTAACTTACCAAATTGAGATGCATGAGCATCATACTCGGATCGCAACTTTGACAAATTATCCATGGAGGTTTTTATCTCCGTGAGTTTCGGTGTGGTCACCGGTGGGTTTCCAAAGAAATCTAATAGAGGTTTGTCAATACTGTCAATTATATTTCTTTGTAATTCAGAAAACCGCTCGAATTTAGTTATATGGTCGTCGTATTCATCGCGTAGTTTTTTTAATGGTTCTAAATTGTTAATTCTATTCGCAATAGTTTAAACAAGTACGCCCGGTTTGAGTTTACCCTGATCGGAAAACAACGCGATAATACTTGTATCTTCTACTTCGTTGCGTTAACTAAAATATCTAGGGAAATATTACTAGTTTTCAATTTACCATGACGATCTTGAAATACAACTATTTCATTGGGATCAACACTTGCGAGGTTTAACATCTCAGCCATTTCACCTTCGATTATTTTTTTACATCACGGGATGCATATATTGCCGCGGTGGGTTTTTCAGGCTTGATAAAGATCTCCCCCTAATATCAATCATATTATTTTATATAATTCTCTCTAAAAGTCGATTACTCGTATATTCGTGTACGGTTTTATGTGTTGGTTTTCCCGATTATGAAATAGCGTTGAGGACATTTAATACTTCTATGCCGCATATTGGTGGGTCATTCATTTTCTGTTTTGATAGCTTAGAATACCACATAGGAGTTTTTAAGCGGTTTATATAACGTATAAATTCTTTAGGCGGAGCTAACCCATATGAATCTAAATAAACAATCTCACGCGGATCTATCGCGTATGCAACCCAGTGAGTTCCATGTCCGCTGCTGTTATCGAGATTAATGATACCGGTTTCAACGCTGTTTGGTTGTTGTGGTAATTGATCGTTCATATAGACAATTCTAAAGTTTTGTATCGCTAGGTTTTTAGCAGCATCGAGTAAATCAAAATTTGACATGGGGACTATTGTTAGTAAACTGTTCCTTGTCTCAGGCCGTTTCCACTGTACCATGAATACGGAGTTCCTGGTAGTCTTAGACCCTTTTTTTGTATCCCCGCCCCTTTTTTTGGTTCATATGATTGAGCAATACTATGTACTGCTTTTGCACCAAGAGCTTCATCAGCTTCTAACTCGGCGGCTTTATCAGCTGCAATTGATGCTGGAATCGCAGCGAAAAGTGGGAATACACCACCTGATTTTACCATGTTGTCGCAGCCGCAGAGAGAGAGAGAGAGAGAGAGAGATCTGAACACCCTTTTTATCTTTGATGGCATCATTGAAGTGTTTTATCTGACGAGTTGTCAATGACAGTTTATTCTGACCGCCAGATATCCGATTGTGCTTCAGCGATATTGTGGTTCCACATTTTTTAGCTGATTCCGATTGCAATTTTTTAATTTGACCAGGAGTTAACGTAACACTAACATGACTATATGACATTTTATTAATAATAGATTGATCTAATTGCTACATTACATGTTTTTGACCGAGTGGTCTAAAGCGCTGTCCGTTACGGACCACCGCCATCTCACCTCTGTCTGCGTGGGTTCGAGTCTAAGATTCGGCTAATGTAGTTAAGTGAGAAAGCTTGCCTGCAGCTTCTCGTGGGTCGGTGGTTCTTTCTGGGTTTTTCCGGTTTCTTCCTCCACCACTAATACTGGACTTGAAGTTCGATTCTTGCTCGAAGATTCGGTTATGTTGCATTATAGAAAAAATATTGATAATTAAGTACTGTATCATCTTTGCGCACTGGGGCATCCATATCAATGCTGTGTCAGGGGACGATTTGAACATATTATATATTTCTTGGTCTAAATCGTGATCTTGCTTGCGAGTTCAATCCACTTCCCGCTATCATATTTGCAGTAATATTATCCTGGACGCTGCTGAGTGATGCGATCTTTTTGATCCACCACGTTATTTATTATTTTACTAATACTTGCAGGCATAATTTCCGTAGATGGTAGTGGTCCTAGTGATTTTATCACCGGTGGTTTCCTTCGTCGCCGAACTAACGCTACTAGTTTTTCTCTAGCCGCGGAAAATGCCCTCCCGGCAACATCACCAACAGCGCTAATACCCTTATCACAAATAACATCAATAGCTTTCATTGATAATTGTTTTGCGATTGGTGCTATTTTGGGAGCTATTCTTGCAAATAACCCGCTCTATAAAGTGGCAATCGTGAGTTTACTACATAGACCATAGTTGGTTTGCTGTGGTTGTAGTGTATGATCATCTTATTTAAATGCTATTTATCTAATCGTAAAAATCCTACGGAGTTTCATTGCTAGCAATTTCAGTGATTTAATCACTATGGCAACCGTAAAAATCAGTAGGATTTTCGGCTAGCTCATCAATCGGTATACATCAATATCCATGATACCACCCTCAAATAGTCGTCTGCAGATATCAACTGCCTCATTAATTACTTCCGGTGAGTTATTTCCGGCTCGTTTCCCTCCTACGAGATCTTCTAATCTTGATATATCCCCGTGAATACTATTAGGACAACGAACTATACCACTACCTGAAAACCCCTTTGATATCCATTTCCATCTTTTTTAGTGCTACCAGTTGCACCCTGCAAAGGGGATTGTATTATATTTAAAAAATTGATTGTTCTGGTAATCTAAGAAATGCAAGATCTGATTGCTTCTGTGTTGATGATTTAGTTTTTTTGTATTGCTTCTATAAAATCATTATATGTATCATCTTTTTTCGATGCCCTAGTTGCACCTGTAAGTCCCCGATATAATCCATTAATCCATAATTTTTCACTAGGGAGTTTATAATCATCGTGGATATAATTTCTTCTCTGATGAAAACTCCTATTGACGAATTCGGCTATTTCTTCGATAGTATTAAATTTCATCTCTTATTTCATCTAATTTACCCGGAATGAATTTATCATTGAATGCAACTCGTCCACTAACAATATCACCTTCTTCTTCTTCTTCTTCTTCTTCTTCTTCTTCTTCAGGTGGGTCATCAAATTCAGGAGGTGGGATAATATTAATATCACCTTGTTGTTCCTGAAGTCGTGAAACGGCTATTATATCACCAGGAAGTGTTTTTAAAGATTTCTTTGCTTGCTTGGATCTCTTTGCTATTTTTTCAAGTACATGAAGAAGGGCTGGTCTTTTTTTCTTTCGTTGTTCCTCAGGAATATCTCCCCATATGGCTTTTTCAGTGATTGATACAACATTTCCCGTTGCAGTGGTTACTAATACTGGTTTGAATAGCTGTTCAGTGTCTGATGCAAATTCACTGAAATTGTTGTCTCGTTTGGAGCATATTTCGAACGGAATCACGAACTGGAATAAATTTTTTAATCGAAGCTAATCATTTACGTGCTAATTTAGCTGTCAGTGCTTCATCCACTATTATAAATATAATATACGATCTTAATTGTAAGTGAAAAAAAATCACCCGAAATTCATTTGTGTGTTATATACTTCCGAGTAGTGATAAATCACCAGTGACACCTGACTATGGAATTCTGTTTTAAGTGAGTAAGTGCATACCTGTCTATAGTATTTCAGTTCCACATACTCTGTATTACTCATGTATGGCGTGTTTACTGTGTTGAGGTAATCAGAGGGGGATTTTCAGTTTGGCGGATAATCTCTTATTGTTTTGATTTTCGAGTTGATTGTGCGTTTGATTTCATATTGTTTCCCCAATTCATTTCTGACCTTTTAGACAGCAGTGAATAATGGGACGAACTTATTGATGTTACAGAATGCAAGGGAGTCATAAATAGCATGCTGAATTCCCTTGATAAAGGAATAGGAATTTGATAACTCATACCTATTATTCCTAGCGCTATCAATATCTTGAAATTCAAAAAGAATTCGATTACAATTTAATTTTTGTGACAATTGAATTCCTTGATTTTTCAAACTTGAAATCTCGTTAATAATGATATTCATATTTTCGAAATTCATATATGAAATATTATGTATTTAATATGACATTAAAAAAATTGGGGGACAATTTTTGACCTGTTTTTTTCTTACGATATGATGAAATCCATTTGCAATAAGGTGTATTCACATCTTATTACGCGTAGAGATATTATGCAGGTTATATATGATGATGAACTCCGTTCGCATTAAGGTGTATTCACATCTTATTGCGCCATGAGATATATATGAAAAACCCCATTTGGAACCCCTCAGGTGTTATTCACATCGGAGGGACCCAGAGGTTACATATATAAGACAACACATCCCCATTTAAACCCCTCAGGTGTTATTCACATCGGAGGGACCCAGAGGTTACATATATAAGACAACACATCCTCATTTGGAACCCCTCGGGTGTTATTCACATCTGACCAGGCCCAGAGGTATCACGAAACATAGTCTCCATGAGGAGATCTAACTCGTCAAATAACGGGTTAAAACTCCAAGAAGGTATATTTCGTGAATGGACGTCACATTTACATATATACATATTTGATATATAGGACAGCACAGCCTTTTTCAACCGCCAATTCGAGTGTTATGGCGAGTGTGTAATTGACGGGGGCAATTCTACATTCAAACTGAAACCACGATACCCCCTACAAAATCACCCCAGGTTGAATGAAAAAACACATTCACACCGTGTGACGGTGTGTGTGGTATGGTTTTTTTAACGGTTTGAATTTTGAATGGCTTAAGGCCCCCAATTATATATAGAAAAGCCTTCCAAATCGGTACCGTCGAAAATAATGCCTGCCATCTGTGTACACAATACACTAGTGTCCGTAATCTATAAATCCATAATTTTGAATACGATATATGTGTATCATGTGAAGGGTTTTATCACAGTTATTCAGTATGCCATGGCATATTTTCCAATTTTTGTATCCACTTTGTTGTTTTCAACAAATCCGTTATTGTTGTTGTTGTGGTTTTTCTTTCCATGTTAGGGAGGAATTTGGGTACATGTGGGGCAGATCAAGGTTGTGTTGTTTCACTCCCATAGTGTATGGGGAATTGTATCAGTTTCTTAGTTTGAGGCAGAGTGCCGTTTTGTTACATCTTATCAGTTTGGGGTCAAAGATGCCATCTGGTTGCGGTCAAATTGATATAATGATGACAACGAGATTGCATTATGCAGAAAACTTCTACCTGGTGAAACATTAAACCAACACAAGAAAGCCATTATCCCATTGAGATATGTAACTACAACAAAAGAATTATCGTTGTTTCAAACTACACAAACAAGCGCACACGAGTTATTCCCTTGCTGTTACAAAACATAATTCAGGCGTATGTAAATTGAATTCTGTTTTGAAATTTTTTTAGAAAAAGACGATCGATATACTTGTTCTGCAACATATCGTATTGAGGATCTACAAATATCGAAATACTTTCCAGCTTCATTCATTGATTGAAATACTCTTTCTTCGTTATTTTCTGTATTAAATGATTTTATGGATTTCGCATTTTTCGCGTGTTTCCCAGTCCATCCTCGTTTGGTGTTTTCACTTTGTGAAATAGCCTGCAGATTATCTAAAGAATTATCAGTATTTATACCATTTATGTGATCAATCACAAAACACTCTTTGATCAATCCATTAAATACCTTGTAGACGAATCTGTGATTAAGATATTTATTCTTTCCAGCACCAAATATAAGATATCCTTGATTATTCACAGCACCAACTAATTTCTTGTGAGATAGCCTGCAGATTATCTAAAGAATTATAGGTTTTTATACCATTTATGTGATCAATCACAAAACACTCTTTGATCAATCCATTAAATACCTCGTAGACAAATCTGTGATTAAGATATTTATTCTTTCCAGCACCAAATATAAGATATCCTTGATTATTCACAGCACCAACTAAATTCTTCAGCCTGCAGTGTCTGACAATACTGTCACGAAATGCTTCATAATTGGTAATCATGAGATGTGGTTGAAATTCTTGGTTCATTTATATACTATAATATTATTTTTCTAATTCATTATTTGGTTTAATTATTACTTGAAAATCTTTCAGTGTAGTCTTGAGGTGTTCTTATGATTTTGTCCTTGACAGACACTGTCAGAGTCATTGACAGAATCTTTGATGGAGTTTTTAACGGAATCTTTGATGGAGTTTTTAACGGAATCTTTGATGGAGTTTTTAACTCTATTATCATAATAGCGCTTTAGTTCTCTGTATTGCTTACCACCACAATTGAGACATAACTGCGACTTGCTACGCACACCTACCCCACATCGCATGCAAGGTAAGGGCCCTAAGCTCCCATGACGTAAACTTTGCAAATGATATCCACAGAATTCATTTCTGCATGATTTGTTACAAGCGGTTACTGATCCTATCATAGCAATTTGCAATGATTCATTATATAATAAATTCTTATTTAAATACTTATTTTAATTATAATATGGAGGAGTTCGAGAGATTATCGAAAATTACGCCTTGGAAAAATGTTGAATTCAATCTCGATAGAGTCTCCACTGATGTACCAAAGAGTCTAATAAGTGATTGAAGCATGTTGGGTAAAATCCGTGATGGTTTTAATGAATTCAAGCGTGATAGAGCATCTCACTGTTGGTCAACATTTCGAATTGATGGTTGTGTTGATGTTACCTTGAACGACGAAAGAGCAGCAATGATAATCTCACATCTTGAACAGAAAAAGTATTTTTTTAGAGTGAAATTCATTATCTGCTCAGAAACGGGGAATTGGATTATACGCGACAAATTTGAACCCATCATGAAAAATAAGAGAACTGTCACTGTGAGTCAAGATTCCAAACCAGGAATTCTAACTGAAATTGACAAACCGGATTACGAGAGATCCTATCCTGTAACTGCAGCTGTTTATGGAATCTATCCAATAAATGATAAACTGAGTATTGAAAAACTAAAACCAATTAAATATTCGTTGTTAAATTGTGTAGCAGAACGAATAATAGAACACTTCACAAATGCGTTGCGTGGAAACAAATTGACAGATCTAAGACACAAAAAAAATAAATGAATGGGGATTAACAATGAAAGAGAGCGGAGCAACAATTCAAAATGTGGCCGCATTAGAACGGATACTAAAATTCCCAATATTTGTAGAGACGGTAACAGGTGAGATATTATATGAACCGAAATGTAAATCAAGAGGAGCTCCAATCAAAATTATTGACCATAACAAACATGCATAGACACCTGCGGCAACAATATTTCCACGGGATAGAGCCATGAAATATCTACCCGTGGAGTTCTCAGAGGGAAATTTATTTGATTATATTTACGAGTTAAGTAGAAAAAGATCCTGTGTCTGTGTGGTTATTTCAGAGTTTTGAAGATGAAGAGGGTAAATTCGATCAATTTGTAAAACCCAATGGCGAATTATATCGTACTGAAGCCTCCACAATGAGATGATAAAACTAGCTAGTGGTTTTTCAACGGAACACGACACACAATTATTAACAAACTGTTTATCAATTCCATCAGTTGCAGCTCATTTCATGAGAACGAGAAATCTATGGAAACCAACAAGAACAGAATTTCTCGTGGATATTCAAGATAGTTGTGTTGATTATGGCTGTGGTGGATTATGGAATACAAAATACGACCCTGAAAGTATTATTTCGGTTGATATGATTGCATGTTATCCAGGGAGTTTTCTGGGGTACGGAGAGTGCTCTGAGTACTTCAAAAGATTTGGACATCACACACACGAGATGACCCGTGTTGCGATTAATGGACCACTGCCTGATTTTGATTTAATCGGATTCGCACGTGTGATATCATTTGAATTGGCTACAGGACTTCATCCATGTTGTTATGTTTGGTTTGGTAGACACATCTCTGAAAAACACTGGATGCCAATAGTGTTATTACGGTATATGATTGATTCTAAAATGCTGATATCGATGATTGTCAGTGAAGCAATTATATCATATCGGAAACAAACTGAAGTCTGGTTACCACAACCTGATAGTCTACATAGTATAATCACCGAAAATAAAAAACAATTCCCCGATCTCGACGAAGAATATATCGTGAAATGGTCAAAAGAAATCTGAAGTTAGAAATAAGCACGCAAAAGATTTTGGTAGAAGAATAATTGGTAAATTCACACAAGGTGGAAAATATGACCATAAACGATATTCTTTGCGGTTGATTATAGATTATGCTGAATACGATTTTATAATCACAGATGTAACATCTAATGTTATATATGTAAATCGTAAAGACGCTTTCTTGTCCAATGGAACCAAATTAGGTACAATTGTTACTTATAACGAAGGAGAAAATCCTCAATACACGTACTTAAGGTCATCTATGCAGGTTTATGCTTCTTTTAATTTACTTTCGATGATAAATAGATTTCCTGAATCTGCAGTTAGAGTAGCCACTGATTCATTTTATATAGACGTAAAACATAAAGAAGCAGTAGCTGAATTCACTAATTCAGACGAGAGTAGGGAATCATGGAGAATTAAAAAGGAAATACTACGTGATTACTCCAAATCAACAGATGTTACAATTGAAAACAATTACTTGAAAAATAATCAGATATCAGAACTATCGAATGCACCGTCGTGTTCCGATCCAATATGTAGATATAAAACCAGTTACTTAAACGGCTGTGGTGGATCAGGAAAGACAACTCGTACGATTGAATTATTTCGAGGGAAATCAAACATGATTGTTCTAACACCATCACACAGACTTGCAAGAGAGATGAAACAACGAGGAATTAATGCTTTGCACTTATCACAGTTTCTTTCGATGGAAAGGTGACAAATGGACTCCTGATCAAATGTGCGAAAAATGTATTCCTGAAATCATTATTTGGTTTGAGATATGCACGGTGTCGTTAGATGTATTACAAAGGTTTCTTGATTGGTTATTGCTAGCGAATACAAAAGTGATAATGTGTGGTGATCATGGTTAACCACCACCATTTGTCGGTTTGTCTCCACATGATTGGCTAAAGATTTTTATAGACTATTATGCGAGTTCAAGAAACTAATCAGATTACAACCAGAAAGAATCCAGTGTGAAATAGCGCGTGAAATAATTTCGGAAACCCCATTAAATGATTTCTGGGAAGCGTGGAGACCAAACGATTTGATAGTGGCAAGTAGAAAGATAATCAGATAAACACTTCAGATGAAGTTATTTAACATGCATAAAGAAAAATTTGCAACACTTCCAGTGCCGCTGTGTTATAGACCCAAGGATATGTGAAGACAAAATATCGAAGTTGATATTCCAGGCCTGACAGAAAAGCAGATTCTTGTGTTAAATGATATTGTCTTGGTTGATATCAATGTCGTCGAAGATGCATTGCGTGCTGATAAATCCCCATGGAAGCTATGATGCGCAGCGACGATACATTCTTCGCAAGGGTTGACTATATCCGATACAATTGTTTGGATCATAGATAATCACATCGAGTGGTCGAATTTAGTTTATCTTGCAGTGTCCAGAGTACAAAGAATAAATCAACTTCGAAGAGTTGTTTTAGACTATAACGACACTACAATAAGTCATACTGTCAGCGATGTTATAAACAGCAGGATAAAAAAAATAACAGAAAATTTGACATTGATGCTGAATTTATAATCACACTAAAACAACAACAGTATAATCACTGCGCGAGTTGCAATTGTATAATGTGTTGGTGTTGGTCGGATAAAGATCCCTGCCCATTTATTGTAGACAGAAAAAATAGCAGTATTGGTCATACCAGAGATAATGTGATGCTGACTTGTCTTGAGTGCAACAGACAAAGAGGTGCTAGTTAAGACCACACAGTGGTAATTGAGTATCCTCGGGTATCATTTGTAGTTGTTCACGAGTAAATCCTCGCTGAGCAGCAGTTGAATCCAACCTATAGACTGGCGGTCTACCTGTAGATCTCATTATACTAGATATTTTATGTGCAGTAACACTCCAAATAGGATCAGTAGCTCTTTTTTTGCCACCTTCGAGTTCTCCTGGTTCATATAAATACGTAACAGTTACATTACTGAGTATTGGATGTTTTGAAAAATCATTTTGCGGTTTTGCAGGTATATACTTTTTTTTTAATCGCGTTGTTTGGTTTCATATTAATTGTTCGAGTAATCTCATTATTCAGCACGTTAATTACGCCTGGTAATCTCTTGACTCATTCACGAGATCATTTATCCTGAATAAATTCCTTCGTGTATTGATATCCGAATAACCGCTCAGCATGTGTCCAATTAAATCGTTCAACAATTGCCTGATCACGATGTAATGCAGTATATCCTCGTCTGATGGTGACATTATCATGCTTCATTGTTAATAACACCGCACCTTGAAATTCCTTGCCAGGATCAACTTGTAATAGATTTGGCCAATGCAGAGGACCCCTTTGATAAATCCTTTCAAACGTAAAAGCCACTTCAGTTGATGATTTTGTTTTTAGAGGCTCTGCTTGTTTGTATCAACTCGCAACATCAACTACGGTTAGCACATACTTGTAAACACCATCATGCGGCAGAAATAATATATCAGCCTGATGATCCTCATTAGGTGCACTGACATCAAAATGCGAGAAATTAATTTGTTTAGGCGGCGGTAGATAAATTTGCCATATCATCTGTTTGGATAACCAATCCACTGCTGTAGTATTTTTCACCTTTGCAGCGCTAGCGAGTTTACCGACTGCTGATTTACCCCTCCTGTATCCACTTGAAGAATAATAAATAGATTCCATGATGTTATTAATTACCAGGACCCAACATCAATTTACTTTTCATCACCGATTTTATCAACCATGAAGTCAATTTTTCTTTGAAGGATTTATCAGTGATAGAATTCAACGCATGAATCAATTTTACATCAGCGATATGTCTGTTTTGAAGACTACTGCTTTTATAAGCATGAGCATGACAAGCCTTATCAATGGCATTTATTGGGTTTTCACCGGGTCAGGGTTGATTTTAATCATTGAGTCGGATATTGAGTCTGGTCCTGGGTCCACAATAACTATATCCTGGAAGGTGTTTTTCTCCTGGATATTTTGCCATGGAGTTCCTGGGAGTTTTACTAACTTGGCTGCAATATCACCTACTAGTTTTTTTTAAAATCCTTGCTTTTAGCAAGGGAAACAAATCTAAATATTTTTGTACCACATTCTACACACTTACCAGCAAGTGCTGATCTGTTATTTCTAGTTGTATTCGTCATCAAGTTGTTTGTGCTAGTACGCTTCTTACATTTCACACAATATACATCCATGATTTATTTATAATAACATGAATGTAATTTATTTGTCGGCGACAAAAAAAACGAGAACCAGTTAAACACCATGCAGCACTATCGAATGATATTCGCATGATTATAATCGGACCATCTAGGAGTGGCAAGACACAACTGCTACTTAATTTGATAATGAGATGGATGAAATGGGATAAACTATATTTGATTGCTCCTAGTGTAGACGATCAGCGATGTTACGAGGTGTTAAAGGATTTTAACGAGAAAGCAAAATCGGAAATCGATGAGGATATTATTGAGTTTATAGCCGATATCGAGGAAGCACCTAGCATTGATGATATTGATGGAAATATTAACAATTTAGTCGTATATGATGATGTCATGTTAGATAATCAAAAGAATCCTGCTAGGATATTTTCCAGAGGTAGGTATAAAAATACTGATGTGATATATATCACTCAACGATACACTCAAATACCAAAAGTGAATAGAGATAACTGCAATATTCTTGCTGTATTCAACTGAGTTGACACACATATGCTACATAATATTTGGCAAATTTTTGTGGTGGTGATATGGATTATAATCTCTTTAGAAATTTCTTTAGTCACGCTCAGTCAATTCCACATGGATTTGTAACGATAAATATGCATGATTCTAGATCAAGATGTCGTATTGGACTTGTTCAAATATTCGGTTGAAATCGTAAAGAGTTTTACCATAACAATTCGTCTCCGCAGCGACATCGGTGCCGGGTCTGTAGCGTGACAAACCGAAACCATTTCTCTTTATTTTTGTCTGCCAGAATTGGTTTTGGTTTGCTTGAAATAGTTTGGTTTGCTTGAAATAGTTTCGGTCTGTCCACCCTCTTTGCTGCTCGGGGCCCCGAGTGGCCGAGTGGTCTAATGCGCTTTCTGTTACGGATCATTGCCATCTCACCTCTGTCTGTGTAGGTTCGAGTCTAAGATTCAGCAAGATTCAGTAGTTATGTGAGAAAGCTTGCCAGTAGCTTCTCATGGGTCGGTGGTTCTTTCCGGCATTTTCCTGGGTTCTTCCTCCACCAATAATACTGGCCGCCATGTATAGCCTATCATGTGCTTAAAAATGGCGTTAAACCCTACAACAACAACAACAACAACTTTTGTCAGACAACACAACACATTGGTCACACTCTCAGACATCTGTATTATTCAACATACCCTTAAACACTTCTGTATTATTCAACATACTCTTAAACACTTCTGTATTCAACATACTCTGAAAGACATGTATTATTCAACATACTCTCAGACACATCTGTATCATTTAACATGCTCTTAAACACTTATGTATTACTGTTTACTGCATATGTTGGGACACCAAAAAGTTCTTTTTTCTTGTCACAGAACTTATGGTGAATTTTTTTTACAACTTACATGATGTATCCCAAAACTTAGTTAATGAAATAAATTGTCTTCAATTTGCACCCCCCACTGCCTTAACCGACCACGCCGCATGTTACAATAAAAAAGATAAATGCTTAATTGATAATAAAATGAATAATACTAACCTTGTATTGTTATCATTTATTCATTTTTTGGTCAACATTAGCATTTTATTAAAGAAAACATATATCCACAAACTCCATAAAAGTAGTGCATGCATCCATAGTATTATCACTTTTATCAGACAACACAACACATTAATCATTGACATGGCAGTCAAATCGCTTTGAGACAAGCCAGATCTGATCCAAAAATGATTTAAAGTTTGTGGTGTTAACAGTAACTTGAATGGATGTGAGGACAATATCATAAGAGATACTGAATGTGATGGCAGCGACAGTGAAGAGGACGAATTTGATGGATTTGAACCTGAGGAGGTTGAGTGGGCAATTAAGAATGTGGACAGATTGTGGGATTTAAATATATATTGGCGGCATTCAAATTTGTTCAGCAGTACTTGGATTATGTCAGATATCACTGCTGTGTAAATAAAAGATGTTCAGTATCGGAATTAGTATGTTTATCAATGACTGTACCACCACTATCTGCTTGTATTTCTCTCTCTCCCTCTTTCTTTCTCTCTCTCTCTGAATATATTTTTTTGTAATTACAGTAAATAGTTTTTACTGTGCTCAATAATAGTTATTTTGCCAAAATAAGTTGTGTAATGAACATGAATGGCAAATAATCCTTGGCATTTAATATTTAAAAAATATTGTTGAAGCATACCGGTAAATTAGAAATGAAAAAGTTGAACTCTCATATACACAATCGATTAATTCTTACCTCACCTCTTGTTCTTAGCAAATTTGCATCTAGGATGAAAAGTGTAAACAACCAACACTCAGAGTGTTTGCTTTTTTAAAGTTTTCTTTAATAAAATTTACATTTGAGTTCATTTTTTGACGTGAATGATTTAGGTGTCACACAACTTACGACTAAAAAAAAAGAACTATCTCAGAGCATACAGTGCACAAAAAATAACTTTTAAAATCAATTTATGGTGAACATATACGGTAAATATGGTATTCAACATAATCTTAGACATGTTTGTATTATTCAACATTCAGACACATCTGTATTATTCAACATACTCTTGTACACGTCTGTATTATTAAACATTCTCTCAGAAACACCTGTATTATTCAGCATACTCTTAGGCACATCTGTTATTGAACATATTCTTAAACACATCTGTATTATTCAAATTACTATAAGACACATCTGTATTATTCAACATACTCTTAGACATGTCTATTATTCAACACTCTCAGACACATCTGTATTAGGGTTCCCGAGTGGTCTAAAACGCTGTCTGTTATGGATCACTGCCATCTTACCTCTGTCTGCGTGGGTTCAAGTCTAAGATTCGGCTAATGTTGTTATGTGAGAAAGCTTGTCAGTAGCTTCTCGTGGGTCGGTGGTTCTTTCCTGGGGTTTTCCGGGTTCTTGCTACACCAATAATACTGGCCGCCATGTATAGCCTATATTGTGCTTTTAAAAAAATGGCGTTAAACCATAAAAAAAACCCCAAAAAATCACATCTGTATTATTCAACGTACTCTTAGGCTGTACACTTTGACATGTGTATTATTCAACATACTCTTGGACACATCTGTATTATTCTACAAACTCTCAGACACATCTGTATTATTCAACATACTCTCAGACACATCTGTAGTATTCAACATTTAGACACATCTGTATTATTCAACATACTCTCAGACACATCTGTATTATTCAACATACTCTAAATTATTAACATACTCTTGTACACTTCTGTATTATTCAACACACTCTCAAACATTTCTGTATTATTAACATACTTTTAAACACTTCTGTATTATTCAACACACTCTTAACACTTATGTATTATTCAACATACTCATAGACATTTCTTTATTATTAACATACTCTTAAACACTTCTGTATTATTCAACACACTCTTTAACACTTATGTATTATTCAAGATACTATTAGATGCATTCTGTATTATTCAATGTGCTCTCAAACAAGCCTGTATTATTCAACATACTCTTGTACACTTGTGCATTATTCAAAAAAAATCTTAGATACTTGTGTATTATTCAACATAATTGTAAAAGAAACATATTTTACATTGGCAACTGTATAGATTCATGATTTTGAAGAAACATTCTTGAAATCTAAATTATTTAAAGTTTTGTGATGTTTTCTTGTTATTTTAATCAGTAATGTTATACGTTTAATTATCAGATAAATATTTCTTATGGGAAGTGTCTTGATTTTTTTGTGTCAACTTTTGATAATATTTGATTAATGCATTTTTCTTTTTCAGATGCTTATAACTCGCATGGGAGGATGCTATCATGTCAGAAATACCAACAGAGTTGTGCAGGCCTGTTGTGGACGGCTTTTCCTAAATTTGACAGTAAGGGAAATAGAAGTTTTTGATTTAGACAAGTGTAACATTTAACATTCATGAGTGTTCATAAGTTTTTAAATATTAGTATCTATTACTGTGTTATAATGAAAAGTTTGGCATGTCACAACAGTGTTTATAAATGTATGAAGAATATAATTTACACAATATATACAATGAAATGTCACACATTTGTAAGTGATCAAACCTTAGAAACTATGAACAGTACATACAATGTAATTGATAGTAAATTTATAATATTTTGAGATAGAAATAGTAATAAAGAGTAAATCATACAATTTAGCTCACCTGGCTGATGATTGAGCATCCACTAGCAACAAAGTTGGAAAGCTTTTTCAGGGGAGGTAATCTCAATGATTATTTCAGTAATCATTAAATAAAAAAATATTGCCTATGTCTTGTGTTCATTGAACATCCAAAATAATATAGTGAATATGGTAATGTCAGCATCTTAAGTAATCATGAATCGCAAACAAGTTTAACATATGACTATTGGGTAGTTTTATATCTGAAATACTCTATAACAAATGATACACATTTTTAAGAAAGCAAACCTAGTGATTAAATATAGTAGAAACTAGTTCTTAAGTAGCAAATTTAACTTGTATTACAATCATTGTGTGAAAATGATTGATGAGTTTAATGTTGTCGATTGCAAACCGAAATAAGGGACAATAAAAAAATTAGATACAGCACGTGGTACTGAATTACACAACTGGCTTGCCATCACCATGAAATATTCATATTTGATTGAAGAAATAAAGAATATAAAGAATTAAAATGCATGCAAGTAAAACTCATATATATTAAACTCTTTTGTTTAAAGAGTTATGCTTTGAAACCTGTCAGAAACAACTGCTCTATTATGCTTCTACATTATCTCACCAGAACTATATGAATCTGCACAGGAAATGTGATAACAGGAATACAAATCTCTTATACAAATCTCTTCATTTTCATGTGAATACAAGTCATTACTTTGACAAAATACATAGTTTGAAGGAGACCTCTCATTTGGCTATGTGGTGCGAGCGTCCACCTCAGATGCGGGAGGTCACAGGTTTGAACCTTGGCCATGTCATGCCAAGACTTATGAAAATGGTACTAGCAGCTGTCTCGCTAGGCACTCAGCAATACGAGGTTTGTGTTTGGACTGGTTGGTCTGGTGTGTGGATAATGTGACTTGGTGGGACATTATGCTACATGTCAGCAGCATGATGCCCCAGTGATAGATATCACTATCAACTGTCTCACTGCAGACATTGTAGTGATATGACTGATTTTTTTTAAAAACTACATTAAAAATCCTAATCACACACACACACACATACATTAACAGGGCTGTCTTTCATTAGATTGACTCAGCTTGTGAATACCCCAGAGGTGCCATATTTCTGAAAAATATATGATCATGCTTTCTGTAAAAGCTTATATCATCAAGATGTCAGATGAGTTTATTTATGAGCAACATTGTTGTATGCTGTTGATGTTGTGTTGGACCTGATTGGCTGAGCTTGTTAGGATAATAAAGGCCTTATTTCTAATTGGCTTTTTATTTTTAGATTATTGATTCTTGCACTTGTCTAATGTAAACCACCACTCCCTTGATAACTTGAACCCTGATAACTTATGAACCTGCTTATAACAGTAGGTTTTTGTTTTTTTATGGTTTAACCCAATTTTTCAGCACATTATAGGCTATACATGGCGGCCAGTATTATTGGAACCTGGAAAACCCTGGAAAGAACCACCGACGCATGAGAAGCTACTGGCAAACTTTCTCACATAACTACATTTGCCGAATCTTAGACTCGAACACACGCAGACAGAGGTGAGATGGCAGTGATCCATAATGGACAGCGCTTTAGACCACTTGGCCACTTGGGGCCCCTATAACAGTAGGTGTAATAATCATAAAGGTAATGTATCTTCATGTATTACAAATATGTTTACCATAACAGCTATGCCCATGAATGTTTCCTCGAGAGCCTAATTAAATGTCTACCATGTTTTGATATCTGACTGGCAGAAGTTATTGTTGCATTGTTACACTGAATTAAAAACATGATAGTTTTAGGTACAAATTATTGTTTTATCTTATTTTGTAGACTATATTTGACTCGGGTAAGAATTTACAAGCTTGAACTGTGACAAACCTTTCACAATATGAAATAATAATGTGAACCACACACATGCAAGCTGTGAATGGTCTTTGGATTATTATTTGTTATTTCTATTTGATGAATTCAGTTCACAGCTTTACAATATCATCTGCTAAAGAATAGATTGTGGTCTGCAGCTGACAATAAAATGGAAATTTAAACAACACACAATACATAGGTTCAATATACACTTTATTGTACATATAATATAATTTTTTGCATCATGGGGGCAAGTTCTGTCAGAGCACACTGCCCCATCCCAGCTTTGACTTTTATGTTGTATAGGAATGCCTCAGGAAGAGAGACTCTGAGTTTGTAGAGTTGTGAAGTGTGTCAGACACGTATGTGGAGTGTACAGAGCTGATATGAGGTATATAGGGACCCTGATAACCCAAACTCGACTAGTCTGATGCTGGTGGTGCCAAAACAACAAACATTAGCTGATACTCCATACATACACCGTAGGGTTGTGCATAGTGTCCGACACCTGTATGTGGAGCCTTAAGGGCTGATACGAGGTGTATGGGGACACATAACCAAAAATCGATAAGTCTGATCCTGAGGATTGCCATGGTAACAAGCATGAGCCAATACTCCATTCATGGCCATGGGAAGCGTGTATGAAGCATATGGCCTAAAAGTTGATTATATAAAGTACAGACAAATTTGGTCCAAAGTTTTTAATTACATGAAATTTAGGCAAAGTGCCCGAGAATGGAGCTGGAGCAGAATGTTATGTAACAAATGCCCCAAACAAATGACATGGTGGATGGAGGGGAGGCGAGTGGTTCTTTTTGCAGATAATTTAAGTGCAGCATAAACACTGAAAAGCACACATCTCTGCTGGCATCCATGCTGCTGTACCACTGCCTCAAACCAGCTGACAAATGTAAGATCACATGCTCTAACTCAGTAATCTGATTGGTTCAACATGACAACATATCTAAGTTTATTAACTGACCTCATGTCTGGCAGAACCACAGCAGACAAAGAGGGGCCCAAAAAAAGGGGTCAGGGAAGAATGCACTGTTTGTTATTCAAACTATATTTATCCAATTAAATTACAACAACAAAAACACAAACTGAATGCAGTAGTTTTAGAAGGGATACTTTCTTAAGAAAGGCTTTTATTGCAGTTAAATCATTTTTACTGTACTTGTAATGCAAAGAGATTATGAAATACTTTATTTTCATGAAACAAAGGGCATACACTAGGCCATCGGAGCATTACAATGAAAATGCTTTTACAAATTTAAATGCTATATTTAAAGAACCATGTCTCACAATGTTGTGCTTGTGGAGTACACATATTATTGTCAGCTTAGCTTTTTTCTATCAAGGCCACATTTAAATTGAAGGATATTCATGCATATATTAAAAGTTAATAGAAGAAACACTACTAAACAGTCACCTTTAACATATATGGGTATTTAGATGGAAGGGATAGGTACTGCATCAATGTTTTATTGTTTTATGATTACAAATTTTGTAACTGTTTGCCATGTCATTTTATCCTTTCAATATTGCAGCCTTATCCTTTAGCACTACTATAATTACTACTACAACATTTTGACTTGTCTTACAGATTATTGGTCAATATGCATTGTCCTCACTGATGGGTCAAAAAGAGGCGATGGAAATGAACCTTGTTGGAGCTGTCCTTGACGATCACAAGCTTAGCATGATCATGTCGTATGGAAGGAAACCAAAGTCTCTTTTGTCAAAAATCTATCAATTCATAAAATGCTTTAAGGTTGGTCATATATTAATTAAGTGTTCATCCTCTAAAATGAAATGTTGTCTTATGATCATTAAAACTGCTTAGGTTTTTAATTATTCATCATTGGTGTCATCATCATGATCATCATGTTAATTTTATAACTGCCAAAACCTTCTAAAAACTAAAGGAAAGGTTTTTCACCATAACTGTATCCACAACAGAGTCTAGGGCCTTTCTATTTAACATTTACCAGCATTGGATCTGCAACAGTTAGTCATGGGCTTGACTAATTGCCATTTACCAGCACTAGGTCAACAACACTGGTTACCATTTACCATCACTGGATGCACACAATGGTGTAATGAGCCTTACTACTTACCATTTACCAACATAGATCCACACCATGAAGCAGTGAGCCTTACTACTTAACATTTACCAACATAGATCCACACCATGGAGCAGTGAGCCTTACTACTTAAAATTTACCAACAGAAGATCCACATCATAGTGTAATGAGCCTTACTACTTACCATTTACCAACATAGATCCACACCATGAAGCAGTGAACCTTACTACTTACCATTTACCAACATAGGATCCACACCATGGAGTAATGAGCCTTACTACTTACCATTTACCAACATAAGATCTACGGCATGGAGCAGTGAGCCTTACTACTTTCCATTTACCAACATAAATCCACACCATGGAGCATTGAGCCTTACTACTTACCATTTACCAACATAGATCCACACCATGGAGCATTGAGCCTTACTACTTACCATTTACCAACATAGGATCCACACCATGGAGCAGTGAGCCTTACTACTTACCATTTACCAACATAGATCCACACCATGGAGCAGTGAGCCTTACTACTTACCATTTACTAACATAGGATCCACACCATGGAGCAGTGAGCCTTACTACTTACCATTTACCAACTTAAGATCCACACCATGGAGTAATGAGCTTTACCACTTACCATTTACCAACATAAGATCAACATCATGAAGCAGTGGACCAATCCAATGGCCTAGTGTTAAGAGCATATGCCTCAGGAGGTCATGGGTTCAAACCCTGGTTGAGTCATTCCAAAGACTTAGCTCAGTGCAGTAAACTCTTGTATTTCAATTGGTGATTGGAAAAAAAGTTCAGGTACTGGTCATTGTGGGTTTTCTATATACAGCACTTCTTTTGGTCCATCATCATTTATATGTACACTCTTGTTCATGAATGGTAGCTTGCCATATTTCTTCTTGTTCTGAAGTGAATTGGATATGTGGGTCAATGGAGTTGAGATGATCAGAGGACTCCTAAACATGGTACTTGTGTAGTTCAGTTAAGGAGTCATCCACATATGTGAACCACATTGATGGTGGGTTCTTAGCTGATTTTAGGGTCTTTTTTCTGAACAAACTTGATAAAACTGCCCATGATAGATAAAGTATGTGCTATCCAAACACAGTTTTAATAAGGCATATATCTGTTCAGTAGATAGTTGCAATACTACTCATGTGAAATATCGCTGGACATTTTGAATTCTTAAGATATTTATGCTTTAAGCAAGAGAAATTACTAATGATCATGAACCATCCAGGGCAAAGGAAATTACTGTTGATTATGAAGTATCCATACCAAGGGAAATTACTAATGATCATGAATCATCCATAGCAAGGGAAATTACTAATAATCATGAATCATCCATAGCAAGGGAAATTACTGTTGATTATGAAGTATCCATACCAAGGGAAATTACTAATGATTACGAACAATCCAGAGTAAGGGAAATTACTCATAATCATGAATCATCCATTGCAAGGGAAATTACTAATGGTCATGAATTATCCATAGCAAGGGAAATTACTAATGATCATGAACAATACGTTCAAAGCAAAATTATGAATTATCCAGAGTATGAGAAAATACTAATGATCATGAAGTATCCATACCAAGGGAAATTACTAATGATCATGAATAATCAATAGCAAGGGAAATTACTAATGATCATGAAGTATCCATAGCAAGGGAAATTACTAATGATCATGAAGTATCCATGGCAAGGGAAATTACTAATGATCACGAACAATCCAGTGTAAGGGAAATTACTCATAATCATGAATCATCCATTGCAAGGGAAATTACTAATGATCATGACTTATCCATAGCAAGGGAAATTACTAATGATCATGAATTATCCATAGCAAGGGAAATTACTAATGATCACGAACAATCCAGAGTAAGGGAAATTACTCATAATCATGAATCATCCATTGCAAGGGAAATTACTAATGGTCATGAATTATCCATAGCAAGGGAAATTACTAATGATCATGAACAATCCGTTCAAAGCAAAATTATGAATTATCCAGAGTATGAGAAAATACTAATGATCATGAAGTATCCATGCCAAGGGAAATTACTAATGATCATGAATAATCAATAGCAAGGGAAATTACTAATGATCATGAAGTATCCATAGCAAGGGAAATTACTAATGATCATGAAGTATCCATGGCAAGGGAAATTACTAATGATCACGAACAATCCAGTGTAAGGGAAATTACTCATAATCATGAATCATCCATTGCAAGGGAAATTACTAATGATCATGACTTATCCATAGCAAGGGAAATTACTAATGATCATGAATTATCCATAGCAAGGGAAATTACTAATGATCATGAATCATTCCTAGCAAGGAAAATTACTAATGATTGTGAATCATCCATAGCTAGGAAAATTACTAATGCTTCTTTTTTTGGACAGCATGACAATGAGGCTTCAAGAATAGCAGATTTGTGGGCAGAGAAACTTGATCACTACAGTGTTGGACAGAACAATGACAATGCCTCAGATCTGTACCAAGCCATTGATACCCAGTTGCCAGATTATTATGAGGTAAGTACTTGGATATGTACTTAGCAATTATTACTCAGTTGCCAGATTATTATCAGATAAGTACTCAGATATTTAACAAGCTATTGATACTCAGTTTTTCTGATTATTATGTTGTAATTACTCAGATCTGTAGGAAGTCAAAGATACTCTGTTGCCAGACTATTATGAGGTAAGTACTCAGATCTGTACCAAGCCATTAATACTCTATTAACAGATTATTATGAGGTAAGTACTCAGATCTTTACCAATTTATTGATACTCAATTGTCTGATTATTATGTTGTAATTACTCAGATCTGTACCAAGCCATTGATTATGAGGTAAGTACTCAGATCTATAGGAAGCCATTGTTACTCAGTTGTCTAATTAGTATGTTGTAAGTACTCAGATCTTTACCAAGGCATTGATACTCTATTGCCAGACTATTATATACCAAGCCATTAATACTCTATTAACAGATTATTATGTTGTAAGTACTTAGATCTTTACCAAGCCATTTATACTCTGTTGCCAGACTATTATGCAGTAAGTACTCAGATCTGTACTAAGCCATTAATACTCTATTAACAGATTATTATGTTTTAAGTACTTAGATCTTTACCAAGCCATTGATAATCTGTTGCCAGACTCTTATGAGGTAAGTACTCAGATCTTATGGAAGCCATTGTTACACAGTTGCCAGATTATGGGGTAAGCATCTTCTTTTAGCATACTTCTGTACTTCAGATTATTATGCAGTATTAGTACCATTAAATCTGACTTCAAAAACCATTTTTTTGGTGGAAATCACCTGTTATTTATTACCAGATGATTAATGTATGGAGTGATTTGTTTCATACTGTAATGGTCTCTTTTAATGGACCACTTGTCTTGAAAGACCAATTTTGGGAGAAGGTGTGGTCTAATAAGACAGGTTATATAGTGTACACAATTTAGATGACCAAGATTTTGGATGGATACCTAATTATACAGATAACTGATACATTTATACAGTCTAGCAGCAGAGGGGGTGAATCCGACAACTTTTTATAGGCATCTATTCCTAAAAATTAAGGCTTCCTCGAAAAGTGAATCAGACAAGCGTCAATTTGGTAAACTAAGGTTTCCTCGAAATCGTAAAAAAAGGCATGCTCGAAGATGCCATGGTCGTTGTCGCCGCCCCCTCTGCTGCTATGAGTTAACCAAATATTTTATCAAGTCCGACACGATATCGCGTTTGAGGGTCTGATAAATTTATCGTCACAAATCCGTGTGGGAGTGACTGAATACGACTAAAGAAATTTCTAAATCGGTTATGATCCATATCACCGCAGCACCAAGTTTGCCAAATATTTCGTAGTGTATGAGTATCAACTCCGTTAAAAACACACAATAAATTGCAGTTATCTCTGATCACTTTTGGTATTTGAGTGTACCGTTGAGTGACATATATCACGTCGGTGTTTTTATGCCTGCCTCTGGAAAATATCCTGGCAGGTTTTTTTTGATTATCTAACATGATATCGTATACGACTAAATTCTTAATATCTCCATCAATATCATCAATGCTCGGTGCTTCATCGATATCGGTTATAAACTCAATAATACCCTTGCCGGATTCTTCTAGCGCACTGTCGTTAAAATCTTTTAACACATTGTAACATTGCTGATCGTCTACACTAGGAGCTATCAAATACAACTTGTCCCATTTCATCCATCTCGTTATCAAATTAAGTAGCAGTTGTGTCTTGCCACTTCCAGATGGTCCGATTATAATCATTCTAATTGAATTCAGCAACATCGCATGATGTTTGATAGGTTCCCGTCATTGGGTAGCTGAATAATCAATTACATTCATGTTGTTATATATAAATTATGGATCTATATTGTGTGAAATGTAAGGCGCGTACTGGCACAAACGACTTGACGACAATTACAACTAAAAATAACCGATCAGCACTTTCCAGTAAATGCGTATAATGCAGTACAAAGAAATATAGATTTGTTTCCCTTGATAAATCAAAGGGATTAAAAAAAAAAGAGGAGGTGATATTGCAGCTAAGCTAGCTAAACTCCCGGGAACACCATGGGCAAAGTATCCAGGAGAAAAACACCTTCCAGGGTATAGTTATTGTGGACCCAGAACTAGACTCGATATCAGACTCGATGATCAAAACCAACCCTGACCGGGTGAATATCCAATAAACGCCATTGATAAGGCGTGTCATGCTCATGATGTTGCTTATAAAAGCAGTAATCTGCAACACAGACATCTCGCAGATGTAAAATTGATTCACGCGTTGAATTCTATCACTGATAAATCCTTCAAAGAAAAATTGGCTTCATGGCTAGTAAAATCAGCAATGAAAGGTAAATTGATGTTAGGTGCTGGTAATTAATAACAACATGGAATCTATTTATTATTCTCCAAAAGGATACTGGCGGGGTAAAGCAGCAATTGGTAAACTCGCTAGTGCCGCGAAGGTGAAATATACCACTGCGGCTAATTGGTTATCCAAACAGGCGATATGGCAAATTTATCTACCGCCGCCTAAACAAATTAACTACTCGCATTTTGATGTGACCGTTCCTAATGATGTTCATCAAGCTGATATATTATTTCTGCCGCATGATGGTGGTTACAAATACGCGTTAACCGTAGTTGATGTTGCGAGTCGATACAAACAAGCAGAGCCGCTAAAAACAAAATCATCAACTGAAGTGGCTTCTGCATTTGAAAGGATTTATCGACGAGGTCCTCTGCTTTGGCCAAATCTATTACAAGTTGATCCTGGCAAAGGAATTTCAGGGTGTAGTGTTATCAATAATGAAGCATCATAATACCGCGTTACTATGAGGACATACTGCACTACATCGCGATCAGGCAATTGTTGAACGATTTAATCGCACACATGCTGAGCAGTTATTCAGATATCAATACGCGAAGGAATTTATTCAACATAAACGATCTCGTGAATGGGTCAAGAGATTACCAGGTGTAATTACCGCGCTGAATAATGAGGTTACTCGAACGATTAATATGAAACCTAACAACGCGATTAAAAAAAGTATATATCCGTACAACCGCAAAAAGATTTTCCAAAACAACCAGTACTCGGCAATGTCACTGTTAGATATTTATATGAACCAGGAGAACTCGAAGGTGGCACAAAAAGGGCTACTGATCCTATTTGGAGTGTTACTGCACATAAAATATCCGGTATAACACGATCCACGGGTAGACCAGCAATCTATAGACTGGATTCAACTGCCCCTCAGCGAGGATTTACTCGACAACAACTACAAGTGATACCCGAGGATACTCAATTACCACCGCGTGATCTTAACTAGCACCTCTTCGTCTGTTGCACTCAAGACAAGTCAGCATCACGTTATTTCTAGTATGGCCAACGCTACTATCTTTTCTGTCTATGGTAAATTGTCGAGAATCCTTATCCGACCAACACCAACTCATACAATTGCAACTCGCGCAGTGATTATTCTGTTGTTGCTTGTGTAATTATTAATTCAGCATCAATATCAAATCCTCTATTATTTTTTTTATCCTGTTGTTTATAACTAGATAGTTTTTTTCTGATTATGTCCTTGACATTGTCAGCGCTGACAATATCATTGATTGTAGTGTCATTATCATCTCAGGACTCTGTCAGGACAACTCTTCGAAGCTGATTTATTCTTCGTACTCTGGATACTGCGAGATAAACTAAATTTGACCACTCGATGTGATTATCCACCTTCCAGACAATTGTATCTGATATAGTCAATCCCTGTGAAGAATGTATTGTTGCTGCGTAACCTAGTGTCCATGGGGATTTATCAGCGCGTAATGCATCTTCGACGATGCTGATATCAACCAACACAATATCATTTAACACTAGATTCTGCTTTTCACGCTGTCCTGGAATATCAACTTCAGTATTCTGTTTTCGTGTATCCTTGGGCCTATAACACAACGGTACGCTATCTCACATTGGATTCTATCCAGTTGTAATCTGATTAGTTTTTTGAACTCGCGTAATTGTTCATCAAGTGCTCTATGATCGGTGTTAATTTCTTCATAATAGTCTACAAAATTCTTTAGCCAATCATGCGGCGATAAACCGACAAATGGTGGTGGTTGACCATGATCGCCACACATGACGACCTTTGTGTTCGCGTGCAATAACCAATTGACAATCTTTTGTAATACATCTAACAACACCGTGCATATCTCATCCCAAATTATGAAGACGTGGATAGATTACTCACCCATTCGATCAGGAGTCCATTCATCACCTTTCCATCGAAAGAAGCTATGATAAGTGCAAGCATTCACCCCTCGTTGTTTCATCTCTCTGGCAAGTCTGTGTGTTGGTGTTAGCACAATCATGTTTGACTTACCACGAAATAACTCAATCGCGCGAGTCGTCTTTCCTGACCCACCACAACCGTTTAAATAAACTGTTTTATATCTACATATTGGATCAGATACCTGCGGTGCATTAGATAATTCTGAACACTGATTGCTTTTCAAGTATTTATCTTCAATCGTAACATCTGCTGATTTGGAATAATCACACGGTATTTAATGCTTAATTCTCCATGATCCCCAACTCTCGTCACAATTAGTGAATTCAGCTACTGCGTTTCTGTGTTTCATGTCTATGTAAAATGAATCAGTGGCGACTCTAACTGCGGTGTCAGGAAATCTATTTATCATCGAAAACAGATTAATAGAAGCATAAGCCAGCATAGATGCTCGCAAATGTGTATACTGAAGACTGTGTCCATCGCTGTAAGTAACAATTGTTCCCAATTTGGTTCCATCGGACAAGAAAGCATCTTTACGATTGACATATATACCCTTAGATGTTACATCCACGATTATAAAATCGTATTCAACACTATCCATAATCAACCGTGAAGAATTTCTTGTATTGTCGTATTTACCACCTTGAGTGAACTTTCCAATTATTCTTCTACCAAGATGTTTTGCGTCTTTGTTTCTGATTTCAAATAACAGTTTGGACCAATTCATGATATATTCTTTGTCGAGATCGGGAAACTGTTTTCGCTGTTCGCTGATTATACTATCTAGATCAGGTTGTGGTGGTAACCAGACTTCAGTCTGTGCTCGATATGATATAATCGCTTCACTGACAATCAGCGATATCAGCATGCTACAATCAATCATAAACCGTAACAGCACTATTTGCATCCAGTGTTTCAAAGACATATGTCTACCAATCCAGACATAACAGCATGGATGAAGTCCTTTAGCCAATTCAAATGATACCACACGAGCGAATCCGGTTAAATCAAAATCAGGTAGTGGTCCATTAATCGCAACGCGGGCCATCTCATGAGTGGGATGTCCAAATCGCTTGAAGTATTCAGCGCATTCTCCGTACCCGAGAAAACTCCCTGGGTAACACGCGACTATATCAACCAAAATAATGGTTTCGGGGTTGTATTTTGTATTCCATAATCCGCCGTGGTTATATTCAATGCAGCTTGATTTGATGTCTTTGAGAAACTCACCTCGTGTTGGTTTCCACGAGTTTCTCTTTCTCGCAAAATGAGCCACAACTGACGGAATTGTAAAACAATTTGTTAGTAATTGTTCGTCGTCGAAATTCTTCGAGAAACTACTAGCTAGTTTTTTCATCTTGTCATGGAGGGCTTCAGTACAGTATAATTCTCCATTGGGTCTTACATATTGATCGAATCCACCCTCGGTGTTTTCAGCACTGTGAAGCAACCACACTGACACCGGATCGTTTTTACTCAACTGGTAAATAGCATCAAACATATTTCATACATGCCAACCATTACGCTTTTGGCGTAATCATTACGCTTTTTCCCACTAAATTCCGCGTTGCGCGTTAACGTTTATAGATTACGCTTTTTCGATATATCCATCTTGCAAAACAAGAAAAAAATTTTTTTTTCGTTTTTATTAGCATTACTTTATTTTTTACATACTGTTTTATTTTTAAATAAAAAAATACCCCGCTTCTACATAACTACGATATACGAGTATACTTGTCCGTGGACTTTCCTAATATTCATGTTCTATTTATAGCAACTATCATGTTACTAAGATACTTTCAAACTTTCAACCTCATATTCTATTTATAGCGGCTTAGTGAGGAGAGAACAGACTGGTTTCTATTTTGTTTAAATCATTATGCACATACTCTTTGTTCTAATTTTGCATAGTGCAGAACCAGTCTAAAAGTTTTTTTGCGCTAAAAAGTATTAAAAAATTCTCAATGCGTTTATGAGTGCAAAAAATATCTCTTAAATAATTTCACAGATGGGTTAGAAAAAGTCAATAATAAACAAAGTAAAATGTAATCAATCCTCCAAACACGACGAGGGCATCATCACGTGACGTCTAATCGTTGGCGCTAAATGGCTTCAGATGTTAAGATGGATTCTAGTCTTTGTGTATGTTAGAGCACATTTTTTTCCCCAAGAATTTCGCAGATGGATCAGAAAAAAGCAAAACAACGAGTCCTCCAAAGATTCAAAGATGAATATATGAATGGCATAATACAGCGTTCCATTCTCGGACAGCATCATGCTCATTGCAGACTGTGCGGAAACGATTTTAGCATTGGTCATGGTGGTAAATTTGATGTGGAAAAACACATGAAAACAAGGAAACACATCGAATTAGCTCGCCTTACGAACTCTAATACTAAGGTAACTTCTTATTTACAGCAGAGCTCAAGTGCAGACTTGAATACTATAAATGCTGAGGTGTTATTTACCGAGTTTTTAATAGAACACGGACTACCCTTAGCGGTAGCAGACCACGTTGGTCCCTTGTTCAAGCGGATGTTTCCCGATTCGAAAATTGCGGAAAAATATGCTTGTGCAAGAACAAAATTATCTCACATTGTTCGGTGCCTAGCAGAAGATACTTCACTTAAAATTGCAGAAGCAATGAAAATTGGGCCGTTTAGTATTGCCACAGACGGGAGTTGTGATTATGATGATAAAATGTTGTACCCAGTATGTATTAGATACTTTGACAGTGAAAAAGGCAAAGTCATGAGTGTTCTTCTTTCTTTACCAGAATTAACAGTAGATTCCACTGGACAAAACATTTTTGATTTGCTTGACAATGTTTTGAAGAAACATGACATAAGTTGGCAGAACTGTATGGGGTTTGCAGCTGATAATGCATCAGTGATGACTGGAATTCATAAAGGAGTTGCATCCTATATTTTGAAAATGTCTCCATGTTCATAACAGGTTGCCCCTGTCATTTGATGCACCTTGCTGCTGATAAATTAGAAGTAGATATTGGCCATTTATTAATAGATATCTGTGATTACATGCTCCATAAATTCCCATATGGAGATGAACTGCTTTTAAATGCTTCAGTTGCTTATGTAAATGAGAGACAGTCAAAAAGCTTCAAAAGTGTTAGATTCTTTGTCCCTTTCTATTGCCACCCTTGTCTAACTTGGATCATCTGGAAGAAGAATTCCTGAAGTATCAAGTTGGGATTCTACCTGACAATATACTTAATGCAGATAGAGTTGATGTGCAATGGCACCTTATTTCCCAGCTAAAAGACTATCACTGTCAGGTTATGAAAGGAATATTGGTTCTTTACCATTCTAATGCTGACTGTGAGAGATTGTTTAGTGTTGTTAACAAAAATAAAACTGAATTCAGGTCCAGGCTAAGTAACCCGGTACTGAGTGCTCTACTGGTATGCAAAACATTCATGGCCTCAGCTGGTACAAAATGTTTTGAAATGCAACATGACAATCTGTTGCTTTCTAAAGCTAAAAGTGCTACATATGAACACTTGAACCATTAATGAATGATAAAAGACGAGAAAAGCAAATAAATCATTGTTAATTGTAATTGTAGTATGTTATATGTGGATTACTCTTTTTCTGCTTGGATTCCTCTTTTTGACCACTTGGATTACACTTTTTCCTCGTCAGGGGTTGGCATGTATGATATTTATTCTGGAGCGGAAAACTCCCAGGGTATATATTTTATTGTTCGTGTTCACGGAAATATTGTTACCGCAGGTGTCCACGCGTGTTCGTTATGATCAATAATTTTGATTGGAGCTCCATTTGATTTATATTTCAATTTGTGTAATATCTCGCCGGTTATCGTCGCTACGGTTATTGGAAATCTTAATGATGTTTCTAATTTGGCTATATCCTGAATTTATGCTCTGTTCTTGTTAACTGTTAATTCCCATTCAATTATTTTTTGGCGTCTTAGATCTGTCAATTTGTTTCCTCGCAGCGCATTTGTGAAGTGTTCTAATATTCGTTCTGCTACACAATTTATTTTTGAAGAAGTCTATGACGAAGTCATCAATGACAGTTTCATAGGTTTTAGTTTTTCAATAATCGGTTTATCATTTAATGAATATATCCCATAAATAACGGCTGTTACAGGATAAGATCTTTCATAGTATGGTTTGTCAATTCCAGTCAGAATTCCTGGTCTGGAATCTCGACTCACAACGACGGTTCTTTTATTCTTCAAGACAGGTTCGTATTTATCCCTGATAATCCAATCTCCTGTTTCACCGTGGATAATGAATTTCACTAAAAAAAAATACTTTTTCCGCGTAAGATGTGAGATTATCACTGCTGCGCGTTCGTCGTTCATGGTAGCATCAACTTCACCATTGATTCGAAATGTCGACCAACAGTGAGATGCTCCATCACGCTTGAATTCATTAAAACAGTCGCTGATTTTACTTATCATGGTTCTATCACGAATTTTACTCTTTGGTGTATCAGAAACTCTATCGAGATTGAATTTAGAATTTTTCCTAGGCGTAATTTTCGATAATCTCTCGAACTCCTTCATGCTATAATTAAAACAAGTATTTAAATAGAAAGATTTGATATAATGAATCATTGCAAATGGCTTATGATTGGATCAGTAACCCCGTGTAACAAATCATGCAGAAATGAGTTCTGTGGATATCATATGCAAAGTTTTCGACGTGGAAGCCTTGGTCCTCTACCCTGCATACAATGTGGGGTAGGTGTGCGTGGTAAATCACAGTTATGTCTGAGTTGTGGTGGTAAGCGATACAGAGAGTTGAAGCGTTATTACGATAAGAGAAACAAAAACTTCATCAATGACTCTAACGCTGACAGTGTCCTTGACTCCGTCAACGACAAAATCTTAAGAACTCCTCAAGATTACATCGGAAGATTTCCAAATGTAATCATTAGACCAAACAATGAATTAGACAAATAGTATTATGTATAATAAATGAACCAAGAATTCAGATCACATCCCTCGATCACAGACTATGAAGCATCCAGTGATGGTATTGTCAGACACCGAAAACTGAAGAAACCAGTCGGTGTTGTGAATAATCGAGGGTATTTGATGTTTGGCGCTGGGAAGAAGACATATTACTGCCATCATTTCGTGTATGAATGTCATAATGGATTGATCAAAGATGGTTTTGTTATTGATCACATTGATTCCAATCCTAAGAATAACAAATTGGATAATTTACAAACTGTTACACAGAGTGAGAATACTACATCTGGAAAAACTGGCACCTGTAAATCAATGGGGAAAAGACCCGTAAAATCATTTAATACAGTAACTAACGAGGAAATTGTATTCCAATCAATGACTAGCGCCGGTAGATATTTCGATATTTGTATACCCTCAGTACGAAGAGTAGCAGAGGGAATTTGTCTGCGATTTAAAAAAAGACCGGACAAAAAATTCAATTTATTTATGTCTGAGACACCCATCTCTGAGAAATATATTTCATATTAGAAGTATATAATCATCAATAATATGAATTCTCAAAATATCAATGAGGTTATAACCGAAATTTTAAATTTGAAATCTCAGGGAATTTGCACATCTGATAGTTTAAACTGCGATCAAATTATGTCCAACTTCCAGGATATTGAATACGGCACTAACAATAACAAGTATGTACTACCAAAAAAATATGCGCTAATAAAACGAATTCAGAATTCTATCCGTGACTCTCTTCTATGTTTCGATGACGTCAGTAAGTTTGTCCCGTTATTTACTATCGTGAAAATAATAAGAAAGGAATTAGGGAAGGAATATGGAATAAAAAGGACAATTAATTCAAAAATCAGAAATATAAGATTGTTAATTGAACAAAACGAAAATACCCCTTCGGATGGTCTGTTTTAGTCAACAATAGCGGTGAAATTATATACTGGCATTTATCAATGAGTGTTTTACTGCAAGGAAATTGTAAAATATTTTTTTATTACTGAAATTTTCATAGTAAATACTTTTTTTTAGTCGTTCTTGACCGATTTTGGCCATTTTTTGACTGATTTTCAGTGGTGCCGGTCGGGTCAAAACGTTGATGCTGCATGGGATTTCCCTTAGAATTTTCCATCTAAAATTATTTTTATGATGTTTTAGGCCAAAAACGGACTAAAATCAAGCAATGATGACTAAGAAAAATGACAAAAAAATGACAGAAACGACCAAAAATGACTGTTGGTGTCAGTCGGGTCAAAACGTCGATGCTGCATGGGATTTCTCATAGACTTTTCCACCTAAAATCATTTTCGGGTGACAAAATCACTACATTGTACATGAAAATCTCTTCGAGATTCAAATTGGAAATTGCTTTACTGTTTCAATAATGGTCAACGAAGCTTTAACAACTAGATTGGCTCGTGAGCGACTAGATGCAATTAAGAGATTTATACCAATCGGCAACTCTGTCAGAAATAAACTACAAGCTAGACAGAGTTCACAAACGGATTTTGCTGCGGGATCTGAAGAGTTGTTTAAACCAATAACCACAGCAACGAAGGGGGTAGAGTGAGCTATAAGGGGAGATGACCCTGAGACGGGGGGAAAAAGAAAAGAAAAGCCTCTTATTGGTGAACTTGAAAAAATAGCAGCGGAAACTGAAAAAATAGCAAGGAGATCCAAACAAACAAAAAAAATCCTTAAGAACACTTCCTGGTGATATAGTAACTGCGGTAAGACAACAGGAACAAGAACGAGAACTTCAACAAGAACAAGAACAACAAGAACGAGAACTTATTGAACAAGAAATTGAACCACCAGGTGATATTCTTATCCCACCACCATCTGAATTTCAACAAGAAGAAGAAGAGAGTAAAACAGAACGAAGAGATCTTGACCCTGAAAAGATATTTAAAAGTGATGTGATAGATGATATTAAAGATAAGACTGATAAAGAATTTGCTCAATTTATTATTGATTCATTTCCAAAGGGTCGGCAAGAACAATATATGAAACAAGGATATGAAGACGCTATAACTAATAAGAAGGATTGGAGAAAAAAACTATATTGTGCAAAAATTGGCAAGTCTAAAATACCACACAATAATGAAGGATTTAAGAAACTTGAAAAGTTGATAAAGCAAATAGAAAAACCACCGCCACTAATTACGCCTTTTGTATCCCAATCCCTCCAGGAAATATCAGAAGCTGATTCTGAAAAGGGTGCAACTGGTAAAAGCGGAGATGGATATCAAAAGGCTTTTTCAGGTAGTGGTTTAGTTAGTTGTCCTGGTAATATTCTCGGTGATATAGCACGATTAGAAGTTCTCATCGGAGGGAAACGAGCTGGAAATAACTCACTGGAAATAATTAATGAAGCAGCTGATATCTGCATGCGATTATTTCAAGGTGGTATCATGGATATCAAAACATATCGAGATTTCATTGATGAGTTAGTGGAAAATCCTATGGATGGTTACTATAGTGATTAATCACCATGACTGAAAATCCTTTGGATTTTTCATTAGATAAATATCATTTAAATAAGAGATGATCATACACTACAATCATGATAAACCAACCATGGTCTATTTTGTAAACTCACGGTTTCCAGTTTATAGAGCGTACTATGGTGATGGTCTCGGTGATAACATTGCAGGGTTATTTGCAAGAATGGCTCCAAAAGTAGTGTTACGGCTATTGTATTTAATTTATTTTTTTTTTTTTAAATGTTAAATCCAGATTTGTTATTTTGCCTTTAAAATCCATTAATTGGGAGACTTTTCTAGAAAATTCACTTGACTGGACTTTTCTGGTAAACAGGCTGACCTTGGCTTGGTTACCTCAATATCTGACCTTGCTTTAGACATTGTCAACAAGTCTTCAATTCTATTGGTTGGTTTCGGGGACAGCATTTTATTAGTGGCTGATTTTTCCTTCTGGTTCATTCTATCTCTACGTGACCTGGAGAAGGTAGCTTCTTTTCCATGACCTTCCAGACTCACATGATTCCTCTTGTTTACGAGGGAAAAACAATATATATAGCTGTATTTTAGAAGCTGACATTAGTAGAAATATTGGGCTGTAAGTTATTGGTTGTGTATTTATGTTTGAGTGTTAATATTGTTCTGGACTGTGTCAATTCGTTGGAAAAGAAGAATTATTCTATTTATCTGGAAAAGGACATATGTTTCATAATTTCATCTGGATGATTTAAAAACAAGAACTGTACCACGTGACATTGTCAGCCATTTTAGATTACATCGTCAAGATTCGAACCTGGAACTATTAGAACATTTATTTATCAGGACTTGAAATTCCATTAGTGGATTATTTTGTGAATTCTATATTTGTTGGATTTGATTCTCTAAAACCGTAAGTTTATTTATTTTATGAAAATAATTGTACTTAATAAAATCATTGTTAAAGTTTTACAAGCTTGTTAGTTTTCACTCTTTCTGTGTTGCTGCTTATTCGAGCCTAAGCACGTAACAGTAGCGCCGCTAGTAAAACAGTTATTGATGAAAGCCATTGATGTTATTCGTGATAAGGGTATTAGCACTGTCGAAGATCTTGCCGGAAAAGCATTTTTGGCCGCTTGGGATAAACTAACAGCGCTAGTTCGGCGGCGAAAGAAACCAGGATCATTACCATCTACAGCGGAAATGCCCGCGAGTGTTAGTAGAATAATAAATAAAGCAGTGGATTAGAAACTAGCGTCGCTGGTGACTAATGCCCAAGATAACATAACCGCAAATATGATAGCGGGAAGTGGTTTAAAAAAACCATGACAGGGTCGTCGACGTCAATGATTTAGACGCTGATAAATCAAGGAGATATATATAATGTTCAAACGATCACCTGATCCAGCGTTTGATATGGAAGCCCAAGTGCGCAAGGATGATTCTGTACGCGATTATCAATTTTATGCCTATCACGCAATACAATCAGATCTTCGATCAAGAATCGAACTTCATGTTCATGATACCAGCAAATACTTTCTACCGTGTGAAGCATTTATTGAAGTAGAAGGAGAACTTGTAACAAATGTTGCACTTAATACATCATACGCAGATGACCCACTTATCCAAGTGGGATTTGTCAGTAATGGGACCATGGCATTATTTACTAGCGCTAGATATCTCATTGATGGAAAAGAAATTTAAAATGATGTTGATGTTGCTACAACAATAATAGGGCTAGCAAGATATTCTGACGATTATACAAGATCTGCAGGTCCATCTATGATGTTCGCTAAGGATATTACTGATAACGCTGATCACATACAGTATATTAAAATATGAACACCACAAGCTACTGCATCTGATCCACAACCAGTAGCTGATTCTTATGAACACAGCTAGACCAGCAGCCGCCTTTGATATTGTCGGAAGCGCTAATCCCAATTACAATCTAGGTTTTGCAACACGCAAAGCAATGCTACAAGGAGAGCGTCGACAATTCTCATGCGCGATTCCACTGCATCATATATTTGGATTCTGCAGAAATGTCCGAAAAGTCATCTATGGAGCAAAGCATACGGTAGTACTCGTGCGAAAGGGTACTGATAATAATGCAATCTGGAGGATTCCAGCAGATCCAGCACATCCAAATGTTGATGCTGGTAAAGTTAGATTATCAAAACTATCACTGTGGATGCTAGTGTTGACTCCATCAATTACCACAGAAGAGCGATTACTATCATTTATGGACCAAGGAGGAAAATCGTTGTTAAGTTGGTTATTGGTGTCTACAGATACTATAGATTCTAATATCAATGATACATTTACATGGCACCTGGCAGCGCGACAAGGTGTTTCAAGTCCGCGTCATATATTTGTTGCGCTACAGGATAGAACACGATTAGACAATCAAACACGTAGCCATATGATATTTGATAAATTAGGTGTTAGAGAAGTCTCGCTGAGAATAAATGGCCAACAGGAACCATCCGAGGATATACAGCTTGATTACAACAACAATCATATTGCACGCGTGTATCATCGGTTGTTGACATATATGGCGCGCGATCAAAACGTTGATACAGGTCTACAAATATCACAATATGATTTTAAAAACCTATATCTGATTTATTACTTTTCGCTGGAACATCTTGATTTAACAAGACAATCCGTCGTTGATATACACTTTAGAGCTCGTATATCTCTTCCGACTAATGATGCAGGCATTATCCTTATCCCGAATTATAGAGCGGTTGCTGTCATTCTCAGCGATAAATCAATGCTACTCGAAAGTGTTGGCGGAAGAATGAGAGTGATAGATGTGCCAGTAGAAAACATGTAACAATTAGATCAATATGTTATTGTATAATGTCATAGTCATATTAGTGTTACGTTAACTCCCGGTCAGCTCAAGAAATTGCAATCAGAGTCATCTAAAAAATGCGGAACCACGATCACGTTGAAACACAATCAGATCACTTGCTGGGCAAATAAATTATCGCTGACGACTCGTCAAGTAAAACACTTCAATGATGCTTTCAAGGATAAAAAAGGCGTTCAGATCACTCTCGCTGCAGCCGCGATTAAAAACATGATAAAATCAGGTGGTATATTCCCGTTGTTAGCTGTGTTACCAGCATTGATTGCTGCGGCTGCCCCAGCGGTGGCTAAAGCGACGGCGTTAGGAGCCGTTGGTACCACGGCAGGGATGGCACTAAAGAAAGCAACTGGACGAGGATATAAATAAAATGGGAAAGGGTCTAAGACTACCAGGAACCCCGTATTCATGGTACAGCGGAAAGGGTCTAAGACTACCAGGAACGGTTTATTAACTCGGGAACCTTTGGTTCCGTTGTCCAATTTTGATTTACTCGATGCTGCTAAAAAGTTGCGATTAAAAACTTCAGAGGCGTCTTTATGAAAGATCAGTTACCAAAAGAACCAAACAGCGTTGAAACCAGCATCATTAATCTCGATAACAGCACCAGACCCGGAACTCACTGGGTTGCATACGCGATTGATCCACGTGCAGTCGTCTATTTCGATTCATATAGATTAGCACCGCCGAAGGAATTTAACCGCTATATACAACAATTAAACACTCCTCATTGGTATTCTACCCTGCCAACACAACAACTAAATGATCCACCAATATGTGGCAGTGAAGTATTAAATGTTTTTGATGCTATTTCAACATCTGGAAAACCACCACATGTCGTCGTAAATGAATACATCAGCAATCGCTTTTTAGAGAGAGAGAGAGTTTTACAATAAAATGATTGATATTTGGGGAAGACCTCTATCAGCACTGAAGAAACCAACCACAGAAACATCTGTAACCAGTGATATAAAAAAAATAATCGAAGATGAAATCGCTGAGACGTTGAACTTAGCAAGTGTTGATCCCAATGAAATAGTTGTATTTCAAGATCGTCAGGGTAAATTGAAATCTAGTAATGTTTCCTTGGATGATATTTTAGTTAAACAACGAGATGCAACCGAAGGCACTATCGTGTTGTTTTCCGATCAGGGTAAATTGAAATCTAGTAATGTTTCCCTGGATGATATTTTAGTTAAACAACGAGACGCAACCAAAGGCACTATCGCGTTGTTTTCCGATCAGGGTAAACTCAAACCGGGCATACTTGTTTCAACTATCTTGGAACGAATTAACAATATTGACAAGCCGTTACTAGATTTCCTTGGTAATCCTCCAGTGACCACACCAAATCTTACAGCGATAAAAACTTCTATGCTGGAACTAGCAGCACTTCAAGTCAAATATGCAGATCACGTTGAAAAATTTACATCAATTCGTAAAAATATCATCGAGAAATTCTTTGCAACCACGCTGGATAAAATTGATATAAAACTTCCTGATATTAAAAAATCCATCGATGAGACGAAAAACTTCATCGAAGCAATCAAAGGTAATGCAACGAGGATGATAATCATTGAAAAAACAAAAATCCCGCATGAGAAAACCAACAACATAGTATACACAATTCAATACGGATCATTTATGTGGACACCTACAAACAACAAATTAGATATCACTGCAACCGTCAAGGGTATTTATCGATTAACACTAGTGACACCGACTCAATTTAATATATCATCGTCGAGTTCATCTGGAGTCAACAATACGATATCGACAATCATCGACAAGGATACAACCGAACAGTTCACGATAGCATCCACTGATACTGATTTGGCTAGGGTTTCAGTAACATGGTATGTGGAATTCGTAGCGGATTTGAGTAAACAATTAAACCGCTAGCGGTTTCAATTGAAATCGTAAATGATTTGAGAATGAAATGACAACGTCACAACAATATCGCTATGATCAGGTCAGAGAATTTCAAACTAGACTCAAAACACTCGCCGAGGATTATCAAAAAAAAATTAAAAAATACCGACGAAGTATCACCGCAATTGATGTTACCATGTACTCAGTGAGTGGTGTAATCGCCGGAGCCGGAATTATACTATCTTCGGTGACAATGATTGCTCTGATAGCTGTTCCAATTTGTATATCCACGGCGACAACAATCGCGGGAATAATTTCGATAATAACAAAATAAATATCATCATGCAGCCAGCGTAAACTGCAAGATTACTTAATTAAATTTAATGTTGTATCAGCCACATATTCGCAATTATCCTCGATGATATCGTCGTCGCTCGATGATACATTAATATCAGATAGTGAATTCTCAGCGATGGTAAGTATTTATGATTCCGCGATGTCAAAATTAGAAATACAACATGAATATAATAACAATGACAACACCGCAGGAACTACTTCAACGAATAGTAGAGAACACAAACCCAGTACAAACCAGCATGATCTCAATAACCTCAACGAATCCTGAATTCAGTGTGCAATTGTCCTCGATGATATCGTCGTCGCTCGATGATACACTTATATCAAATAGTAAATTCTCAGTGATGGTAATTATTTATGATTCCGCAATATCAAAATTAGAAATACAACATGAGTACAATAACAATGACAACACCGCAGGAACTACTTCAACGAATAGTAAAGAATACCGAACCGATTCAACAAATAACGGAAAATACCACACCGATGAAGACCAGCATGATCTCAATAACCTCAACCAATCCTGAATTCAGTGTGAATTTCCCGATTCCGATTCCCGTGAAGGAGATAGCGCTAGCAAAACTACGAGTGTACCATAGCTTCCCTAATATCAGATCGGTAGCATTTGGCGGTCAACAACCGAATAATTCCTTGGTATTTGCGAGTAAGAATAAACCCGATGGAACTCCAGACTGGAATTTTGTTTCAATACCATCTGGGTCGTACGAAATTGAACAAATCAATTCTGAATTCCAGCGTAGAATAAAATCAATTACTGGAGCAGAATAAAAAATCGCTATAACAGTCCACGAGCCAACGTTATCATCTGCGATTGAGATAAACTCGCCGAGTTATGTCGTAGATATCTATCAGAGTTCTATACGAACTATACTAGGTTGGCCTGAAATACCACCTGAGGCATCTCAAATACCTGAACCAAAAAAGTCTTATTATGTCACGGATATACAATCATATCATGAAATCACCCCATCATATCGAGAGTATTTATATGATATAAAAAATACAAAATTAACCGATAGATTTACATTTATCAGTAACAATATCATGCAATGGTATTTTGATGTTGAGAAAACTCCTGATTCATCCATTACAATCACTTTTACGTTAACTAATATCATTGATTATTTGAAAGAGATTAATCAATTACATAAAACACAACTAGAACGACTACGAGAGGGCTTCCAGGAGCATCTCTCTGATATAACAAAGCCACGTGATGAGATCATAAAACACATTAAGATGTTAAATCAGCTTGTATCCGATAAGGAATATATCAACAAACGAGTAATTCAGGTGATAATTAATGACAAGAATGGAGATAAGGAAAAATTCCTAACTGGTTACAATATAACAGAGGTCAATTTACCCGATTTCAAGTTTCCTGGGTATAACGCAAATGAACTAAAAAAATCTGTTAATGATCTCATCGATGATGGTTTTAAAAAAATTCACAATGCATGGAATAAAATACCACAAAAAATAACTATCCTTAAATATAATAATGACCCAGATGGCGGTGGTAGACATATCGCTCCTCAAAATGTGAATATATCCTCGGTGATAGCATTGAATTTAGTATGTGATGTTATCGAAGGAAGCTATCAAATAAATCTCGAGCGATCAAATCAAGCTCAGCAGGGATATATTCTGTATTCATTTGCACCAACAGCTCCACCTGGATTTCTAATAGTTGAGGACAACTAATCCAGTCTATATGCGATGTCATAATGATTCGTTAACGAGAATTAATTTCAGACTCACTGACCAATCCAATAATCTAATTGATTTACAAGGCGAAGTCCTACAAATTAGTCTGTTTGTGAAATCGTAGTGATTTTCATTGTTAACTCATAGCAGCAGAGGGGGCGGCGACAACGACCATGGCATCTTCGAGCATGCTTTTTTTTACGATTTCGAGGAAACCTTAGTTTACCAAATTGACGCTTATATGATTCACTTTTCGAGGAAGCCTTAATTTTCCGAATAGATGCCTATAAAAAGTTGTTGGATTCGCCCCCTCTGCTGCTAGTCTAAGTTGATCAATATGATTGAAAAGTTTGGAGACAAGAAAAAGAGAGATATTCTCCCCAGGCTTATACAGTTGTTATGCTATGTCTTGTGTGGCTGATCTCTGAATTTCTCACCCAAGTGACAGAGAAATCTAGCTATTTTGCTAACCTTACTTTTCTTATCTCAGTCTAGTCATCTCAGACCAATCGTCTCAGTCATGGTGTCCATGTGCTGAGAACTACTTTTAACAAAAGAATCCCTTCTTGTCTTCTGCTGTGCCATAGTTGTTCTCAAGTAAAACAACAACAACAGCAACAACAACAGCAAATAATATATAACCAAAACATAGTTAGTGAAGGTCAATCTGTCTTAGAAAACACACCAAACAAAAACATTTAGATAGGGACAAATACTCACACATACTATTTCGAGGTTTTGATATTATGTTAATTCGTTCAAACTAGCATGTCCAATTTTATCCTATATGTAGGACTAGCTCAGTACATTTTCAGATCATTAAATGTTGCTAAAGCAACTGAACTAGTTGTAAACACTTCACGTGAAACATTGTATATACTGTTCTCTACATTTAATGAAGCTGACCTGAAAATTTACTGTGCTACAGATAGGATAAAATTCTCAATGGTGTTTGAAATGAACTATGTCAGAAAACACTGATCCATGCAATTAAGACTATATACCTATACACTTCATAGCATCCCAACTCTCTAAACAACAACGGAAAACTTAGCAACAGCTAGAAATGTGTAATGTCAAATATGCTCTACTATGATTTTGTTAAGCATCTCTGTTGTGCTCCAGCTGAATATACCTCAAATATTTATTGACAAATAATACACTTACCAGCCAGAAGGAATCATTTATCCCTCAACACACTAATCCATAAGCAAATTTCACTGCATCACTTGCCATATTTCCAAGACAGAAATATAAATTTTCAAAGAATCCGTGAACTTGAAAGTTTAGCACATTGTTATCCTCTGGGGTCCGCATATTTGGAGGCTGACGAGGGTCTTTTATACAGGAGAGTGGGGTACTCAAAATTGGAAATGATGAAAGGAAACAGTTTCTTTCTAATAAATTATAACTATTTATTGTTAATTTCATATAAGATCCATATATTAAATGTGATAATGCCTCATTACTATGCTACGTTTTATCTTGTTATTTTTCTTTGCTCACACGTATGAACTGTGTACTTCGGACGCAGCGGTCACACCACAGCCCTCATTAGCTTATTTGTATTCATGCGCCACATGTAAACATTGCGACGTGCACACTTTTAAAGAATCTTTTTTACTTTAAAGGATAATATTGGGTGAGACAAATAATATAACCCCATGGCTGGGATTTCATTGTCTCGGTCCAAACCCCAACATAGATTCTATATGTCTGATGCCATTATGACGTTATGCTGTTGCTATATTTAAATCATCTTTTTACAACATTGTTAGTAGCTTATAGTGTAACATTGCCCATCCATATATCTGTCACACACTGGTTTTTGCATTTAGGTCATTCTAAGTTCCCTGATGGGGAGTCCATGTTTTGTGAACATTTATCTGTGTTAATCTTATTAAATTGTTTTATCAGTATTTTTAATTGATTAATTTATTGTTGTACTTGTTTATAATACATTATAGAAACATAAGCATTTAGCACATTGGTTTCAAAACTCTGTCAGTAGGTCTGTACATGTATCAGTCTATATATCTTAAAGCCCCTCACTCTTTCAATGGATCGAGAGATATGTAAATAGATGGATAACTAGATATTGTGGTAGATATATCTTAAGAATAAAACTCATCTGGCTGTATTTAATATGATATATTAATGGCTACCTTGTGACTGTATTTAATATATGAATGGCTACCTTGTGACTGTATTTAATATGATATATAAATGGTTACCTTGTGACTGTATTTAATATATGAATGGCTACCTTGTGACTGTATTTAATATGATATATAAATGGTTACCTTGTGACTGTATTTAATATATGAATGGCTACCTTGTGACTGTATTTAATATATGAATGGTTACCTTGTGACTGTATTTAATATATGAATGGCTACCTTGTGACTGTATTTAATATATAAATGGTTACCTTGTGACTGTATTTAATATATGAATGGCTACCTTGTGACTGTATTTAATATGATATATAAATGATTACCTTGTGACTGTATTTAATATATGAATGGCTACCTTGTGACTGTATTTAATATATGAATGGCTACCTTGTGACTGTATTTAATATATGAATGGCTACCTTGTGACTGTATTTAATATGATATATAAATGGTTACCTTGTGACTGTATTTAATATATGAATGGCTACCTTGTGACTGTATTTAATATATGAATGGCTACCTTGTGACTATATTTAATATGATATATAAATGGTTACCTTGTGACTGTATTTAATATATGAATGGCTACCTTGTGACTGTATTTAATATATGAATGGCTACCTTGTGACTGTATTTAATATATGAATGGCTACCTTGTGACTGTATTTAATATGATATATAAATGGTTACCTTGTGACTGTATTTAATGATATATAAATGGTTACCTTGTGACTGTATTTAATATGATATATAAATGGCTACCTTGTGACTGTATTTAATATGATATATAAATGGTTACCTTGTGACTGTATTTAATGATATATAAATGGTTACCTTGTGACTGTATTTAATATGATATATAAATGGTTACCTTGTGACTTTATTTAATATGATAAATAAATGGCTACATTGTGACTATTAAATATGATGTATGAATGACGACCTTGCAACTGTATTTAATATGATATATAAATGGCTACTTTGTGATCGTATTTATTTTGAAGTATGAATGACTACCTTGTGACTATTTAATAGGATGTATGAATAACTATTTTGTGACTATTTATTATGACCGCTCCTATGGCCTAGTGGTTAGAGCATTCGCCGCGGAAGCGGGAGGTCGTGGGTTCGATCCCAGGCCGAGTCATACCAAAGACTTACATAAATGGTACTAACAGCTGCCTCGCTTGACACTCAGCATTAAGAGGTTAGTGTTAGGACTGGTTGGCCTGGTGTCAGGATAATGTGACTGGGTGGGACATCATGCTACATGTCTGCGGCATGATGCCACAGTGCTAGACATTTCTATAAACTGCCTCACAGCAGACATCGTAGCGATATGACTGAAAAATTGTTAAAGCTACGTTAAAAATCCTAATCAAACAAACAAACAAACAAACTATTTATTATGACATATGAATGACTACCTTGTGACTGTATTTATTATGATGTATGAATAACAATCTTGTGACTATTTATTATTATATATGAATAACTACCTTGTGACTGTATTTATTATGATGTATGAATGACTACCTTGTGACTGTATTTATTATGATGTACGAATGACTACCTTGTGAATGTATTTAATCTGATGTTTGAATGACTACCTTGTGACTAGTTAAGATTATGTATGAATGACTACCTTGTGACTGTATTTAATATGATATATGAATGAATACCTTGTGACTGTATTAAGATGATATATGAATGACTACCTTGTGACTGTATTTTGATTTTATGGTTTAATGCCATTTTTTAGCACAATATAGGCTATACATGGCGGCCAGTACTAATGGTGGAGGAAGAACCCGGAAAACCCCCGGAATGAACCAACAACCCACGAGAAGCTACTGGCAAGCTTTCTCACATAACTACATTAGCCAAATCTTAGACTCAAACCCATGCAGACAGAAGTGAGATGGCAGTGATCTGCAACGTACAGCACTTTAGACCACTCGGCCACTCGGGGCCCCTGTGACTGTATTTAATATGATATATGAATAACTATTCTTGTGACTATTTAATATGATGTATGAATAACTATCTTGTGACTATTTAATATGACTGTAGAAGGATAGAGAACCAAATAAGTTGTTCTGTATTTCTAAATTTTCAATCTGTAATCAACTAGGCATTTTCAGATTGGTGGAGCCAATCTTTTAAAAACATATTTTTTTTATTAATAAATTTGATATTTTTTTGTATTTCAAGGTGTGGACCACAACCTTAGTGAAAAGTGGCAGGTCAGGAGTTTGGGGTCAGGTTGTCATGGGAATAGTGTCAGGAGGAAAACATGGTAAGTTATAAATTGGTTTTTTTGAGAATCTGGCAATTACGTTAAAGGCATTTATCATGTTGATTGAAATCCCTTAAATGATATCTTAATTTATAGATAAAAACAAAACTTTGCAATGTATTAGAATTTTTTGTAACCTAGAAGGCAATATTCTGTTACTGTTAATATTTTGAGGGTTTATGATTTTGGGGTGGCAATGGTATGAAATGGGGCATTTGCCCTTCAGTAGAAAAGAAATAAAAATATGTTGACAAAGACTGATCTAATAGACAGGTACAGTTTTTCTTCTCATCACTAAAACTGCAAGAAGCATTGCATAAACGTAATGACATCATATATGGTATTCATGAGTACACAGGTATGTGATAGGTGTATCCCACATGAATTTTCAAATGCAATTAAATAAATGCAGGAGAATTTAATGAATGAAAGTAGGGACAGAAGACACCCCTAATCTTGGAAGAAAACCCTCTCATGTAGGCAAACATACAAGAGTTTATGCTGTTGTTTCCGTTATATAGTGTTTCCATTTATATAGCTGCATTGGCTTGGTGGTCAAGACAATGGACCCCTGACCAGAATGGTGAAAGTTCAGTTCCACTACTGGATGATTGGTTAGTTGATTGTGGATTTTATGGTGCATCAGCACTGTAAGGTTAAATATATTGTCAAAAAGATACAAGAAAATTTATATGTAAAGGGTTTACTACCAACAAGCGATAAAAGTACAGTGAAAATATAGGATGGTTCTGACCAACAGGGATGTTAATCATGTGTGTAAGGGGTAATTTTCAGTATGTTGCCCTGATTTCAGAAGAAGATTTTGATGCACCAGTGGCAGGTGAACTTTGAAGTGTGATTTCCACTAATGAAGGCTCCAGCAGACTTTTTGTCAAACTTTGAGCTATGAGTGTAGATTCTGGTGTAGTTCTTATATTTAGAGAGAAGTTCCTTGTAAGAGTTATGAAAAATGGAAGGATTTATCTCTGATTTCTTTCCTTCATGCAGCGTAAAAAGTACCTTGGGTTGTTTTAAGCTATGTAGGTGTAATTATATTTTCCTCATATCATCCTGTACACTTTACTAGCTATAATAGAGTTGTCATTTCCTTAGTATTTTTCACACACACATGCACACACACACACAAATGATATATTGATGAAATGAATTTCTTTTATTTAAGTTTCTTCCCTTAAATGGCAAAAAGATATTTTTTCTTTGTCAGAATGGACAGTTAATAATTATGCAGATGTGGCCCTGCTACTCTCAAAATGTGGATCTGTGTACAGTGCTGAGGTTCCAACAGCAATGCAGGTAAATATTTTTAAATGTTTTTAAAACCTTAACAAATCCAAGCATGACAAAGATATATTTTGGGTTATCAGCTTTTAGATATTTACCCAAATGCAGAGATCATGTTCTCATATGTTTGGTTTAGAGATTGCCTTCACTTAAAATTTAGCATTTTGCATGACTATTCTACAGTGACCCATGTTTTCCTTTGTTTGTTCCTGGTTTAGTGATATGGGATTCCAGCTTGAGGACAATGTTAGCAAACTTATGCTGTACTCTTTAGGGCAAGAAAGTCCTATTGTTGATGCGTCAAGAATGATCATGTTGAACATTTATTATTGGATCTAGTGTCATAATAAGCAGTTATAACTAGTTTAAGTTTTGGTCTTTGCCGATTTTGACAGACATTAATGATTGCTGCCTGGAATTTTCTTTGTGGACTTTCTATCATTTAGTGTTTTACCTAACATTTTAAAAAAAAATAAACTCTTTAATATATGTTTATTTACTCATTTTAACATTTGAATTAGAATTTTTGTGGCATTTCTTCGAAATTGTGTTTTACCAAACATTATTAAAAAATCATATCTTAATATATGTTTATTTACCGGTACTCATTTTAACATTTGAATTAGAATTTTTGTGTACTTTCTTCGAAATTGTGTTTTACCAAACATTTTAAAAATAATCATATCTTAATATATGTATATTTACTTATTTTAACATTTGAATTGTCAATGCATAAAATGTGAAGAAAAATTAATTGTTGCAGAAAGGAATGACAGACCAGTAAAGCATGATTTCTTTTTATTTTTCCTCTTCCAGGACCTGGCAAAATCCATTTTTGATAATGGAATAGCAGAGGACTTTATTGCTATGTCCAGTAAGGTAAAGAAATATCAACATTCATCTCTTGAATATTCTGCCTGTGTCACATCATTGTCAACATTCATCTCTTGAATATTCTGCCTGTGTCATATCATTGTCAACATTCATCTCTTGAATATTCTGCCTGTGTCATATTATTGTCAACATTCATCTCTTGAATATCCTGCCTGTGTCATCATTGTCAACATTCATCACCAGACTGTCTGGCCCTGTGTCATATCATTGTCAACATTCATCACCAGACTATCTGGCCTGTCATATCATTGTCAACATTCATCACCAGACTATCTGGCCTGTGTCTTATCATTGTCAACATTCATTCCCATACTATCTGGCCTGTGTCATATCATTGTCAACATTCATCACCAGACTATCTGGCCTGTGTCATATCATTATCAACATTCATCACCAGACTATCCTGCCCGTGTCATATTATTGTCAACATTCATCACCAGATTTATCTGGCCTGTGTCATATCATTGTCAACATTCATCACCAGACTATCTGGCCTGTGTCATATCATTGTCAACATTCATCACCAGACTATCTGGCCTGTGTCATATTATTGTCAACATTCATCACCAGATTTTCTGGCCTTTGTCATATTATTATATAATTTCTTTGAGGCTGTCATATGGCATGCTACACAGTGGCTTCATCATAGAATGTGCTGTGGATAGACACTTATAAACAAGGGACATTATTGTTTTATGATTTAGAATAAAAGTGAAAAGATGACACAATCTGTCGTTTACTTGATACAGTATGGTGAGTCACCTTTTTGAGCCAACAGTTAGTCAAATGTTAAAGCAGCAACTGTTAATAGTTGTAGTCCAGACACTCATTGGTGATATGGTGTTAAGATGACATTCTTAAGAGATCATTTTGAGAGTTAGGTGACATATTTAATCATATAGGTGAAATTACATGTTATAATGGGTACATCATGTTAAGATAACATGATATAATGGACATGTAAGATGACATGATACAACTGTTATGTAAAGGTATATTGACATGATATAATCGCCATAAACTGGTAAGATGATATAAAACAACCAACTGAGAGTAAAAGATGATATAAAACAGTCAACTGAGGGTAAAATGATATCAAATGTCACCTAAGGGTAAGATGGTATAAAATGCCACCTGAGGGTAAGATGATGTAAAACAGTCAACTGAGGGTAAGATGATATAAAATGCCAACTGAGGGTAAGATGATATAAAATGCCAACTGAGGGTAAAATGATATAAATGCCAACTGAGGGTAAGATGAAATAAAATAGCCACCTGAGCTGAGGATGATATGACACAACAGTCTAATGAGGGTGTGATGATATGATAACAGCAGTCATGTGATAGTATGGACTGATGATAACATGTTACAACAATCATGTGAAGGTAAGATGATACAATACAACAGTCTTGTTAGGGTAAGATTACATGATACAAAATCATTCGAATTTAAGGTGATCTACAACATTTATATGAGGGTAAGATAATATAACAATCATCTGAGGATAAAATCATGATACAACAATTATGTGACAGTAAGATAGTACTGGTAATGATACAATATTCACATTAGGATAAGATGACAAAACAGTCAAGTGTGGGGTAAAATGATGATACAAAAGATATCTGAGGATAAGATGTTATGATACAATAGTCACAAGCGGTAGGATATCATACAACAGTCATACGAGGGTAAGATATACAAGAGTCATATGATGATAAGATTATATGATACACACATGTTATATGTACGAAAACTTGAAGTAGTAATTGGTGTTAAAATGCTAGAGGGATAAATCAGTTTGTAAAATGCTTATTGAATTATTATCATGTTATATGTGGATTTCTTTTTTTTGTATTCAAATACTCTTTTAAACCACTTGGACTACAGTTTTTCCTTGCCAGGGGTTGGCATGTATGATAGTTGCCAAAAATTCCAGATAATCAGTTCATCCAGGTTACATATTAGGATCAGTAAAATAAGTCAGGGAACCAGACTAACTTTACAGCAGCACCCCAGATGCTTTATTTAAACTGCACTTATTTATTCATTGAAAGCATATGCATGATCAAGCTGTTGATTATAGATTTTTCAAATGGCATCCAAAAAGCCATGCATGTTTAAGACGAAAAGGAAAATAAGTTTAAAAAAGTGTTAATAATCAGCACAGAAGAATAAAATGGAGCAGTCAGATTCTTGTGAATAAAAGCTGTTTACGGGACATCACGTGCCATTTTGAGTATGTCTCATGGCAGGAGATATGATTGCCGTCATCATGTGAAATGAAAAAATAATTTACAAGAATGATGTCAAGTTTAGAGATAGGAACAAGCCATTTAGATGAACATAATGTTTTTCGTCGCAGCGTTGAACTTTTAATTATGTTTTCATGCTTTACAAATTAAGTTATTGATATTTTGTTACACATAACAGAAAATGTGTCAATCTTATGGAACAAAATCAACTGCCTTACTGAGACAGACTCATCAGGGTTGGCAGGTCTGAAAGGTTAAAATGACATAACAGTTTTTGGAGGGTAAAATTACATGATATAACAGCCATATAAGGGTAAATTGACAGTCATATAAACATAAAATAACATGATGTAACAGTCATATGAGGGTAAAATGACATGATGTAACAGTCATATAAGGGTAAAATGACAACAGTCATATAATGCTAAAACAACATGATGTAACAGTCATATAAGGGTAACATTACATGATATAACAGTCATATATGGGTAAAATGACATGATGTAACAGTCATATAATGGGTAAAAAAATGATGTAGCAGTCATATAAGGGTAAAATAACATGATGTAACAGTCATATGAGGGTGAAAATGACATGTTGTAACAGTCATATAAGGGTAAATTGACATGATGTAACAGTCATATAAGGATAAATTGACATGATGTAACAGTCATATAAGGATAAAATGACATGAAGTAACAGTCATATAAGGGTAAATTGACATGATGTAACAGTCATATAAGGATAAATTGACATGAAGTAACAGTCATGTGAGGATAAAATGACATGATGTAACAGTCATATAAGGGTAAATTGACATGAAGTAACAGTTATGTGAGGATGATATGACATGACTGTCATCTTAGTAAGAGGACATAAAAGAAGACAGATTTTTTTCTAGAAAATGTAACATATGTTAAAATTATGAGTTTGAACTTAACCAGGAGATGGGTGGGGTGGTGGCATATATCTTGCAGTAGACCAATGTTGCATACATGCCATACCGTTTTCTTGATTGTCATAGAGCAGATAATTATTCTATGGGGAAAAAGTTTCAAAAATGATTGAGGCTTTTCAAACATTGCTATATTTTAACTTTCAGAATATTTATTCCTAGATGTATTTACTCTTCTTTCTTTCTCCACACTTTAATATTAAAATAATCTGCTTGCAGAAAATACTTTTAAAAATTATATTCATGGAAACACCTCTGGCATTTTTGTCTGTTATCTATAATTGTTTGGAGAAGATCCCCTGCACTTTGCTGGAGAGGTTATAATGTGTATAATATTACACAAGGGTGACTTTAGTCAGTGAAGGTAGTTTGTAGGTGTGCACAGCTGTCTTCAAAATTTGATGACTCCATAGTGGTATGGGGTCTGAGACTCTTTTAATGTGATTGGAGTGGGACTGAGAACTGTTTGTGTGTGAATGGAGTGGTACCTGGGACTGTTTAATGTACATAAAAAGTGGAATCTGTGACTGTGTGTGAATGGAGTGGGATCCAAACTATTTTTGTGTGAAAGAAGAATTAGACCTGGGACTTGTTTGCTTATGTCTGTAATAAAAACATGAAACATTCAACTTTGCTAATGATGCCTATTAAATAAGTGATTTGGTTTGGGGTGTTTTGTGCATTTTATGGTACAAAAAAAAACCACTAAGAAGGGGGCTATATTGTCGACATTTAGAGCAAAGGACATACAGCTGGCACTGTTCCATGCTGATTCATTGGTAAGAACTGTACCCAAACCCTTCTGGTTACGAATTAAGCATCTTGACTACTGAGCCACCACGGCTTTCTTTATGATAGTGAAATACATGCTGAATTTTCTTTTATACATTGTTCTGCTATCATAAGAACCAGAAAGTAACTTAGTGTTGGGTGGAGTTTGGTGTTTGTTTTACATATCATTTTTCATGTATTTAATTATTAATTTGACATAACATTCTAATCCTTTTGAGATAATGATGATGATGCTACTGATGGTAGTAATGAGGTAATGGATGATGATGATGATGATGATGATGATGATGATGATGATGATGATGATGATTATAACATTTGTTATGATGATGGTGATTATGTCAACAATGCTGTATTGCAGTGCTGTCCAACCATTTTGGCACCATGGGCTACTGAAAAATTATTCTTGAAACTGAGAGCCGCAGCAGAAAACTTAAAAGCAGTGACTATAAAAATTATTCACAGTTGTTTATCTGGTTAAAAAGATATACTTTGAAAGTAAGCCATTGACATAATTGTACAAAAAATTGCTCCAGCTCTGGCGGGCTTTCAGCTTTATGGGCCGCAGGTTGGACAGCACTGGATACTTACTTTCCATAATGCTGACATTTTCTACATTGGGGATATCCTGCAAGATTGCTGATATTTCCACAATGTTGATGTAGTCCACATTGCTGATATTTCCACATTGCTGATATTTCCACATTGCTGATATGTTCCACATTGCTGATATTTTCCACAATGTTGATATATTCCACATTGCTGATATTTCCACATTGCTGATATGTTCCTCAATGTTGATATATTTCACATTGCTGATATTTCCAAATTGCTGATATGTTCCTCAATGTTGATATTTTCCACAATGCTGATATATTCCACATTGCTGATATTTCCAAATTGCTGATATGTTCCTCAATGTTGATATGTTCCACAATGCTGATATATTCCACATTGCTGATATTTTCCACAATGTTGATATATTTCACATTGCTGATATTTTCCACAATGCTGATATATTCCACATTGCTGATATTTTCCACAATGTTGATATATTTCACATTGCTGATATTTCCACATTGCTGATATTTCCACATTGCTGATATTTTCCACAATGTTGATATATTTCACATTGCTGATATTTTCCACATTGCTGATATATTCCACATTGCTGATATTTTCCACAATGTTGATATATTTCACATTGCTGATATTTCCACATTGCTGATATTTCCACATTGCTGATATTTTCCACAATGATGATATATTTCACATTGCTGATATTTTCCACATTGCTGATATTTCCACAGGAATGTGTGCATCTTTTAACAAGTGATGAGTGTCCCCAGGAAGTAAGGCAGAAGTATGTGACTTTCATTGAGCGACATGGCCATAGATGTATCAAAGAGGTATTTGTTTCCTTTTTAAACATGAATATGCACTTATTTTTATTTAGAAAAGACATGAAGGCTTGTGTGCACTTGTTTTTTTTATGTCCACATATCTTCTGTTATATATCTATTTTCTCTAAAGATTTATTTACTGCATGTGCTGATTTTCAAGTATGCAGTTATTATCCAGATTTTACAGTATATAAAGCAGAATCTTGTTGCCTCAAACATGATTTTAATTAAATCTTTTTGTCTCAAACATGTCTGATTCAGATATTTGGGATCTCTCAGATTGGTATTTGTAATCTGAATAAATAAATGTAGTTTAAGTCTTATTGTCTCAAACATGGATTATTCAGACATTTGGAATCTCTCAGACTGGTATTTGTAACCTAGCTAAATGGCTGTAATTAAATCTCATTGACTCAAGAATTGATTCACCAGGTTTTGTGGAAGTGCATGCCATCAAGCTGTAGCGCTTACTCAGACTACTCTGTAACCTAAACCTTGTGGAAGTGGTAGAGAACTCCTCATTATCAAACTTTTCATTGGAGTTGTGGTGTATCCTACCTTATAATATATACCACCTTATAGTGTATACCACCTTATAATATATACCACCTTATAGTGTATACCAACTTATAGTGTATACCACTGTATGGTCTATACTACTTTAATGTTTATACCACCTTATAGTTTAAACCACCTTATAGTGTATACTGTGAAAAAGCACCAAAAGACTGGAAAACCGGAATCATAGTCAAACTTCCCAAGAAAGGAGATCTGGGAAACTGCAACAACTGGTGAGGGATCACTTTACTATCCCTCTCCAGTAAGATCTTTAGCCGCATCATTCTTCAATGCATCATAACAGCTGTGGATGGCATCCTATGCCAGGAGCAGGCAGGCTTTAGGAAGGGCAAATCTTGCATCGACCACATCTTCACACTGAGGCAGATACTTGAACAGTCTCATGAGTGGAATGGATCCCTTTATTTGGTCTTTGTGGACTTTGAGAAGGCCTTCGACAGCCTGCACCGAGCCTTCTATGTGGAAGATCCTACAACATTATGGCATCCCAAAGAAACTTGTCAATGTCATCAGGTCCCTGTACGAGAACTTTGAGTGCAGAGTAATCCACAACAACAAACTCACCGAACCATTCAAGGTGAAAACCGGAGTGAAGCAAGGATGCAGTCTTTCTCCGATCCTCTTCTCACTGGCCATTGACTGGATCATGCGCCTCACCACAGAGGGCAAGAGACAAGGAATACAGTGGACATTGACCTCAATGCTGGATGACCTGGACTATGTCGACGACATTGGGTTGCTGGCAAGCAAGCACCAGGATATCCAACAGAAGACACAACAGTTGGTACAGACAGCAAGCACCATAGGTCTGAGTCAACATAGGCTACACAAAAGTCTTGAGGAAGAACACTAGAGCGGGCAACCCAATGACCATCAATGACCAGCCCCTGCAAGAATTAGATGATTTCACGTCTCTGGGCAGTAAGGTCGCCACAGATGGAGATTGCACAAGGGAAGTCGTCACAAGAATCAGCAAGGCCAGTCAGACCTTCGCAGTGCTGAAGCCCATCTGGAGGACAAGAAACCTCAGCGTCCACACGAAGATCCGTATCTTCAAGAGCAACGTGTTGAGTGTCCTTTTGTATGGGTCAGAGTGTTGGAAGTCCACTGCTAACATAGAACACAAGCTTGAATTCGTCCAAACCAAGTGCCTGCAATGGATCATGAGGATCTTTTGGCCAAACATGATCTCAAACAAGGAACTCTGGCATAGAGCGGGTGCAAGCACCATCTCTCAGATCATTGCAACTAGGCGATGGAGATGGCTCGGCCATGTCTGCAGAATGCCCCCTGACTCACTACCAAGGGTGGCACTGAGATGGACCCCACAGGGGAAAAGGAACCATGGCAGACCAAAAGAGACCTGGCGACGAACCGTGGTGTGAGACCTTAAGACTAGAGGCCTCACCCTGCAGACCACCCCAGCAACAGCTGCCGACAAACTGAAATGGTGCTCCCTTGCTGTTGCCTCAAGCACCTGACAGTGCAGAGAGGATTGATGGTGATGATATAGTGTATACCACCTTATGGTCCATACTACCTTAATGTGTATACCACATTTTAGTTTAAACCACCTTATAGTGTATACCACCTTATAGTTTAAACCACCTTGTAGTGTATACCACCTTATAGTGTATACCACCTTATAGTTTAAACCACCTTGTAGTGTATACCACCTTATAGTGTATACCACCTTATAGTTTAAACCACCTTATAATGTATACCACCTTATAGCATATACCACCGTATAGTTTAAACCACCTTGTAGTGTATACCACCTTATAGTGTATACCACCTTATAGTTTAAACCACCTTGTAGTGTATACCACCTTATAGTGTATACCACCTTATAGTTTAAACCACCTTATAATGTATACCACCTTATAGTGTATACCACCTTATAGTTTAAACCACCTTGTAGTGTATACCACCTTATAGTGTATACCACCTTATAGTTTAAACCACCTTATAGTGTATACCACATTATAGTTTAAACCACCTTATAGTGTATACCACCTTATAGTTAAACCACCTTATAGTGTATGCCACCTTATAGTTTAAACCACCTTATAGTGTATACCACCTTATAGTTTAAACCACCTTATAGTGTATACCACCTTACGGTCCATACTATCCTAATGTGTAGACCACCTTATAGTTTAAACCACCTTGTTGTATATACCACCTTTTGATGTTTACCACCTTGTAGTGCATATTATCTTATAGATGTACATGATGTACATACATTGGCTGTTACTTAATAAAATGGGAACTTAGACCATATTCACCTGATATCAGGAACTATGTTTATAATGAGATGCCTTAATGCGACAAAGTGTTTTAAGTTTACAGTTTTCAAACAGAACAGGCATTTTTTCTACAATAATGGTTGGCAAACTGTGGCTATTTCAGTACTGTAAAAAAGAATTTAATAAATTGAGTACATTGTACATTACTCCCAATTCGGAAACTTTTGTGTTTTTGTAATCAGTGGGGGTATTTTCAGAACAATGCAAAACACAAACTTATGATACAGGCATCATAATCATCCAGGTGTTAATCATACCCTTAAGACTCCAAACAAACAGCTTAGTGTCCAAGACTAATTTAGGGTGTACTCAGTTATATGCTTCTGTTTGAGTGTGTGTTCACGCAGTGATCAAGAACAGTATCATTCAGAGGTGAATGGAACACTACACACAGTGATCAATAACAGTGTCATTCAGAGGTGAATGGAACACTACACACAGTGATCAAGTACAGTGTCATTCAGAGATGAATGGAACACTACACAGAGTGATCAAGAACAGTGTCATTCAGAGATGAATGGAACACTACACACAGTGATCAAGTACAGTGTCATTCAGAGGTGAATGGAACACTACACACAGTGATCAAGTACAGTGTCATTCAGAGGTGAATGGAACACTACACACAGTGATCAAGTACAGTTTCATTCAGAGGTGAATGGAACACTACACACAGTAATCAAGAACAGTGTCATTAAGAGGTGAATGGAACACTACACACAGTGATCAAGAACAGTATCATTCAGAGGTGAATGGAACACTACACACAGTGATCAAGTACAGTTTCATTCAGAGGTGAATGGAACACTACACACAGTGATCAAGTACAGTGTCATTCAGAGGTGAATGGAACACTACACACAGTGATCAAGTACAGTGTCATTCAGAGGTGAATGGAACACTACACACAGTGATCAAGTACAGTATCATTCAGAGGTGAATGGAACAGAAGGAACTTGTCCCAACAGCAATGTTTATATTGATCCTGTTAGCTATCATAAAACATAGACTTTGCTGAAAGGAGGATCTATTCACAGGCAACTGTGGATTAAATATTTAAAATAAAATGTGTTGTTTCAAATTTGTAATGCATATAGCAATTTCCTCACGCATTGTTATTCAGTTTCTTTGCCTGAAATATGCAAACGCACTGTTTATCTTGACTCGCTCGGTGACCAATCAGATATTGAGCCATATAGGTTAAAAGTTCATTCACAAGTACAATAAGGTATTGTGAGGTCGACAGAGAAAAGAAAATTCGAAATTAACAACTTGCTTTACCCAGGAATCATGCAGGTTTATATAGCAAGGATGATAAACCTTACTTTATTGTGTGAGTTGCTTTATTTTCCTTACTTTTATTTACAGGCAGAGTTCATCACCAAGTCCTGGAGGAGAGAACCAGAGAATTTGATTCATGTTCTGAAGGTAATCTAATCTATTTGATACTAAGTTTGTGTGTGTGTGTACACATGCACATCTGTGCATCTGTGTAGAGTTTGGTTGTTTACTTTTTTTCCCATTGTATTATATTCTGCACTGGGAAAGTGGCCTTGTAAGACAGATGGCCTTTCCAGAGGGGAACTAAATTGTATGTGACAAGTAAATTTTCGTAGTAAGAAAGCTACATACTTCAAAACATTTAATATCTTCATTTAAAAGTAACATTAACTATTAAAAGTTTCATCTTGTTATAATAGTAGACTTATATCAACTGAATATATGTTAATAGTTCTTATTCTTGGCATAAGTGTGATATGCGAGAAGGTATTGTTGTCATGCACAATGCAAAACCATTCAAACATGTCATTTAAATCTTGGTACATACATAGTTATCTTTCCATTTGCTCCATTTTCCCACTGCTGCTGAATAACCTCCTTATTGGTTATGACATTGTTTATTCAAGTCTTTTCTACATAAAATTGTTCAGCAAGTCTCCCCTCCACACAATACTCGATGTTGTCAAGTAGAATAAAAGACCTTCTAAAATAATACGTCGATGTTTACATGATGAGATGTTAATGTTTGGTAATGATTTATTTGGTTGTTGCTAACTGAATGCAATTTAATTATGCAGACTAAATATGTGTTGAATGGACAAAATGCCGTCTTCGTAAAGGAAACGATAAATGTGTTGTCAGATGATATTTTGGTCTTTGTTAGGTACCCTGTTTTGTTCAAGGTTCTCTCTGTGTTAATGCACAAAATCTATTTTTAGCCTATGCTGACCCTGTTATGATCTCAACAATTACGTCTGGTTATAATCTTCAAAGAGAAGAACTCAACAGATGTGTGAAGCTCAAAACTTGATCATAACATTGTTGAGCACATTTCCTGTAAATGTCTGCATTTATAGTCAATGATATAATATTAATCTTAGTGTTAGATGTACTTTATTCGACACTTCTAACGGAAACTTGACATTGGGAGACATGTATTGATGATAGAGATAATCTGATTATTTACCTTATGTCATGATATGAGTTAATTATTGGTTCTGCATACATTTGAAGAAAAGAAAAGGTCGCTCGTGAGGGGAACATTTGACATTTTTTTACTGCAATGCTGGCAACTGGTCGCATTAGAGGGGTACGTTTGAATACAAACTTGTCTGTGCCAAGGGATTCTCACCGTAAGAAGGAAGTAGCCACTGGTCATGGGAGCTGTTCAAGAGGGGTACTGCTGTAATTATTATCAAGCCTGTTGTAACAGTGGAAGTTATATTGATTTGTTTAGCAATGTTCAGACAAAATTTTTACTGATGTTTTTTGCTTCACCACATGCAGATATCACATGCAAAACATGTTAACTGTAGACTATACAGATATCACATGCAAAACAAGTTAAATGTAGACTATGCAGATATCACATGCAAAACAAGTTAAATGTAGACTATACAGATATCACGTGCAAAACAAGTTAAATGTAGACTATACAGATATCACATGCAAAACAAGTTATATGTAGGTTATACAGATATCACATGCAAAACAATTTAAACGTAGACTATACAGATATCACATGCAAAACAAGTCAAATGTAGACTATACAGATATCACATGCAAAGCAAGTTAAATGTAGACTATACAGATATCACATGCAAAACAAGTTAAACGTAGACTATACAGATATCACATGCAAAGCAAGTTAAACGTAGACTATACAGATATCACATGCAAAACAAGTTAAATGTAGACTATACAGATATCACATGCAAAACAAGTTAAATGTAGACTATACAGATATCACATGCAAAGCAAGTTAAACGTAGACTATACAGATATCACATGCAAAGCAAGTTAAACGTAGACTATACAGATATCACATGCAAAACAAGTTAAATGTAGACTATACAGATATCACATGTAAAACAAGTTAAATGTAGACTATACAGATATCACATGTAAAACAAGTTAAACATAGACTATTCAGATGAAACATGTAAAACAAGTTAAATGTAGACTATACAGATATCACATGCAAAACAAGTTAAATGTAGACTATACAGATATTCCATGCAAAGCAAGTTAAACATAGACTATACAGATATCACATGTAAAATAAGTTAAATGTAGACTATACAGATATCACATGCAAAACAAGTTAAATGTAGACTATACAGATATCACATGCAAAACAAGTTAAATGTAGACTATACAGATATTACATGCACAACAAGTTAAATGTAGATTATACAGATATCATATGCAAACAAGTTAAATGTAGACTATACAGATATCACATGCAAAACAAGTTAAATGTAGACTATACAGATATCACATGCAAAACAAGTTAAATGTAGACTATACAGATATCACATGCAAAACAAGTTAAATGTAGATTATACAGATATCATATGCAAACAAGTTAAATGTAGACTATACAGATATCACGTGCAAAACAAGTTAAATGTAGATTATACAGATATATGCAAACAAGTTAAATGTAGACTATACAGAAATCACATGCAAAACAAGTTAAATGTAGATTATACAGATATCATATGCAAACAAGTTAAATGTAGACTATACAGATATCACATGCAAAACAAGTTAAATGTAGACTATACAGATATCACATGCAAAACAAGTTAAATGTAGACTATACAGATATCACATGTAAAACAAGTTAAACATAGACTATTCAGATGAAACATGTAAAACAAGTTAAATGTAGACTATACAGAAATCACATGCAAAACAAGTTAAATGTAGACTATACAGATATTACATGCAAAGCAAGTTAAACATAGACTATTCAGATGAAACATGTAAAACAAGTTAAATGTAGACTGTACAGATATCACATGCAAAACAAGTTAAATGTAGACTATACAGAAATCACATGCAAAACAAGTTAAATGTAGACTATACAGATATTACATGCAAAGCAAGTTAAACATAGACTATTCAGATGAAACATGTAAAACAAGTTAAATGTAGACTGTACAGATATCACATGCAAAACAAGTTAAATGTAGACTATACAGATATCACATGCAAAACATGTTAAATGTAGACTATACAGATATTACATGCAAAACAAGTTAAATGTAGACTATACAGATATTACATGCAAAGCAAGTTAAACATAGACTATTCAGATGAAATATGTAAAACAAGTTAAACATAGACTAGTCAGATGAAACATGTAAAAAAAGTTAAATGTAGACTATACAGATATCACATGCAAAACAAGTTAAATGTAGACTATACAGATATTACATGCAAAACAAGTTAAATGTAGACTATTCAGATGAAACATGTAAAACAAGTTATATGTAGACTATACAGATATCACATATGAAACAAGTTAAATGTAGACTATACAGATATCACATGCAAAACAAGTTAAATGTAGACTATACAGATATCACATGCAAAACAAGTTAAATGTAGACTATACAGATATCACATGCAAAACAAGTTAAATGTAGACTATACAGATATCACATGCAAAGCAAGTTAAATGTAGACTATACAGATATCACATGCAAAACAAGTTAAATATAGACTATACAGATATCACATGTAAAACAAGTTAAATGTAGACTGTACAGATATCACATGCAAAACAAGTTAAACGTAGACTATACAGATATCACATGTAAAACAAGTTAAATGTAGACTATACAGATATCTCATAATCTCATACAAAATAAGTTAAATGTAGATTTTACAGATGTCACATATAAAACAAATGTATCCAGATGTCACATACAAAACAGGTTAATTGTAAATTATACACTGAACAAAATTTATCTAAATATGGAATTTTATTAAGCTCATAGTTATGAAAATTTTCTGTACTTATCAGGAACTTTTGATTTTGCATTCATGATTGTTTCTTCTACTGATGATAGGACACAGTATTTGTTTGATCAAGTGCTAAATAAATTTATCTTAGACTACAGACATGTTTTAAAAAATATGGAAATGATTTTATGGCATTACGTTGCTTTCATAAAATGAAAGCCTTTATTTTCATCTCCTTAGAACACAGTTTGCATTTAATTTGAGACAGACATACTTCAGAAAAATTCTTTATAGATTTAAGACTCAGTCCTCCTCTTTTCTGATATACTATCACCATATGTGTCTCTTGAGAGAGAACTACAACGATTTTTTTAAAACTGCAAACTTTGATTAAATAAACTTCCAATTTAAGCTAAGTAGTAATTTTAGTCCAGTTCAGTTTTATGGTATTCAGATATGGACCGTGTACAGATAAGAATAAGGCATGTGACACATGATGAGCACATGACTTGAACAACATATATTTATTTTCAGTGTCTTAAAATTCAATGTATATTTTACAGTGCAAAAGAAAGTGTAGGTTATATATTTTATTTATTATATTATTTCAACTATTAAAGTGAGGCTTTTGGCAGCAGATTAGACAGATAAATATTGTCTTCTTCATATGACCCTGGGATTTTATAAATAAAAAGGTAATAACTCATCACAGAAATTGTGAACAGAGGGAGAAAAATTAAAAACAAAGTTAAAATATTTGTTGTTTATGAATTCACTAGGCATAATTAAAAAATCTGACTTTTTTATATTTCATTTCAATTGTTATTAAATTAATACTGCTTCTAAAAAATAATAATAATATTAATAATAATAATAATAATATTTGACATGTAGAGTAATGAACTGTTCGGTAGTTCTCAAAGACTTACATATAATGCTTTTAATTAATCAATAGCTGTACATTACATTTTCCAGTTATTACTACTGGTCAACATAAGATTTGATAGTTTTAGTTGTTTTAGTAACTTTAATGTGATGGTTTATAGCTAGAGGATTCTAGAGCAATTTTTTTTTTCTAGACTATACTGAAAACAAGAGCCTATGAACATGTACAACAAGAAGGGATCAGCATCGAGGAGGCCATGTCCAAGCTAAAATCTTCAGTGTCTGTTTTTGGAAGGTAATGAATGTTTGTCATACAGTGATCCCTCTCATAAGCTGACCTCTGTCAAGAAAGACAACTCTTTTTTTTTTAAAAAAGACCACTATGTTGCATCATAGTAGTGTAATGATTTTACTTTGTCTTCCTTCATGTGTGGCCTTCCTCTTACAAGGTCACTATTTTAGTATGGAAGGGGTGGTATCTTAAGATGGGCAGCTCTGTACTGGCATTGAGGCATTGTTGATGTGAAGTCCAACAGCCATTTCAAACAATACCTTTGTTTATGGTTGTCAGAAAGGAAGGAGACATCTTTATGTCTATCACACTTTCTTTTCCACTCAGTAACAGTGATTAAAGAATGGAACTTGGTATGCTTATATATCATCATTGGAAGATGTGTTGTGTACCACATTGAGAATGCTGTCTTCAAGGTCAAGGTCATATATTAATGTTTTTAATGTCCTCCATAACCTTTTCCTTTTATCTGCAACTTGAAAGCTATTTAGGATTAAAAGATGATGTACACATGTACATCATCACTAGAAGGTGTGTTGCATACCTCTTTAGGGATCCTATCTTCAAGGTCAAGGTCAGTATTTTACATTTTCATCACCTTTTCCCTTCCACTCTAAAACTTAAAAACCATTTGAGATCAAGGGATGAAACTTGGTATATTTATACCTCGTTGCCAGAAGGCATGTCATATGCCACCTTGGGGGTGCTATCATAAAGTCAAGTTGCCAGAAAGCATGTCATCTGCCATCTTGGGGGTGCTATCATAAAGTCAAGTTGCCAGAAAGCATGTCATATGCCATCTTGGGGGTGCTATCATAAAGTCAAGTTGCCAGAAAGCATGTCATATGCCATCTTGGGGATGCTATCATGAAGTCAAGTTCATGGCTCAATGTTGAATTTGTTTTGTACACCTTTACTTCCAGCCATAATTTTGAAGCCTTTTGAGATTAAGATCTGAAACTTGATACCCATTCCCGTAACTTTAAAGTTAGTTCATTTCAAGGGATCAAGTATGGTATACTTAAAACTCATCACAAGAAGGTGTGATTTATACCATAATAAAGGTGTTATCTTAAAACTCATCACAAGAAGGTGTGATTTATACCACAATAAAGGTGTTATCTTAAAACTCATCACAAGAAGGTGTGATTTATACCACATTAAGGGTGTTATCTTAAAACTCATCACAAGAAGGTGTAATTTATACCACATTAAGGGTGCTATCTTGAAACTCATCACAAGAAGGTGTGATTTATACCCCATTAAGGGTACTATCTTAAAACTCATCACAAGAAGGTGTGATTTATACCACATTAAGGGTGTTATCTTAAAACTCATCACAAGAAGGTGTGATTTATACCACATTAAGGGTGTTATCTTAAAACTCATCACAAGAAGGTGTGATTTATACCACATTAAGGGTGTTATCTTAAAACTCATCACAAGAAGGTGTGATTTATACCACATTAGGGGTGCTATCTTAAAACTCATCAAAAGAAGGTGTGATTTATACCACATTAAGGGTGTTATCTTAAAATTCATCACAAGAAGGTGTGATTTATACCCCATTAAGGGTACTATCTTAAAACTCATCACAAGAAGGTGTGATTTATACCACATTAAGGGTGCTATCTTAAAACTCATCACAAGAAGGTGTGATTTATACCCCATTAAGGGTACTATCTTAAAACTCATCACAAGAAGGTGTGATTTATACCACATTAAGGGTGTTATCTTAAAACTCATCACAAGAAGGTGTGATTTATACCACATTAAGGGTGTTATCTTAAAACTCATCACAAGAAGGTGTGATTTATACCACATTAAGGGTGTTATCTTAAAACTCATCACAAGAAGGTGTGATTTATACCACATTAAGGGTGCTATCTTAAAACTCATCACAAGAAGGTGTGATTTATACCACATTAAGGGTGTTATCTTAAAATTCATCACAAGAAGGTGTGATTTATACCACATTAAGGGTGTTATCTTCAAACTCATCAAAAGGTGTGATTTATACCACATTAAGGGTGTTATCTTAAAACTCATCACAAGAAGGTGTGATTTATACCACATTAAGGGTGCTATCTTAAAACTCATCACAAGAAGGTGTAATTTATACCACATTAAGGGTGTTATCTTACAATTCATCACAAGAAGGTGTGATTTATACCACATTAGGGATGTTATCTTCAAACTCATCACAAGGTGTGATTTATACCACATTAAGAGTGCTATCTTAAAACTCATCAGAAGAAGGTGTGATTTATACCACATTAAGGGTGCTATCTTAAAACTCATCACAAGAAGGTGTGATTTATACCACATTAAGGGTGTTATCTTAAAACTCATCACAAGAAGGTGTGATTTATACCACATTAAGGGTGCTATCTTAAAACTCATCACAAGAAGGTGTGATTTATACCACATTAAGGGCGTTATCTTAAAACTCATCACAAGAAGGTGTGATTTATACCACATTAAGGTGTTATCTTAAAACTCATCACAAGAAGGTGTGATTTATACCACATTAAGGGTGCTATCTTAAATAAAACTCATCACAAGAAGGTGTGATTTATACCACATTAAGGATGTAATCTTAAAACTCATCACAAGAAAGTGTGATTTATACCACATTAAGGGTGCTATCTTAAAACTCATCACAAGAAGGTGTAATTTATACCACATTAAGGGTGTTATCTTCAAACTCATCACAAGGTGTGATTTATACCACATTAAGGGTGTTATCTTAAAACTCATCACAAAAAGGTGTGATTTATACCACATTAAGGGTGCTATCTTAAATAAAACTCATCACAAGAAGGTGTGATTTATACCACATTAAGGTGTTATCTTAAAACTCATCACAAGAAGGTGTGATTTATACCACATTAAGGGTGCTATCTTAAATAAAACTCATCACAAGAAGGTGTGATTTATACCACATTAAGGATGTAATCTTAAAACTCATCACAAGAAGGCGTGATTTATACCACATTAAGGGTGCTATCTTAAAACTCATCACAAGAAGGTCTAATTTATACCACATTAAGGGTGTTATCTTCAAACTCATCACAAGGTGTGATTTATACCACATTAAGGGTGTTATCTTAAAACTCATCACAAGAAGGTGTGATTTATACCACATTAAGGGTGCTATCTTAAATAAAACTCATCACAAGAAGGTGTGATTTATACCACATTAAGGGTGCTATCTTAAAACTCATCACAAGAAGGTGTGATTTATACCACATTAAGGGTGTTATCTTAAAACTCATCACAAGAAGGTGTGATTTATACCACATTAAGGATGTTGTCTTAAAACTCATCAGAAGAAGGTGTGATTTATACCACATTAAGGGTGCTTTCTTAAAACTCATCACAAGAAGGTGTGATTTATACCACATTAAGGGTGTTATCTTAAAACTCATCACAAGAAGGTGTGATTTATACCCCATTAAGGGTGCTATCTTAAAACTCATCAGAAGAAGGTGTGATTTATACCACATTAAGGGTGTTATCTTAAAACTCATCACAAGAAGGTGTGATTTATACCACATTAAGGGTGTTATCTTAAAACTCATCACAAGAAGGTGTGATTTATACCACATTAAGGGTGCTATCTTAAATAAAACTCATCACAAGAAGGTGTGATTTATACCACATTAAGGGTGTTATCTTAAAACTCATCACAAGAAGGTGTGATTTATACCCCATTAAGGGTGCTATCTTAAAACTCATCAGAAGAAAGTGTGATTTATACCACATTAAGGGTGTTATCTTAAAACTCATCACAAGAAGGTGTGATTTATACCACATTAAGGGTGCTATCTTAAATAAAACTCATCAGAAGAAGGTGTGATTTATACCACATTAAGGGTGCTATCTTAAAACTCATCACAAGAAGGTGTGATTTATACCACATTAAGGGTGCTATCTTAAATTCAAGGTTAAAGTTCATCTTTTTAAATTTCATCACACTTTGCCTACCTCTCCATAACTTTTAAGACCATTTGAGAATAAAGGATGAAAGTTGGTATACTTGTAGATCATGACTCGAACGAGGATTGCTTATTACACATGGCTGCTTTATTAAGGTCAGTGTAATATCTCACTATTTCAAGTTTGTCATCAAACTTTCAATATCAACTCTATAACTTTAGAGCCATTTGAGATTAATGGATGAAATGTTGTATACCCGTGCATCATCACTAGAGAACACGTCATGTTCCATTGTGTGTTTTCTATCTTCAAGGGCAAAGCTCAGTATTTTAGTTTTCTGTCACAATTTTCATTCTGTTCTATAATTTTAGAGGTGTTGGCAGTTAGCATATACATATATAACATCTTTAAAATCTATTTGTACGACATTGTAGTTCAGTCTTGAAGTTCAGAGTTGTAGCTCAATATTTAAATTTTTGTTTGTTTCCCAACCAGTTCATAAGTTTTGAGACTTTCTTTAGATTAAGATTAGGATTTACATTTACTCTGGTCACCCATGACTATTAAAATTGTTGATGAACTAGTAGAGTTTTACTTGTATCTAAGTGGTCAGAGTACTGAAGGAAAAAAAACAATTGGAAAAAGATACAGGAATGAGGTACTGTTTTGTCAATCTGGCCATGTTCAAGAACTGTACAATGAATTTTAAATCCATAATGCAGTTGCAGCACATAATGCATGATATGACCAACTTTGTTTCTGGTCATCAAGATGTTTGACATTTGTGCACTAACATAATGGTGAAAGGTTTTGATTGACAGGACTAGATTACACAAGATCTGGTCAGCCATGCCTATTGCAAATGGCCACCATCACATGATATCACATATTTTTGTGATGTTTTAATACATTGTAACTGTGGTCACAGGAATTGCATTCTGTATCTATAAATTGGACCTAGAATTTAAACTTTACCCTGATAAATGCCTAAACCCCTATGTGTTTATCAGAATAAATGTAAGTCAAATAGCTCATATAGAACAGGTGTTTTTATGTTACACAGATTACCCACATCAAATAAAATTTGATATATCTGGCATAACCAGTAATATGGTATGATCAAGAGCTGTCTGCTGGAAATTACCAGATTTAGACGTACTAGCTTTAGAGGCAATCAAAAATTCGTGGAAAGACTTGTAATGTTTGAACCAACACTAAATATTAAAGTAGTGAATATATTTGGCAGGCATCGGTCCCTGTAAAGGATGAAACTTGTTGTCATGACATACATACATACAACCACCTTAGGTTTCCTTTGTTCAAGGTCAAGGTCATGGGGCCTCAATATTTTAAGTTTTCTGTCAAAGTTTCTTGTCCACGCTTAAATTTTTAGGACTGTTTAAGATTAAGAAATGCAAGTTAGCTTACTTATATATTAGATATTTTTTTCCACAGAATTCACTCCATAATTTTCAAACCATTTTTTTACATAATAGGCTGAAACTTGGTATAACTATATGAAAATGTGTTGTGAACTACATTGCTTTTTTCAAGGTCAATATCACATACAAATTTTACATTTTAGCCACATTTGCCCTACAGCTGCTTAAGATAAGTGGATGGAGCTTGGAATTTTTAGATATTGTCACTAGAAGATGTGTTGTATTACATGTTTCAAGGTTGATCATCAAGGTCAAGGTCACAACTCAATATTTTGAAGTTTCTTTCAGTTTTGCTTCATATCATACAATTTCTGAGGGACATGGCTCAGTCATGGTAAAATATAATATCAATTTGATGGCATTTTGTATCTATCCTATGCCAAGGGTACTGGCCAGTTTTTTAAAAATTGTCAACCTCTTTTTTACACTTTTCCTTTAATGATGTTTATGATAGGACAATGAAACATTGTTACTTTCTGCGTATGCCCATTAACTTTGAAGGATTTTTTTTTAAAGACATAGAGAGATTTCTTTACTGAGATCTTCTTTGACCTCACCTTGATAAGATGGGAGAAAGAAATTCACTGAATTTGCATGTTAGTAGATAAAATAAGTCCCTATTACCTTGTCATTGTCAATTTGAAGCAAGATTAAAGATGAACTATCTTTAGGAGGTGATTTAAGTCTGATAAATGCAGTAAAACTTCCGTAGTCAAATTCTGTTTCAGACATCTTTAATGCTTGGGAAAATTTAAATTATTTCAAAGTGATTAATTATCTGCTTGGTCTCTAAAGATAAAATCTTTTGGAGAAATGGGTAGTCCAGAACACAGTTTATCAAGGACACAGTTCTATCAGCAACACAAGTTTAATCGATAAAGATCAAATCTTTCAAAAGTAATTGGCAATAGTCATATGGAACACTTTGTCAATGACGCATTTGTATAAGATTACAAAAATATATAAAAAATGTGTGAAAATGGATTTGGACAGTTTAGTGATAACAATATTTAAGGGCTAGCATGTGCTTTTTTGATGTATATGATTATTCTCATCTTATCAAGATTGTACAGTTTTTGTTTAGCATCTTTCAAATGTTTGTCTTCCTACAAATATATAGAAAATGTTTGTTTACCTATTTTGTATACATGTACTTACAAATATATTTCCAGGTTTTTATTGAAAAATTTCATCATTCCCAAAGCCCGTAAGGCAGTTGGAGAAAGGGAGTGGGGAAAGGTAAGATTAGATGAATGAATTTTTTATCTCGCCCATGTATTACTTTGTTACCTCAATACTGTCTTGTTTCTGTTCATAATTTATGAACTCAGTTAACTTTTTTTGGTTAAATTTCCAAATTAAAAGCTTCAGAGGAAGACGATTGGACCATATATTGGTCACCTTCTTTAATATCTTCAAGCCATTGTTAGCAGTCGTGTCTGATCCAGTTGGAGAGGTAATGCACCAGTAAACAAATGCTTTCTTCTAAATTATCCAAACCGTGAATGAGACCTAATTTGGTTACCTTAATAATTCTACAGGTAATTCTACTGCTCACAGCAAAGAAAATCGGATGAACTTGATTTTGCACTATAAAACAGTGAAATAAACTTTATATGTTACCTCCCTTGATAGTTCCATAGCTAATATTAATACTCACAGCAAAGCAACATTTTGCATTAGAAGACAGTGGTAGTTCTGCAGCTAACATTAGTACTTAAAACAAATGTTTCACTGAAACCTAACAGTGAAATAGACCTGTGTATGGTTAGCTCCCTTGATACTTCCATGACTGTTGTTAGTAAATCACAGCAAAAAAATGTTTTTCACTAGAGAATGTGCACAACATTAGACATTTATATTGTTATCTCCAGTTCATAATTGTTTTAACTGCTCACATCACTGCAAAACCTTTCAGTAGAAAACAAGTTATTAATTAGATCATAGTGTTACATTCTTGAGAGTTCCATAGTTTGTGTTCCTGCTCACATCAAAGGAAAATGTTTCATTAGAAAACTAGAGATGAATAATATCTTGGCATGGTTTACATCTTATATTATCTTTTCCATTATGAAACTCTCTAAATAATAGCTATAGTTTAATAATAAAAATAGAATAGTTTTGTGTTTTATGTATTCTCTTTTGAGGGATAAAGACAAGAAAAGACGTAATTTATTTTTATTATTAATTGTACGGAATCATAGACTGATATAACAAAAAGTTCACGTGAACAATGGCCAATTTCCATGTAAAGTTTTTAAGTGAAAAGTACAGACTTCCGTATTTGGGTCTGCTCAGTTTACAAGTATGCAAGTTTTACTTGAGGGTAAATATGGCAGTTTTAAAATAAGATAAATGTGCAATAGAATGGACATGCATTGGGGAATTATTGGAAGAAATAATATTGCTTGCATTGCAGAATTATGTTAATATTTAAGAGAAGAAATGGTTAACATCTCTTCTTGTATATAGGATGGGTCCAGCATGAGACAACATTGATCATGTTCTATCATCACATAGTTGCATTAGATGATCAGGGTCATTGTTGTTTTTAACTGTACTGACAAACAGCATAGACCCAGATCTGCCTGCTTATTATACATACTGTACAGTATGCAGTTGGATTGAACTTATACATGGGTATGCATGGTAATTGCACTGTAATGACCCCAGTGTGTGTGTGTGTGTGTGTGTGTGTGTGTGTGTGTGTGTGAGAGAGAGAGAGAGAGAGAGATTTGGATTTTTAACATAGCTTTAAAACAAATTCACTCATATCGCTACGATGTTTACAGTGTAACAGTTTACAGTGATGCCTAGCACTGGCTTATGCAGGAGACATGTAACATTATTTCCCACCCAGTCACATTATCCTGACACCAGGCCGACCAGTCCTAACACTAACCTCTTAATGCTGAATGCCAAGTGAGGCAGCTGTCAGTACCATTTTTGTAAGTCTTTGGTATGACTTGGCTGGAGATTGAACACATGACTTCCACATCCAAGGTGGACACTCTAACCACTAGGCCACCGGAATGGTCAATAACCCCAGTAATGAGTACTACAAATTGCCATTCCCACATTTGGCAGAGTTCAAGATATGGGCATAGCTTTTTCTGGGTCATTGTTAAGATTCATTAAAAGGTTTTGTTGGAAGTTTTTCCATGTCATATACAGTAGATGCAGGATGGTTTTCATTCCCATTGACACACCAAAGCAGCCATAGTAACTAGATGTACAGTATATGGAGTGTTGGTTTTCATTTCACAAAGACACACCAATGCAGCCAACCTGGGCCAGCTTAGGTGATATACAGTAGATGGAAGGCTGGTTTCCATTTGGAAAGACAAACTGAGGCAACTGACATTGGTTGACTTGAGCCATGTAGAATAGAGTTACATCAAAGTATAGTGACTACAGTTAGATGATACTTGTATTATTATTATTATTGTAGAATTATTTAATTTACTGTTTGTTTTTGTCTAGTGCACTTTGTTAAATTAGTCCCGTTTTATTTGCATTTAGTCTACAGCAATCAGAATGGTGGACAAGTTTAAAGAGGCTTACTGGAAACTAGCAGATTTGATGGTATTGGAGGTGAGTTTCACATGCATGTTGCCATGGAGATAATTTGACCAAAGTTACCCTTTTCTATAATAATAATAGGTGACATTCAGCATCAGATGCCAGATTTAAAACTCAGGGTCACATCAGGGTGAAGTTACTTGGGGTTAAATGGAGGTTGATGGTCGGGGTATTGGTAACATACAACGGACTCATATTTTGTCCACATACAGTTAAACAAATATTTAGTCCATCTTGTAATTTGTTCTCAATTGTATCTGGCTAAATTTACAGCCTGTATATTGCCTGAAATGTGGATTGAGAGAAATCATAATAATCCTTCCTTTCAATTTAGAAAATCTAATCAAGGGGAATAACTTTTTTATATTACTGGTTTGATACTTGTCAAACCTTGTTTGGAATCGCCTATTTTTTAATCAGTATTTACACAGAGGAATAAAGTTGCACCCACCCACATTTTTATGAACATTTTCTCTTTTGTTATTTTTTATCTTTCAGACCTATACTATTAGACATTTCTCTAACTTATCATATTCTTTACCCAACTTAATCTGTCTGAACTTATTTTGATTTTAAGAGAAAAAGTATGAAATCCAGACACATGATTTGACCCTGAGAAGACATTTTTGTGTTGAAAAACGGCATTTTAGAATTTATGCTTGTTTTGACTGGAATTTGATGAAATATTTAGAATGTAAACATTTGGTGACATGTTGAGAAAGTGCAAGTTTGGCTGGTTTTACAAATGCCATACAAAAGTGTCTGTCATAAACTCATATGGTATCACAGTCCCAAGAACATGGATACTGCTCCATGTCATGGCAGATCACTCGGTTTTAATGTAATAACTGTAAACATTATACCTATAGATGAATAGATGACTGGGCATAACTGTGTGCATGGTCAAGATAAAAGCAGAAAAAAGTATAATTTCTTTTTTATTTTAATGTTTTCAATGCTTTTTCTTCTTTTGTGGAAAGCAAGAATGGAGAAATAGTTAGATGGCTGTAAATTGAACATTAAATATGACAACTAATTTAATACACTGAAATTTGCCTTAACACTGTTGATGACACCAGTTATTAAGAACATTTTGGAAGGACACATATTTCAGAATCATTTTAGTTTTTAATTAGAGAACACATGCTCAAAAATGTACATTTCCAAGACAAATTGAAATTAATTAAATTACTCATTTACTACACAGGGCATGCTTCCTGAGGAGGAGCTTCTGTTCTTTCTGACACAGGAGGAAATTGGCAAGCTTATACAAACTAGATCAGCCAAGTTAATTGCCAAGTAAAGTCACTTTTTATGTCTGTCCATCTGTCATTCTTGCATTCTATTTCTCTGCCTTTTCACCTTGCTATTGTTTCCTAAGCAAAACAGAGTGACATAATTGTCAATATGTGTTTTTGTAACTTTGAAAATGTTTTTTTCAGTGTTAAATATTTTTTGTGGAGATTTTATTTTAAAGCTTTCACAGTCATACATAGTGAAGGTATATCAAGGTACTGTTCACATTTTATTATGCAGTGTTCTGCAGTATCTGTCATAAACATTTGTCAAGCAGTTTGCATTTGAAGCTACATTGGTTCAGTAGTTAAGTCATTAGACTGTTAATAAGAAGGAAGCAGTTTGATTCTCATGATTGGACCTAACTTTATAAGCTACAGAGGTGTGTTAGGTGCTTTACACTACTTACATAGTCACATTATAACCTTGATGCGTTGATGTGGCTTATAGCACCAAACCATAACCAAAACAATTGATTTTTCTTATAACCTTTATATTTTTGTCAACTATTATTTGATGTGTAATAATTTAATTATTTTAAATATCTCTACTGTATGTACTAAACTGCGCCTTTTCAAAACACAAAATACAGATGTACATGTACACACAGACACACATACTATAATGAAGTTTGTTGACTAAAACTAGATTCATTTACCTGTGAAGAAATATTTGTGTTTATTCTGTAAGTTATCACTGTCAGTGTAGAAATTCATTTAATTCATGTCCATTATCTTCTGTAAAATACTTTTTATAATTTTTCAGAGCTGTAAGACGTAGGAAGCTATTCCACCTCCAAGAAGAAATTCAGTTTCCTAAGTTGACATTTGGAATACCTGTCCCTGTATGTATGGATTTACCCACCTTTATATGATAATTACTCATCATACCTGTCCTTGTATGTATGGATCTACCCATCTTTACATGATAATTACTCATCATACCTGTCCTTGTATGTATGGATTTACCCACCTTTACATGATAATTACTTATCATACCTGTCCCTGTATGTATGGATTTGCCCACCTTTACATGCTAATTACTCATCATACCAGACTCAGATGAGTGAAATTAGGAATTTACCTAAATATGGAAGAAAAAGAATTCATCTCATGCACTAATTACCTTAACAGTATTTCAGCTTTTGACCAGAATGTTCTGACCTCAATGCATGCATACACATGCAGACACAATATTTTTCAGCACATGATAGGCTATTAATGGTGGAGGTAGAACCTGCAGAATAAACCCAGAAAGAACCACTGACCCACGAGAAGCTACTGGCAAGCTTTCTCACATACCCACATTGGCCGATCTGAGACTCAAACCCATGCAGACAGAGGTGAGATGGCAGTGATCTATAATGGAGAGCGCTTTAGACCACATGGCCACTTGGGGCCACTCAGTCACAGTGTAAGGTTACCTTCACAGTTCAGTGACATGTCATCTAAGTTTGTTTAGATTTGAGACTTAACTTGGCCAATTTGCATAAGTGAAAAAGCTTGCCTTAGTTCCCTGTGGGTCAATGTTTCTTCCAGATGTTCTCAGGTGTTCTTCCTTCACCAGAGATACTGGTTGCCATGCATAGCCTATCATGTGCTGAAAAAATGGCATTAAACCTGTGACAACAACAATAACACGAGTTGTTCACCATCCACAGTTAACCAAACATTATCGATGGCTTGCACATAAAGTAATAAATAAGTTATCTGTTCTGGATAAACCTGTCAGTTATCAGGGTCATTGTGACTAATAGAAAAGTGGAGCAAAGAAGTATATTGATTTGAAGATCAAATCAGAAACAAATGGTTTTAACACAGTAAACTAAAGTACTTCATCACAAACCTGGGCTAAAATTTGTGAAATGCATGCATTTGGGGTAAAGAAGAAATCTAATGATGTTGGGAGATGGCGGTCAAACATCAAGGTCACTAGGACTGAAAGAAGTTCTTTCTGCACAAATTCCTTAAGTCATCCCCCTTAGGGTTTGGTAATGTTGAATAGTCCTGATGCATACTCCTGCATTTTGTAAGAAGTGACTAATGGATACAGGAGCTATGGTGGCTCAGTGGTTGGCTTGCCGGACTCGTGACAAAAAAGGTCTGGGTTTGAATTCTATTTTTGGATATGCCTGGGGTTGGTTACTTTGGGGCATCTAGGAGAATGGCACTTTACTCCAGGTGCCTTGGCATTAGGTAACCCATTTATGTTACAGTACCATAAGCACCTAACTAGACCATACCAAAACTTTTACCAAAGTTTTTTGATGACGTAAATTAGACACACATCATGGCATCGCTTTCATCGGCCGTTTTCTTCCAACAAGCTGCTTGTGACAATAATGAATTGGTTATGATAAGTATTTAAAAATTTTGCAATGATTTGTTGATTTCTCTATCGAAAATGGTGAAAAGACGTTAGTGGAGTCTAGTAATTCTGACAGTCATTACTAAGATGGCTAAATGGAGGAATTAGATTTATTCCATTCCCGAAACATAGGCAAAATTTCCATTGATTAAGACTTTTTTCGTCAGCTGAATATGGAAACAATTGATGGCAATTTACATATTTGTTTGCATAAACAATAAAAAAAACAAACGTTTCTAGAATATGGGTGGAGAACCCCATAACTTGTGGATTTTGATCTATATTACTTTTCTTGTATTGGATGGACTGAACCCCAGATTGCATTATTTTAAAGTTTGAAAATTTACGTTTTAATATTTTGATTGTCGCAGACATGATAATTTATCATCTCGAACATTCAAACACTTGAGTAACTCTTTACTTTCTCATGGAGCTGAAGGAGGGGTGGGGTTTTAGACATGTAATAATAAGAAATACAAAAACAATGGTTTCAGATAATTCTTGTCCAATATGTTAAGCACGCATATACATATTTACATCAACAGGCATCAGTGATCAAAATGCCATCTGACAAACACAGTAAAATCTTAAAATTATGTACATCATTATACTTCTAAACAGTAATTGTTTAGGATTTTGTTATTAATTTTTAATTAATTTGTTACTTCCAAGGCAGCATAAACATAAGCCAGATAAAGTAAATAACGATAAGATTATTTACTAAATACATTATTATATTTTGCAGTGAATGTCCGTTTTCATGAATAAGTTTTCGAGCAGCTTTGCAATTGATTTTTTATTATTTACTGAATAAAAACACAGGTTATTTCTATACGAATTTGAACTACAAATATAAATATTGTCTACTGCAATATAATTTATGTAACTTTATAATTTTACATTTTTAAGAATAATACAAATCATTTTTAATAAACATATTACTCAAACTGAAACATATTTCTGTGCCAAATACTACATTTTTATCGGAGGTTAACAGGTTGTCATGTCACGTGATTGGTAGGTGGAGCGATGTACCAGTATCATCTGGCGTAAGGTCAATTACACAGTGACTAAAAGAGAAGACCAATAGTTTGGGAGTGAAAAGGAAAAAGGTCAAGGTTATTATTATTGAAGAACAAATGGTTTCTTCTCAGTAAATTTAGTTCTTCATTACATACTTTCTTAATATCTTCCACTTGGGGTAAGGAAAAAGCCTAATAATTTTGAAACAAAATAAAATATCAGAGGAACAGGTCACTAATTGAACAATGGTTTCTGCACAAATATTTATATTTTCGACAATGTAGCTTTGCCAAAGTTTGTGGATTACTTGCACCTTAAGCAAAAAATATAAAGATCAAGGTCATGTACTAAAAGAAGAAAAATGGTCATGTTCAATAACTTTACCTTAAGACCATGTACCTTGACCAATAAATTTTGAGGGTTTGTATGGAAGAGGCTTGTTGATATTAAGGTCAAAAGGTTAAAGTTCAAGTCTTTTTGCTTCAGAGAAAAATGGATTTTGCAGAATAACTTCTGTTGTAGGGCACGTTCCTTGTTGTGGTGGCATGTATTTCGGGCAAGAAAGAAACCTTTAGGTTCTGGGGTGGGAAAGGCCTGAGATCAGGGCTATGGCAAGTCTAATACGAAATTAATGGCTTCTGCACAGTAAATTGTTCAAAACTGCATAAATTAACCAATGGTTAATGTTTTTTTTAAAAATGCATTAGTTTATAATGTACAGTATAAACCATGTCCTACTACGTACTTGGTAGAGGTCTAGTAAATATGGTGGATGCATATAATGTACTTTTCATGGTTTATAAATATGATTGTAACACTAGTTTCTTTCTTACTCATCTTTACTTATAGATTTACAAAGAGACATGAAAGATCTGTTAATTTGTGGCTATGTTCAAAGGTCATAGTCACTGTGGAGGGACCTAGTTCTCCATGCTTATAACGATACCCATGTCCCACATGCTTTAGCTATGTCTAACCATGCTTGTACAAAGTTCTCAACATGTATATATGCAGGCCTCAGTGTGGCAGTTTATAGTGAAGTCTAGCACTGGGGCATCATGTTGCAGACATGTAGCATGATGTCCCACCCTGTCACATTGTCCTGACACCAGGCCGACCAGTCCTAAAACTAACCTCTTAATGCTGCGCTCCTAACTAAATGTCGATATTTGGCTGAGACATTGGTATAAACATTATGAGACAGAGGTATAGGGCAGTACTTGCTCTCTACAGTCCATGCTTTATTTCATTAGAACAGGATAGACCTTGATTTGGATCTGGGCTTTTTGCATTTTGAAATGTGTTATTCAGTAAATTAATTCATACAATATTTACAGAATAATCAATTCCTTATTGATGGATTAGTCTTGTTCTTTTTAATCATTGCAGATCAAAAGAGATGATCAGCAACATGAAAGAAAAACAAAATTTACACTCAAAGGTAAGCCAATCACAATTCAATTTATAATGGTTAAGTCTCTTTAAACATACTTGGACTGCACATGTAAAAATGTAAGATACAATGTACCTGATATTTAGGTGAATAGATTTAAATTTTATGTAACTTTTGTTAAATTTCCCAAACGTGTCATTTTATTTAAGTGATAGATAGTTCTAAATCAGGTTCATTAAACTAACTTGATAAATTGAACATAATAATTTTGTCATGGTGAGATATTAGTCTAAGCATAGTAAAATGGGGAGGTATAAGCATTCTGATGTATGGAAATAAGCTTGCTGATATGTAGATATAATCATGGTGAGACATATATAAAAGCATACTGAGACATTAGTATAAACATCATGAGACAGGTATAGGCATGCTGAGATGTAGATATAAATCATGGTGAGACATGAAAATGAGCATGCTGAGACATTAGTATAAATATTATGAGACATGTATAGGAATGCTGATATGTAGATATAATCATAGGGAGACATGGATATAAGCATGCTGAGATGTAGATATAATCATGGTGAGATGTGGATATAAGCATGCTGAGACATTAGTATAAACATAATGAGACAGGTATAGGCATGATGAGATGTAGATATAATTATGGTGAAACATGTATATAAGCATGCTGAGACATTAGTATAAACATCATGAGACAGGTTTAGGCATGCTGAGACATAGACATAAGCATACTGAGACTTAGGTATAAGCGAATGAAACATGAGTACAAGTATAGTTGGACATTGTTACAAGCATGGAGAACCAGGTCTAATTACACTGAGACATTGGTATAAGCATGTTGGGACATATGTACAGGCATGTTGAGAAATGGTATAAGCATGGTTAGACATAATTAAAGCATGTTCGGATACTCACAATTTTGATTTGGGGTTATGGTCACAAAGTTTATAGCAATGTTTTGTATATGTAACTTTGCCTTTGCATTAATAATCTGTCTTTGAACTGGTAGATGATTCTTTTATGTACAGGCACTATTCCTATGAAAAATAAATATATTAATGTCAGAATAATGTAAACTTCCACCCTTGAGAGAGAGAGACATTGATGATTTAGGTCATTATTATTCATCTTTGTTTTCAGGTATGCCTGTGAGTCAGGGGTCAGTGAAAGGAAAAGCCAGAGTTGTCCTATCCTTGGAGGAAGCCCAAAAAATTCAGGTTTGTTATTGAGTGTCTTACAGTTTTGTTGTTGACTGTCTAACAGTTTTGTTATTGACTGTCTTACATTTTTGTTGTTGACTGTCTTACAAGTTTGTTATTGACTGTCCTACAGGTTTGTTATTGACTGTCTTACAGTTTTGTTGTTGACTCTTACAGTTTTGTTGGTGACTTTCTAACAGTTTTGTTATTGACTGTCTTACAGATTTGTTGTTGACTGACTGTCTTACAGTTTTGTTGGTGACTAACAGTTTTGCTATTGACTGTAGTTTTTTGTTGACTGTCTAACATTTTTTATTGACTGTCTTACAGTTTTGTTGTCGACTCTCTTACATTTTTGTTATTGATTGCCTTACATTTTTGTTATGGACTGTCGTACAGTTTTGTTATTACATTTTTGGTTTAAGACCAAAACTGTCTGTATGTGCCTCCAGGAATGTGGCAGGACATATCAAGATACCATTGTCAAATTATGTGTCTTGTTGGTCGTGTTTTGTTTTGTGCCTCCCGGAATGTGGCAGGGCATATCAAAATACCTTTGTCAAATTATGTGCTTAACTGTATGTCATATGTTGTTTTGTGTTTTGTTCACTGTGGCAGGACATTTGTGTTCCATGAATTTTGGTTGGATTTCAGTATTATCTCAGCTTATGGATTGTTGATGTTTGTTCATCCATTCATCCATCCATCTGGTATCATCACTGTGCTTGGTGTTTAGGTCATTTTCTCAGACACTGTTATTCACAGTCACATAAATTGGTATTTAGAAAGTCTTATTGACATGGAATTTCATCAGAAGTCTTGGTATCTAAGTGAGCCTAAGTGAAAATGATGCCAATCTGATACAAGTATGTCTACCATATCAGACAGCTTGTTTGTTTGGGCTACTGCTGAATAGAAGGCCATATTTTACAGAGAAGCCAGCTCCTCTGATTTGGTCAGAACAGCTCAGAGAATTAGACCATTCTTCTGAGAAAGAGCTCTGATAAAAACATGAAAGACTCAAATATGTCAGCCTTTCAGAAATGCATGAATTTGTTTGGCTTTGTTTGTATCATGAAGCAGACATCTTTCCTTCATTATGTGTATATCGATTAGGAAAACATCAGAGTCATGGAGCAGTATGACAGCCATCAATTCTATTGGTAGATTATTAATTTATTTCTACATATCTGTTTACTAGAATGCAATGGAAATGTTGAAATCAGTTAAGTGGATGGTAAGTATCTTGAATAAAACAGATCTATCTACCGGTAATCGCTTTATTCTGTAAACACTTGCATAAACTGAACCATACTGATATTACATAAAAAATATTTTAAAAACACTAATTTTCTGCTAATTTTCTGCTTTTAACATCATTGTCTTAGTCCTAAGTATTAGATGCAGTCTTTGCTGCTGTCACTAGTTCAGAAGTGGTTTGAAGAAAAAACAAGTATCATTTGTGACAAGATGGCACTCATTAGGGATACAATAGTGCTGTTATTCAAACTTCCCTGCTTGATTTCCCAAGTGAATCCTAGTCAGAAATGAGTTCTTCCAGCCAATCATTAATGCTTGCATTGTACGATCTGTGTCTGTTACATTTTGACCACCAGAAATTATAGAAATTATTCATCACATTGGAGAAGGACTATTTAATTGGGGTGGGGGAAGGGATATCGTTTTCAAGCTTTATGGGATCCTTGCAGATAATACAGCAGTAATAAAGAGTAATAAGCACATCCAAGGTATTATCACAATCTTTTTATTAACAAAAATCAGCTGTATAAACATGATCATGTGATAATTATTGTCTTTCAATCAATTTGATGGCTGAAATCTTTATATAAAGCATGTGGTAATTATTGTCTTTCAATCATTTTGATGGCTGAATTTTTTTTATAAAGCATGTGGTAATTATTGTCATTCAGTCATTTTGATGGCTGAAATCTTTATATAAAGCATCAAATTGATTAGTAGATGGTATTTATCAAGATTAAGATGAGAAATATTGTTCAATTCAGCATATCTAATATGTTCTTGCTTGTCCCATTGTTATGTACAGGTGGTGCTCTTAAGTCAGTGGATATCATACACTCCAGAATGATTAATGTTGATATGGTGTTTGTAGTATCTTCAAGGTTTGAAATGTTTCCCATGCTTTACATTGCCAACTCCATCAACCAAGCCATCTGAAATTTGGTAAACTCATTTGCTAATGGATCAGTGTCTCCTGACTCACAGATGTGTTTTGATTTTTTTTTCTTCACGATTCTGACTACTTATACATTTATGCTTTGTATTTTATATATGTAGTGAAATCTAACTTCAAAGAAAAAATGCTGCTGTTCTAAAACTTTGCAAAAATCTTTAATAAAGATGGCTTAAACATTCTCATTCATTTCAGGGCAGTGATGTTTAAAAACATTTATTCTTCAACTCTCATCCCTATAATTTAGCTAACTTCAATTGAATTGGGTTGTTCCACTTCCCTATAATTTAGCTAACTTCAATTGAATTGGGTTGTTCCACTTCCCTATGATTTAGCTAACTTCAATTGAATTGGGTTGTTCCACTCCGTTAACTTTACCTTGTATACAGATTAATATAGTGGGCTTTCACATAGTACACTCCAGAGGACACATCACATCACCCTTTCTGCTGTCAGCCATACATGTCAAATGCAAAATGTTCAATTTTTTTACCCAATTGACATAATTACCTGTAAGACTGCGCCAAGGAAATTTTTACATGAATTTGTAAGCAAGACAGTTTATCTTTGATAAGTACAACATGTTATGGGCACATATTAAGCAAGACAGTTTACCTTTTTGATACATACAACATGTTATGGGCATATATTAAGCAAGACAGTTTACCTTTGATACATACAACATGTTATGGGCACATATTAAGCAAGACAGTTTACCTTTGATACATACAACATGTTATAGGCATATATTAAGCAAGACAGTTTACCTTTTTGATACATACAACATGTTATTGGCATATATTAAGCAAGACAGTTTACCTTTTTGATACATACAACATGTTATGGGCATATATTAAGCAAGACAGTTTACCTTTTTGATACATACAACATGTTATGGGCATATATTAAGCAAGACAGTTTACCTTTTTGATACATACAACATGTTTTGGGCATATATTAAGCAAGACAATTTACCTTTGATAAGTACAACATGTTATGGGCATATATTAAGCAAGACAGTTTACCTTTTTGATACATACATCATGTTATGGGCATATATTAAGCAAGACAGTTTACCTTTGATACATACAACATGTTATAGGCATATATTAAGCAAGACAGTTTACCTTTTTGATACATACAACATGTTATGGGCATATATTAAGCAAGACAGTTTACCTTTGATACATACAACATGTTATGGGCACATATTAAGCAAGACAGTTTACCTTTGATACATACAACATGTTATAGGCATATATTAAGCAAGACAGTTTACCTTTTTGATACATACAACATGTTATGGGCATATATTAAGCAAGACAGTTTACCTTTTTGATACATACAACATGTTATGGGCATATATTAAGCAAGACAGTTTACCTTTTTGATACATACAACATGTTATGGGCATATATTAAGCAAGACAGTTTACCTTTTTGATACATACAACATGTTATGGGCATATATTAAGCAAGACAATTTACCTTTGATAAGTACAACATGTTATGGGCATATATTAAGCAAGACAGTTTACCTTTTTGATACATACATCATGTTATGGGCATATATTAAGCAAGACAGTTTACCTTTGATACATACAACATGTTATAGGCATATATTAAGCAAGACAGTTTACCTTTTTGATACAAACAACATGTTATGGGCATATATTAAGCAAGACAGTTTACCTTTGATACATACAACATGTTATGGGCACATATTAAGCAAGACAGTTTACCTTTGATACATACAACATGTTATAGGCATATATTAAGCAAGACAGTTTACCTTTTTGATACATACAACATGTTATAGGCATATATTAAGCAAGACAGTTTACCTTTTTGATACATACAACATGTTATGGGCATATATTAAGCAAGACAGTTTACCTTTTTGATACATACAACATGTTATGGGCATATATTAAGCAAGACAGTTTACCTTTTTGATACATACAACATGTTATGGGCATATATTAAGCAAGACAATTTACCTTTGATAAGTACAACATGTTATGGGCATATATTAAGCAAGACAGTTTACCTTTTTGATACATACATCATGTTATGGGCATATATTAAGCAAGACAGTTTACCTTTGATACATACAACATGTTATAGGCATATATTAAGCAAGACAGTTTACCTTTTTGATACATACAACATGTTATGGGCATATATTAAGCAAGACAATTTACCTTTGATAAGTACAACATGTTATGGGCATATATTAAGCAAGACAGTTTAACTTTGATACATACAACATGTTATGGGCATATATTAAGCAAGACAATTTACCTTTGATAAGTACAACATGTTATGGGCATATATTAAGCAAGACAGTTTACCTTTTTGATACATACAACATGTTATGGGCATATATTAAGCTTGTCATCTGGGGATTTTGGAGTAAGTATCCTGTTTTGAGCATGATACATTGCATTATAGGAAGTATGCTTAACTCATGTCACTTAGTTGATGCATCCATTATTATAGTAGTGGTCATTATCAGTGTTAGAATTTTAGAGATAACTTAGACTTGTTGGCATCTAAGGCATTTTGTGAGTAACCTTTGTTCATTTAAACTGATTAGCAACAAGATATCTGCCACAGTGTGTAAATTTGTCACAAGATTGCTGAAAAATTAATGTAATGATATTAATGTAGTCTAGTCACTGGGAATATTCTGTACACACTGACATGTATCAGATACGCATAGTTTTACAAACATAATGAAAGCAAACATCCAAACTACAACTGAAATTGTTTATTTGTAAAACAAAACACCAATTTTAATGGGTGGGTGGGTGGGTTGATTTGTAAGCAATACTTTGATGTAACCTAATGTACCTAGTCAACGTCTGATCAGAATTGAACTTGTTGGATGCCGCAATACATAGCCTTGATGATATAGCCTGCCACTGACCAGAACTGAACTTGGTAGTTGCATCAGTACACATAACACAAAACAAAATTTACCTTAAGTTCTAGGTATTTAAATTAAAGGTGGTATATTGTATGATTTATTTTAAGTTCTAGGTATTTAAATTAGAGGTGGTATATTGTATGATTTATTTTAAGTTCTAGGTATTTAAATTAAAGGTTGTATGTTGTATGATTTATTTTAAGTTCTAGGTATTTAAATTAAAGGTGGTATATTGTATGATGTATTTTAAGTTCTAGGTATTTAAATTGAAGGTTGTATATTGTATGATTTTTCCAAAACCTTGGTGGATGAGTGCTGCTTATGTAAGTATTACTGCTGTCTAATTGTTTACCAAAAGCTGGTGAGTCAAAATAAATAGAGTGAGTATTAGCTGGTTAATTTGTCTCTTGTTGTCAGATAGAAAACTCTTATAAATGGCTACTGGTAAATTTTCATGCATTTAAAATATTCACTTTAGTAGTACAGTATGCTATGATTAATTGCTAATGAGTCGCCCTAAACTTTTCTTCAATAAATTTGAAAAATGGACCGAGTTTGTAATAATTTGTAACAGTAACAGATAATTAATTCCTATAATATTCTAACATTGGTCTATAGTGGTACTTATTCTCCTTATAGAAAGGAGAAATCCTGATTGTGTGCTACACAGATGTAGGATGGAGCCCATACTTTCCTCTCATCTCAGGCCTGGTGACAGAAATGGGAGGACTTGTTTCACATGGTAAGTCAATTGTTTGTCCACATGTATTTCTTTTACTTATAATGTTGTAATAATTCTTATTGTTTTTTCTTCATGATATTGTTAATTAGAATTCCCAAATCTTGCTGTAGAAGTCATTTAATAATAACCATTTTAGCATGTCAACTTATTTATCCATTAATATTTCATGTAACCACAATAGCTCTGCAACCCTTACAAATAATTGGACGCCATTTGTTAGGTGTACCTACCTTTCAACTTTTATCATTTAGGACTTAATGTTTATGTCTATTTGGAAGGCTTTATCTTCAGAAATTTTAGAATTTTTTTAATTAACTTTCTTTGAATTTTACTTGTAATCAGCACCATGTAGCCAATATTGTTTATAAGTGCCACTGACCCTATGCATGTATGTATGTATGTATGTATGTATGTATGTATGTATGTATGTATGTATGTATGTATGTATGTATGTATGTATGTATGCATGCATGCATGTATGCATGCATGTATGTATGATATATATATATATATATATATATATATATATATATATATATATATATATATATATATATATATATATATATATATATATATATATATATATATATATATATATATATATATATATATTTAGGTGAATTGCCTATTGCATATAGATGTGCCATTTAAAGTTCTCATCTGTTCAGGGCTAATTTTTGGACAGCTTTGTTGCCTTTTTCTGACTACTTCTTTATCTCCACACAATAGTTTCTTGTAATCAACATATCACAATAACAATTGAACATGTTCTGATGCATTATGGGGTTTACATCATCTCATAGAACTAGAGTTATAGCCCATGATATCTTCACATGGGATACTGCTTGCAATCTAGCAAAGCCCAAACACCATTTAGCATATTCAGCTTTGTACTGAGTCACTGAATGATAATGATTTCCAGAGTTCCACAACATCATTACCAGGAGTTATGGCCCTTTATTTGCCTGATTGGCCATTTTCTTTACTTTCCACAGCATAACTTTGTTCAAATCATGCAAATTTGGCACACTGCTTTATATAGTTGAGACTTTTATTTAGGTTTGATTTAATGCATTTTATGTCAACATTTAGAAGAGTTATGCCTGTCTTCTCTAAATTTTGGTTTTCCTACATAATTTTTTTTTAAGGCCCTGTCAAAGAACCTGTAGTGAACAGGGTCATTCACAGGAAGCTGTTGTTGCTTATCTTTGCACATTTTTCTATTTTCATCTGTTGGGAATAATTAACTCTGCTTCAGAATAAGGATCTCACCTAACTCAAAATTTATCTCGTTCCAGGTGCTGTAGTAGCCAGAGAGTATGGTCTTCCTTGTATTGTTAGTGTACCTCAAGCCACACATCTTATTCAGTCAGGTATGTGTACAGATCCATGCCACACATCTTATTCAGTCAGGTATTTGTGCACATCCATACCACACGTCTTATTCAGTCAGGTATGTGTACAGATCCATGACACACATCTTATTCAGTCAGGTATGTGTACAGATCTATGCCACACATCTTATTCAGTCAGGTATGTGTGCACATCTTATTCAGTCAGGTATGTGTACAGATCCATGACACACATCTTATTCAGTCAGGTATGTGTACAGATCTATGCCACACATCTTATTCAGTCAGGTATGTGTGCACATCTTATTCAGTCAGGTATGTGTACAGATCCATGACACACATCTTATTCAGTCAGGTATGTGTACAGATCCATGCCACACATCTTATTCAGTCAGGTATGTGTACAGATCCATGCCACACATCTTATTCAGTCAGGTATGTGTACAGATCTATGCCACACATCTTATTCAGTCAGGTATGTGTGCACATCTTATTCAGTCAGGTATGTGTACAGATCCATGACACACATCTTATTCAGTCAGGTATGTGTACAGATCCATTACACACATCTTATTCAGTCAGGTATGTGTACAGATCCATGCCACACATCTTATTCAGTCAGGTATGTGTACGCATCCATGCCACACATCTTGTTCAGTCAGGTATGTGTGCACATCTTATTCAGTCAGGGATGTGTACAGATCCATGCCACACATCTTATTCAGTCAGGTATGTGTACACATCCATGCCATATATCTTATTCAGTCAGGTTATGTGTACACATCCATGCCACATATCTTATTCAGTCAGGTATGTGTACACATCCATGCCACATGTCTCATTTAGTCAGGTATATGTACAGATTAATGTCACACATCTATTCAGTCAGTTATATGTGCACATCCATGCCACACAGCTTATTCAGTTGGGCATCGAGCATTGTGATGTAAATGTCCCACCCCCTCCATATGCCACCTGGGGTTACCATGTACAAAATGGTAACTTTTGACTTTTAACCAGAAATGCATCTACTTCAAATGTATTAAGTTTTATGATGAAATTTGCAGAGTATATTTGATGCTAGAATGAAACATCTGGAGAATCTCTCACTGTAATTTATTATTGGATTGTGTTGCATGTATGGTTGAATTGTTAAAGCCAGAGGTTAGACTTGCAGAGGAATTATATTTTTATCCATTTATCTAAATGGTACCATATTTCTATGAGCCCATACTAAAACTATAGTCAATAACCAATTTAACCACGGTAGATATGGAGAATTTTGCATGAATACTCATTTCATATGAAATTTATGAAGCAAGTCAAACAATTTCTATTTTCTGTCAGCCATGGCAAGTAATAGCTTGAGCTTATTTGAAGAGTTTCATTACTTTTATTTGAAATGGGCACAAAAGTAAGATTATGTTTATATCATAAAGAATAATATTATGACATCATTTGTAATATCATGAGTTGTTTATATGTGTTACATATCTGTAAATTATAATTGGTTATTTAAATATAAATAACAAACCATTCATGTGATAAATAAATTTAGCTGATGGACCACTTGCTCTTGAAAATTGTACACATATAATGCCTTTTTCAACAAATAGAGAAACACAGCAGTAGCAATAAACAAAATATAGAAAGTGACAAGACTCGTAAATTTTTCTTTGCATATAACTCAAATATTTGAAATGTACTCATTAATTTTTTTTTTTTTAAGTTAGTATTATTTCTGAAAAAATACATCAGATATCCTCCAGTAAGGCTGCCAGTGACATCTAAAAAGGGATAATTTCACCATTTCACTTCCTCATATGGTACCATACTTGAGGCATTCAAGTTAATTTTTTTGTCATGCACTCATGGCCTTTTCCATTACTCTTATAAAACACAATCAGACATTAAGCAAATATTAAAGCTGTTTATTTATATTTTTCTGTGTCAAAAATGTGTTCAGGTTATCTATTGTCATTGGACAAAATGTGTTATGTCTTTAGTCATTATATGTTTGGTAAATGGAATTTTACTTTCTTTCATATTTCAGGTGATCTTGTCCATATTGATGCTTCCTTGGGATTGATTCACAAACTGGAAGATCAGACTGCAGAGAAGCAAGACATTCTTGGAGAAGAATGATATAACAGAGGACATGGAGATTAAATACTGTCAGCATTGATTATTTGAACTCAGAGAATAATAATAATAATAATAATGAGGACTTTGTATAGTGCCTAATTTTTAGAAGCTCTAAGTGCTTTACAACATCTATAATGATATGACTACCAAAAAAAGAAGAAAAACACCATGAAATTAGAAACATAAATAGATGCTGAAATATTTATGTAGGAAACATGTTTAGGTCCGTACGTTTGTTCTTGCAGTTAAAAAATGGTGAGTTTTAAGAGCACTCTTGAAAGGGATCACTGTCTTTGTGTCTGATTTCAGTGGGTAATTTGTTCCACTTTGCTGGGCCCTGGTATGCAAAAAAACATTGTCCATATGACTTCGTTTTCATAGTGGAAATAATGAACATTTGATTGTCAGAGGAGCAGCATTAGTATCTTGCTGGTGCTTGTCTAAATAATTGTTTCTTTTGTAGCTTATATTTTTAAATAATATATTACATATTTTGGTAGCACTACATTGATCCATATAACTTGAGAGAAAAATCATTGTAATCAATCAATTTATTCAAGATGCAGAGAAAATACATTTCAGATATTTATATGCTTTATGTGCTTGTATATAAGTTGCATCCAACTGCATAGGTGGCGCTCTACAGTTTCGTACTTTGCATAGGGTTAGAATTTTAAAGAAAAATAATTTTCTGGGATTTCTTCACTGGTTATACTGGCAATATAATAAAGACTTTGTATATCTTAGGTGTTGGGAGAAGATCTTTCAATTCCCTTTATTTTGATGTATGATTGATGGGTGTACTTTAGGTTCTAGAGTATACAGCTTGGGCTAACATAAGATGTGCTCATGTAAACAAACTGCTAGCTCCGCATGGTCATTTTCACTCCCTGGACTTCAGAGGTAAATTGTAGAAAAATGGTACGATAACTTTTTTTACTTTTCAGATATTTTGTAATTTGTTCATTGCACTTTCAGAAGCTGCTATTGCCTACTTCAGCAAAATTCGTTTTCCCTAGTTTAATAACTGCTAAAGTTAGTGTACTTTTGATTAATTCTGTCTAATTTTTCAAGCACAAGGGAGCATCCATTTTGTTGTACCATGCGCTTAGATCATTTACAATTTCCACAAGTGCAGTATCCAAAGAAATATCAGCCACATTACATCAAAGTAGCATTGAGATATGCCAACTTATTCTCCATTGTGCAGGTTACAAATGCAAACAACTTCACCTCACATACGTCACTATCTGAAAAGTACATATTAACTGGTGAGCGCCCCCATAAAGAGCATTCAGGTGTATACCCATGGAGTTATATTTATTGCTGTTTGTATTAATATTGGCTCATTTAGTTTAAATTCACTGCAGTTTAGAACTTAAATATCTTTACATTCCAAATTCTGCTTTAATTAAGCGGCTGCAGGTGGGCTTGAGAAGAGTTATGTCCCTTTCTATTGTACACAATACGACATAGACTAGTGGCAATTAGAAACCTCTGTGTGTCATTGTTTTTAAAAATGTTTCATTAATTTCACATTTCTCAAGGAAGATGCTATCAGTTTTTCTTTGAACTGGTAATAATTTGGATATTTTTCCCTGTTTTTTCATTGTCAAATTAAACTATTAACAAAATTTATTTTTTTGGTATTAAATAATTTTGTATTGACATATTAAAAAAATTCTGTAGTATCATATGGTCATGGTTTATTAAGCTAAGTCAGAAATATTTCAAACTAAATTAACAGTTCAAGATATAATGACATATAAAAGAGCTTTAACTCAACATACACAAGTCTACAGCAAGTGTCACATTTGGACAGGCTCACATGAACAACATGGTTATGGAATAATTTATGTAACCTTTCGTGGGAAAAGAAAGATTGCTTTGGCTCACCGACTAAGGTTCTATGTTGAAACTATGGTAAATTCACTACCATATCAGTGTGACGTATCACATAGATGCCATATAAAAACATGATCATTTATCACTTGAACCAAAAAAGAGAAAATTTGGCTAGAAAATCATGTAAAGCCTATGGTGAATGCCAAGGCAATATGGGCTAGGGGGAGTGGTGTATACTGTGATAGTCAGGTACATTTAATAATTGTTACATGCATTCATTTAAAGGATTTAAAGTGTATGGATGTTCATTGGGTATAAAATTATTTATTGAATTAGCAAACATTGAATTTTGTACAAGTTTTCTGTTGCTTTTTTGTTTGCGTTTGATGTAGCATATGTACTTGTACTGAAGACTTGATTTCCTCTCCCTATCTTTTACTGTTCTCTGATCTCATTCTGCTATGAGCTGAAATACTGGATCAGACTGAGTAGAACAATTCCATGAGACTTGGTCAGTGGGAGTGTAAAGTTTCCTGTACCATACTCAGAGCTATGAGGGAATGAATGACATAATGCATCAAAATTTCTGCTCCATACTGATATTTTAGGTGCATTGGTAAAAATGATATTGTGCAAGCTCTCGCACTTATTTGTGTTTAGAAAGTGTGAAATTTTACTTAGCTTGACATCTAAGACAAAATTTCTTTGTAAATATTCAAGCTTTTTAATATAAGAAAGATTTAAATGTTTCCCATATGGCAGAAATTTTGAGTAATAGGATGCTAAATGGGCAAGTCAGTCACTCCAACTTTGGCCTTGTAGCAAGAAAGCGCCAACATCGCATTTAAATTTCCTGTGCCTGGGCCTCACTTTCTATGCCCTTGGCACTTTTCTGGACAGGCAGCCTGTTCTGCTTCCTGCAGATTGCAGTTTGTACATTTAACTGTTAAAAAGGCACACAGTCCTTGAGTTTTGCTTTTTTATACATCGGTGGATTGTATCGCTTGCAATTTCCAGCTCAGTCATACATTATGCACAATGTTCCCAATATCCTAGTTAGTTTTGGTATGTTCATAATTACATTTCCATTGATGTTGACAACACGCTGCAACATGTGACCCAACAATTAAGTTTTCTTCATTTCTTTCTTTCTCCAATTCAGGGCAAAGCTTGGGTGCACTTTATTTGGGCCACAGGAAGATAGTGATTCTTCATATACATCAATTCTTGGGCGCTTTATTTGTGGAGATGTAGAACCAGATTGCAACCTGAATAGGTTGGTCACTCTTGGATACTCGTAATCCATAGTCCTATGGTTGACTGTGTTGTATGAACTCTTGTGGACAAATAGCTATTTTCTTAGCTCTTCCTTTAGCCATGTTTTCTTAGATATTGGCTAACGTGGGTGGATGTAGTATTAGTGACATCATGGTTACCAGTTGTTCCTGGTTGTGATGGATCTTAGACAGTATGTAACATCATAATCAGGCTGGGGCTTGAAATTGTTGGGAAACACACCTACCCCCTTTTTTGGCATACAAGTCTGCATGTTTTGGTTTTATAATTAATTTTACCATATAAAGCAGTCAACATATTTGATTTTCATTGTAATCGATTATGTATGTAATCATCAATCACATTCCTGGTCCATGGAATGGTCTCACCAGGAGTTAATTCCCCTTGACTTTTCATTTCAATTCTTTGACATACAAGCATTAGTGCAGATTCAAATTAGATTACTAGTGCCGGGGAAAAAAGTAATTATTTACAAACAAAATATATATTTATGTCTACTGTTATGAATTTATAGCATCAAGGACTTTTTTTCTTAATCCAATGCTGGACAATTTTTGCACTATTACCTCAAACTTTATGGAATTTTCCTCACTTTTCTCACTTGATTTACATGTATACATGACCCAAGTATAGTTTGCAACTTTGGAAATGATCTAAATACATTATTTGATGTTTGGATTGAAAAATAAAACAAATACTTCATATGCATTTATTCTTGAATGTCTTTCTTTAATGTCAAAATAATAGCATTTCCCAGTGACGTTAAAATACAGTTTTGACGTCATGAAGCTACATTTAAGTTACTTCAGAGGGGTATAGTAAATTAACTATGTGTTTGTAATTTTGGAAGTAAATACCATGTATGATATATCAATATGTTTGAAATTGACAGCAGAATATGACAAGTTTTTCAATAAGTTGAAAACACATCTTTAGTGGTTCTTTAAGGTGGTGCTCTACAGTTTCGTACTTTGCATAGGGTTAGAATTTTAAAGAAAAATAATTTTCTGGGATTTCTTCACTGGTTATACTGGCAATATAATAAAGACTTTGTATATCTTAGGTGTTGGGAGAAGAACTTTCAATTCCCTTTATTTTGATGTATGATTGATGGGTGTACTTTAGGTTCTAGAGTATACAGCTTGGGCTAACATAAGATGTGCTCATGTAAACAAACTGCTAGCTCCGCATGGTCATTTTCACTCCCTGGACTTCAGAGGTAAATTGTAGAAAAATGGTACGATAACTTTTTTTACTTTTCAGATATTTTGTAATTTGTTCATTGCACTTTCAGAAGCTGCTATTGCCTACTTCAGCAAAATTCGTTTTCCCTAGTTTAATAACTGCTAAAGTTAGTGTACTTTTGATTAATTCTGTCTAATTTTTCAAGCACAAGGGAGCATCCATTTTGTTGTACCATGCGCTTAGATCATTTACAATTTCCACAAGTGCAGTATCCAAAGAAATATCAGCCACATTACATCAAAGTAGCATTGAGATATGCCAACTTATTCTCCATTGTACATGTTACAAATGCAAACAACTTCACCTCACATACGTCACTATCTGAAAAGTACATATTAACTGGTGAGCGCCCCCATACTGCACAAATCCAGATCTGCCATCACAGAATCAACTGCATACTGCACAAATCCAGATCTGCCATCACAGAATCAACTGCATACTGCACAAATCCAGATCTGCCATCACAGTAATCAACTGCATACTGCACAGATCCATTTCATTATGTGCTGACAGATCTGGAGTTATGCAGATTTATAGGAGTAATCAGTAGGAGTAACAAATGTTTTTAAATTGTTAAGTATGCAAATGACAGAAATAACATATATATTTTTACAGTGGGTTTTGTTTAGCTTTTAAAAGTGATGGTTTTATTATCCACAACAATATTCAAGTTCGAGTTTTTTAAGGGTTTATATTTTCCAATCAGTTGCTGTATTCAGCTGAAATAGAAGGATAACATTAAGGTCTAAAATTTCAATTCCAGTACACTAGTAGTTCTTGTTTTGCTCTGAAGCATGAAGCTTGATGCTTTGTTCTTAAAAATGTTTTGTGTTAATTATTTTGAAATTCACATGACCTCATCAGTTGTGGTATTGAACTGAAACTTCTGCATATAGCTAAAACGTTTGTAAATATAAGTTAAAAAAATAAGGAATTCCTAATCAACTTGTGATACCTATGTCACTAATAACTTAAATGGGAAAACATTTTATTCTGAGGAAAGCACTAAATTTCCCTAAAATTTGTCGACTGCACATTAAGTTTAATTTACATTTACTCTCCTAAGGTCAAGAGGTTTTTGAGAAAACCTAGATAGAGTAAGATATATCATATTCCAAAGTATACATGAAATTTCATGATTTTATGAAGGTTTTAATAAATATTGAATAATTTTTGCTTATCAGCAATGAAAATGCCATTGTAGATCAAATTTTTTAAATTGAGAGTTAATTTTATGCTTTTGTATTTTCATGCAAATGTCACTTTATAGTAATAGCTTTTGTTACATGCCAAAATATTGTTTTTCAAAGTTTAATTTTTTTATATTTATTCTATTCACCAATTTACTTAGTTTTACAATCTTGTGTATGTAATAAAGATTTTATATCAGTTATTTCAAATGAAGACAAGTGAATAACCATCATCCATAAATTATGCTGATTATTGTGCCTGCCATGTACTTGGACAGTGGTCACAACATTGCATACATACACTATGCACCTACATGTCATAAAAAGTTCCTACATTTCCTAGTCATGTAAATAGATTTTCATCAAAATTTAGACATGACAGCATTTGCTGGTTTGTCAAAAGGATACAGGCAAAATGAAGTTTGGCAATATCCTTTGAGTGATAATAAAAACAAAAGAAAACCCTTGATGTTTATTGGTTCCTGGCAATTTTGCATGACATTGTTTTCTTTGACATTTAGGGCCCAGTGTGGCCAATTAATCTAAAGCATATGCCTTTACTAAAAGTTTTCTGTTTTAAATAATTGTTATGTATTGTGCTTGCCAGTATCTTCCTGTATGTCAGTGATTCTTACTTTAGTTTGGGTTCTTCCTCCACAAGTCATAATGTTTTTCCCCCAAGTCGGATGTTTTGAATTTCAAAAAATGAATTCTTTTAACTTTCAGCAATTAAATCCCAAGACAAAATTCACTGATCATTCCATGCAGTACTATTCTTTGTGAGTTCAAGCTATATTAATTATTCTTAGAGTAGATAGCAAAATAAAGATTAATTTGGTCATTATTTTATGTGCAACCACCTCAGAATTAGTTGCAACATGTTGGTCACTTTAGACCCGGTGAAAGAGCTTTATATAATAGACTAAAAAAAGTTAAAGAAAAGTGAGAAATTACTGTGTGTGATAAATTTTTTTTCTTACAGAATATTTCATCACATCTCACAGAATTGAACCTAACCATTATCATACCTGTATTAATGAAGTGATGCTGTTGATATGGCATACACATTTCATGACATTGAGTGTGTGGTGATATCATTCAAGATATTAGCCACACATTCTAAGATGTAGAAACTTTTGTTATAAAGGTTTTTATATATGTGTGATTTGTAATGTGTGATTTGTATTCAATATATATTTATGGACCAATTTTACATAATCACTTTACCATTGTGTGTTAGTATTATTATCATCAAATGTTGAGTTTTTTTAAAACACAAACTTTTACCGATTCCTGCCATCTTACCTCTGACCAAATGAGTTGAAGTCCACCTCTGCCAGTATTATTGTCTCAATATATAGCCTATCATGTGTTGAAAAATGGCATTAAACCCACAACAACAGCATCAATCAGTGGCATTTAATTTGTTGATGCTTTAGTCGGCAATTTATCAGCAAGATTGTTAAATTATTTAGCTTGGTATGTATATTAATTTGTTGTTTTTATTTTACTGTTAACATTTGGATATGTTTTTTGTTTGTTCATTTCATCACACTCACAGAAACAAGTTATAGACCTATTCTTAATACAGTGCCATTTTATTTTGACATTAACATTGTTTGTTATGTTCCTCTTGTTAGAGGTAAACAAAAAATTATTGTGTCTAGATTTTAATAGTTTTAGTGTTAATTACAATGGATTATACACAAATTTTACTTTAACAAATTTTCTGTTTTAAATAATTGTTATGTATTGAGTTTTCTTTGGGGACTGCTGTTCAGAGACAATTGAACTTGCCCATCAATTTTGTCTGCCACAGATGGTTTGAGTGTACTGGTGGATTTCTAGACTGGTTCTCTGTTTCAGAAAGCTTTGTTCATAATAGAAATTTCTGAAATTGGTAACCTAAACGACAAATGTACACAAATGATATTTGAAGGAGTATAGTGTGGGCATGTTCCATTCTGAGCAAATTGGTTAGTGTTTGATCTAGATCCTCAGGAATTCATTTCATATTTTTGTTACTCTTTTGCTATAGGTACATATATGTTATGATGTCCATCCATCTGTCTGGTCCATGTTTATTGTCTGGACAATAACTCAAATTCATCAATATCATCAGTACCAGACTATTTGGATGGCATATGCTTGGCATTGATGGGTGGTCTGGTGCCAGGTGGGTCATTATGGCTAAACGAAATGGGGTTTTCAGAATAATTCTGTTACAGAGTAAGTTGCTTAACCACTGTCTGAAAAATGGTACAAACAAATTGGAGAACAGTCATGCACTAAGCAAACTATCATTTATACTGACATTATAATTATTACTATTATTATTAAACATAATAAGCTCACTGAGGTAGCCATGTTAAATATTTGATAGTTTTATGAACATATCATCAGAAATAAGCACTCTTCAGTATTTTAAAAATGAATTATAAATCCTAAGTCAAAATCCACTGACCATTCCATGTAGTTATTGTCATTATGAGTTCCAGCCTGAGTTTTGCTTTAGTTGCTATTAAAAAGCAAAATGAAGATTGATGTGGTTAACCACTACAAACTTGTTACAACATATCAGTAAATATGAGCCCAGCTATAATTTTGGTATGCTGGTTCAAAGAGTAATGAAAGCGAGAATTTTGTTTGTTTGTGATAATTATTATTTCTTACAGAATATTTTATAACTACCAAAAGAATTGAGTTTAAATAATAATTTGTGTATACTAGTTCAAAGGGAAAGGATGTGATCATTGTTTGTGTGTGAAAATTATTTGTTTTCTTACAGAATATTTTATCACTACCCAAAGAAGTGAGTTGAAACAATGTCACACCATTGAACCTGCATTGATGACCTGATACTGTTGATATGGCATACATATGTCATGTCTTTAAATTACACATTTAGTGTGTGGTGACAAGATGCAAGATATTAGCCCAACATTCTAGTCAAAACTTAAATGCATCTATCGTGTCGTTATGAATATTTTTTATATGTTTGTTATATTGTACTACACTTTTGGATTAATTATATTTGTAAAATGACCGATTTTACATCATCACTTTGACATTGTGTGCCAATTATTATTATTATTATTTTTATTATTACTGTTGTTTTTGTTGTATGTTGTGCATGTACAACAGGATAGAACATGAAACCGGTGTATTATTTAACTTTTGTCCAAATGTAGAAGGGTCTTTGAAAATCATTTATTTGAACAAATAAATCTTTTTTTCCTTTACAAAATTTGTTCGTACCAGTATTTGAAAAGTCGTTATATCTTTCTGTTATTACCTCTTGACTATAGACTGTACAGTTGTGAATCTTGTCTATGGACTGTACATTTATGGACATTGTTTATGGGATGTACTGTAACGTGCCAAGGGGTCAAGGTCAAATAAAATGGAATAGATGGACAACTCAACGTCTTTTTCAGTTACTAGATCTCCCCAGTGAATTGTAGTGTCAATAAATGGCGTGTTCACCACAATGGTCCTATTTAGATAATAAACACACAAAAGAAAACAAATATAAATAGTCAACACAGTTTATTATATGACTTCCAGGATTGTAAGTGTTTGCTCACAAACTTAAGGGCTCAAAATGCTGAAATATAATATTTACTAATTTTCAGAACATTTGTTTTGATAAAGCTTATTAAAACACAATTTTCAGTGGTATATTGCATGTAAAAGTCAGCATCAATGTTCCCTTTGTCCCAAATTAATCTTGTACACACACAACAACAACAATAACAAAAAAAAGTTAGTATGTATCAAAATGTGTTTGTATGACGTACCGAAGTGGTAAGGATATTTGTGCATCCAATCAATGTTCGGAACCAGACCCGGGTTTGTGTTTATAGCACAATGGTAAATGCGTTAGAGGCACAGTCTGGAACCGGATGTTAAGTGTGTCGCATTCTCGACTGAGACACAGTTTGTCGTTTTGAGCGACACAGTCTTGCGCAACCGGAAGTCAATAGTGTGCGCTTGAATTGAATGCGACAATGTGTGTCGTTTTGTGACAACAAAGTGTGTCGTTGTGTCGGGTATATTATTTCGCCATCGAAACGACACAATCACTACAAATTGGATGGGAATTTTATATCTCAGAATGATACATGTAATTGAGTAGGAACTTCGATAGTGCCAATCCGAATAATAAATTTCCAATGGATAGCAGACGGCTGTGTTGATGACGACACAGTGACAGTGTGTCGTCAGCCTAATCACTTTATGGGGACTTTCATGTAATATAACAAGTTAATAAACGTGAAACAATATCAGAGAAACATTATAGTAGTCATTATGAGTACTAAATTTAATATGTTGGTAGTAAGTAGTCTACCTTGCTATTAATGCTTGAAATTATCAGATGGGATGACTAGAAACTTTTGTTAAGTTTGTTTGACCTTTACTGGAGTCCAGCAGAACCACAACTGCCAAAACGGCGGATCTCGCCCCTATTTATAGGTTTTGGGAACACACTCGGGAAATTCACGACAATGTTTTCACGAAAATGACTATATATGGAAGAATTCGGAAATATTAACTTGAGCGCCTCCTAGTGGAAAGCCGAGCGCCCCATATACACAGTAGTAAACATGGCGCCCGATTTCAAACGACAAAAATAACAATTATTTCACAATAAATAATACAAAGATTCACATTGATGATGAACAGTTTCATCATGTTGGTGACACTTATGAACTTACATGAGTATTACCTTAATTCTGGAGAACAAAAATGGATACAATTACCTATTTTTCTCTCAAAATAGACGGTAAGTAATAACAATTTACAATCTTATCAGGTACACTCTGGGCTTCAAAAATCTTTACCCAGATGATTAATATTTAAACAAATAATTTTTATATGATTTACATATTGTATCAGATTACCTTTGTTTTGTACAATGGTCATATAACAAAAACTGTTACCACAGTTACTATTATTTGCATTGGAAACAGGCAAAACTTTACAACATGAAGGGAATGTAAACAATAAAAGAAGATTATAAATTCCCTCAAACATTAATTAAATTTACAATTGCACTTTATAAAATTATAAGTTGACAGGTAGTCAGGATTGTTTCAGTACAACATTCAATCTATACTATAGACTGTACAATGGTGAAAATAATGAATCCTTCAAATGCATCAGTGTACGATAGGAAAACTCCACTTGAGGGTCCGAATTTTGCATGAGATAACATACCTTTCCACGAGTCTGACACAAAATTTTGATCCATAGGGTGGAATTTTCCTGTTCTACACTATAGTATAATGAATGATTCTTTTTCTCACATTTCTGTATTAAAAATGAGGGTCAAAATCAATATGGCTTTTTGTAAATACTTATTTCAAACGACATGAAACCCAATGAAAATGACCTTACCTTAAGAGCATAAAAAGACAGATTTACACTGAAAAATTCAGTGTAAACTTTAAATGAGTAGCCGAGTTTTCTAAAGCGCTCTCAGTTACGGATCTCTGCCATCTCACCTCTGTCTGTCAATACAAGCCGCCATGTATAGCCTATCGTGTGCTGAAAAATGGTGTTAAACACTACAACAACAACAACACATTTTAGCTTTCAGGGAACAGTGGTTGAAATGGCTATTGTTGTTGTTGTTGCTGTTGTTTTAGGGTTTAACGCCATTTTTCAGCACAAGACTACATTAGCCAAACCTTAGACTCGAATCCACACAGACAGAGGTGAGACGGCAGTGATCCGTAACGGACAGTGTTTTAGACCACTCGGGGCTCCGAAATGGCTATTGTAATGTCAGTACCAAGCATCTGAATTGTCTATCACAGATAGCTTGTGCAATGATACAGATGAGAACAGGTAGTAAATAACGTCCTCTATTTATGATAAGATTAATCAAGGTAAACAAAAAAAATTAATGAAACAATGCTAAATTGAGTTTTGAACTATAATTAATTTACTGATCTGTAATAAAATTAAGAGCTCGAATTTAAAAACACAAAACATAACAGTAGCAACTGTTACATATTGGATTTAATATATGTTTTGCTTAATTTTTTATTTGTCCATTTTAAATAGTTTTTATTTTTCATTACATGCTATTGTAATTAAAATGTATTGACTAGACACGGTTTTTTTCTTCAGAAAATCAGTTTACCTGAATTATTCTTTGGTAAACAACTAATGTTGATCTATAGCCTGACATTGATTCAGGGTTAGTGGCAACCATGTAAACAGGTTTATTTTTATGTTAAAATGATTGATTGTTGTCATGATCAAGATGGGACTAGTGAATTAAAAAGTAAACAACTTTTTATTCTTAAAGTAAAATGATTTGTTTTTTTTCTGAGTCATGTTAGGAGTACATTATATAAACAAAATCACGTGACTCCTCTTTTTTTCTTGCTTTTGCAATTTGGTGATTTTTTTAAAATTGCCTATTAGAATATTATATCTTTATTTTAGTGAAATATTCTGAATTTTGGGCTTTTACAACTGATGTTAAGTCATTTTCTTTTGTTGTAGCCAGTTTTTGAATCTATGTTAACTTTTCTTCAGTTCATTTGGATTTTAAAGGATTAAATTGTATCTCTGGAAATAGTTAATGTGCTCATTCAGAAATCTTGTACAAAAACAGTATATCAAAATTTTAGTTGTATTTCCAACACCGGAATGTTAAATATTGTGTTTCTACAAAGAACTGTAGATAAGCACAAAACAGACTTCAGCATACATCAGCGTATTTCATCTTGGATTTTCCAACAGGGCTTGAACTTGAATCTATTATTAGGACTTTTGTAACTTAATTCATGGATTATTCTTGGATTACTTTTGGATTTGATTCATAAAACTAAGTTCTTTTTCCATTTTTACAATCTTTTTCCAGGGAAATAAATTATTTGTTAAATTATACAAAGCTTGTTGTTTTCACTTTTTCTTTGTTGCCATTTATTAGAGCTTAAATGTGTAACACAACATATTCTTGATTTGAAATTTTACTAAAGAGACCATATATGTTGCTAGGTCAATCAGTGTGAAATGGCCTGTTTGTTGGACACTTAGCCACAACCATTGATCATTGTAGTACATAAATGTGTTGCAAATAATGTTAATATTAAATATAAAAAATAGGTTCAGCTGGTGAATCAGGAAGTTTTATAATTACAGTAGAAGTAAAGGATCAGAATAGTCCACAAGTCAGTATTAAGGTCATATGTGAGGTAGAATAGACCACAAGTCAGTATAAAAAAGTCATATGTGAGGTAGGATAGACCTCAAGTTAGTATAAAGGTCATATGTGAGGTAGCATAGACCTATCCTCAACCCGTGTTCTACACTGAAAAATATTTACATACATTACACATAGGAAAATAAAAACATTTAGTTGTTAACCATGTCACCATCATTTGCATAAAAATGCTCTTCTTGATACTCAAATAATGCAAAAAAAATCCCCATGATACTCAAATATTGCATGTAAATACCCTTCTGATACTCAAATATTGCATATAAATGCCCTTCTTGATACTGAAATATTGCATATAAATGCCCTTCTGATACTGAAATATTGCATATAAATGCCCTTCTTGATACTCAAATATTGCATACAAACGCTGATTGTTACCCAAATATTGCATGAAATGACCTTGATACGCAGATATTGCATATAAATGCCATTCTTGATAATAAGATATTGCATATAAACTCCCTTCTCGATCCTCAGATACTGCATATAAACTCCCTTCTCGATACTCAGATGTTGCATATAAACTCCCTTCTCGATCCTCAGATATTGCATATAAACACCCTTCTTAATACTAAAAATATTGTTTAGTCTTAATATTTACACTGCACATTTTTTGTCACATGGTAAACCAAAGGATGATCAGCTTTTAATTTATTAAAGTCCTGTAACGGTAGATCTTAATATATTTAAGTATTAGTATTCTGAATGATTAATTTTATGAATGATTGGTCTTATGAATAATTATTCTTCTTCATGATTAGTCATGAATGGTCTTCTGAATGATTAGTCATATGAATGAATGGTCTTCTGAATGATTGGTCATATGAATTATTGGTCTTCTGAATGATTGGTTTTCTGAAATATTACAGTGGGACTCCGCTATAACCCGCCCCGCTATAACCCGAATTCAGATATAACCCGGTCGTGGCATGGCTCCCGAAATTTCGGGTAATTTTTATTACAGGTATTTTTCTCAAAGACCCAAAAAAATAAAAATTTAAGTATGAAAAAAAAAATTAAGAGTTTAATTATCATTCTCATATTCGTCTATACAGTTCGAAAAAGAACGTGTAGAAAATGTATTATCAAATTTCTTCTATTTTTGTGCCAAAATAAACGTCGGAAATACGAACCAATTGCTGGGCCTACTGAGAACTTTGATCTTTGTTTATTGTTGAAAAATTACAGCTCATAAGTATCAATATTATTATTACTGATCCCTGAGCAATGAAGCCATCGTGTCTACTTTGTGTTTGTCTTGAATGCATTCCGAATACAATCGTTGCTCAAATAATCTCCGATATATGTTCTCTTAATTTCATACACAACTAAGCAACAGCCAATGCGGCGGTTGATAAAAGATTCTCACCAGAATGTATAAATCAATTAATTTAAGTACATTGTTTATCATCAAAGTGAACTGCCGAGCTAAACAGTGACATAATTCAGTGGCTAAAATACATACAGCCAGTTCTGTCTACTGTATTTATTAGAGTACATCAAAAGAACATGACGCAATAACTGGGCGGCAAGTTCAAAGGACTTTGACTAGCAGCTTGGGTGGGAAAATGTGCTGAAATTTACAATGACTGAATTCAGAGACAGAAAGATCCTGAGATGTACATGTAGTTATTATAAGAATACACTTTAACTTCCATTATTTAATCTATGGACATGTACTATTTCATCATTCATTACGTACACCCGTTACGTAATTTTTGTTTTTTTCTTTTCATTGAATTCAGTCACATAATGATCTGTGACAAAATTATTGAATATTTTACATCCGTGTGTGGATATTTTCGATGGAAATATTTGTATTATGGATTCAATGTATGTTACAAGATTCGCTGGTGAGTACACAGTGTTGATACCCTTTTCATGCAATAGATTATACATGTATACATAAATAAGACACGTGTATGTACCAATGCATGGTTCTCTGAATAAAGTAATATATTATATCTGCAATTTCTGTTACCACAGCAAATGTTTTTCTCATTTAATATATATTGATCAAAAATGGTAATTGTGCCATGCATTTTCGCACCCGTCTTTATGTACCCCCCCCCCCCAATAAATCCAAAAATGTGTTGGTATTGTACATGGTTGCTTATAACACGGTTCGGTTCATAGCCCGGTCGGATTCTATGGCTCCCAACTACCGTGTTATAGCGGGGTCCCACTGTAGTTTTCTGAATGATTGGTGTTCTAAATGATTAGTCTTATGAATGATTGGTCATATGAATTATTGGTTTTATGAAAGATAAGTCTTATGAATGATTAGTCTTCAAAATGATTAGTCTTCTAAATGAATCTCATTGATCCAGAGTCCTTCTTTTATTAAAGTGATTGTGTCACACAGGCATGGACATAAACAAGGTTAAAATTAGGCCACTTCTACAGCAATAGAGTGGTCTTATAATAGAGGTAGCCTTTTCAGATGGGTATCACACAAATGCAAGTTATAATTACAAGTAAACTTTGAAAAATGCAACCAATTTTTCAACATTTAATATTTTCATCTAAAAATTACATGAATGTTATGGAATCAGTGTGATATAAATTGTCAGTATTATTTTAAACAATTAGTTGTCAGTCATGGTGAGAAACCCCAAAATCATGCCACACACATCTGGATGTAGGCATCTTTGTGTGTCCATTCCATTTAGTCACTGCTGTAGAATGAATAATCATTATCATTTTTTTCTTCTCATTTTTCTGACCAAGTTTCACAACAGTTATCAATGGACCCTCCTTATTTTCATTTAGTTGTAATAATAATAATAATAATAATAATAATGAGGGCTTTGAATAGTGCCTAATCTTTAGAAGCTCTAAGCACTTTACAACATATATAATTATATGACTAAAAAAAACCACCATGAAACAAGAAAACATAAAAAATGCTGAAAATACTTAAATAGTAAACATTTTTAGGTTTTTAAGTTTGTTATTGCAGTTGAAAAAGGTGACTGCATACAATTAAGCTGACTGATGACAACTGAAACATTAGACATTAGACTATCAAAATTATGAAACAATCTAGTCAAACAAAATTTACTAGCCTTGGGCTAGCAGACTTCTGCTAATTTGAAGTCTTGCTGAATTACTTTGATTAAAAGATACTTTTGAACTGTGAAGATAACTAGTTTTGACACTTAAATCTGAGCTCAAACAGTTAGCACAATCTGTTGAGTTTAATTATAATATTTAATTTAGTCAAATATTATATAAAAGCATACAAATGATAGAATGCTGATTACCTTGCATGTTCATGTTATTTATAAATCCTAAATATTATTAATCAACAAATTCTTCTGTACTGTATGCCTGTAATAGTATGGAAAATAACTCTTGTGTATACATTTCTTGCTATGAAAGGGGAAAGCAAAGTAATCTTCTTGGCAAAATATATATGTTAAAAATAACAATTTCATAAAAAATGCAAAGATTTTTTTAAAAAAATGTTAGTATTCTGGACAACCTAAAAACAATAGCCAAGGACAAAGAAACAAAAACAAGCATTTTGCGAAGTATGATGCGAATTTTTAAAGTGATTCATAAAAAGCATGCTAAATAATACTTTAACCAAGTTTAACGGTCTTATTTCCCACTAAGATGGGATTCAGTACAAATGACAATTGTATTGGAGGCACCCATTGTATGTAATGTTGGTAATTATCATAAAAGGTTTTGATACCGAGTTGCATCTTTTATAATGCAAAATTATTGGTGAATTCTTCAGACAAAAAGTTGAAAAAGTCAACTATTTTCCTGGTAGAAAATTATATTTCACTATACCAGCATTTGCTTGAAGACATTTCAACACCTAAGCATACAACTAAACATCTGTATTAAGCATAAATAATATTAAAAAAAAACAGAGATAACACTAGAATACTTTAATCATGTAGACAATAATGAGCCTGAGTCGTACATCATATTTAAACCTATTCAGCAGGACACCCATAATTCTAGATATGCATATTCCCAGATATCCATATTTCTAGATATGCATATTCTAATACATCCATATTTCTAGATATGCATATTCTAATACATCCATAATTCTAGATATGCATATTCCCAGATATCCATATTTCTAGATATGCATATTCTAATACATCCATATTTCTAGATATGCATATTCCAATACATCCACAATTCTAGATATGCATACTCCCAGGACATCCATAATTTTAGATATGTATATTCTAATACATTCATATTTCTAGATATGCATATAAAAAGACATCCACCGTTTTATATATGCATATTCCATAACATCCACCTTTCTAGATAGGCATATTGCAAGATGTCCATAGTTCTAGAAATCCATATTCCAAGATATCCATCATTCCAGATATACATATTCCAAGACATCCATTATTCCTTATTTGTGTATTCCCAGACATCCATAATCCCATACATCCATATTTCCAGACGGTATTTCCAAAAAAGAACATAACAAAATACTCATCACAAAACCAGTAATTTGCTAATACCACCTTCCCTGGGTACCATGTATGTTTAAATGGAACAGCCCTAGTGGAACACAAATTGCCCCTCCACTGTGACCTTAATGCTATACCTAATGGAAAGACAGAAGAAATTAAAGACAGACAAGGATAATAATATATGCCCCAATGACAGTCATAGTGAAGCATCAAAATAAAAAGGCACATTTTGGTAGTAGGTAAATGACAATAAAACTGTCAAAAATACATGATACAATTTTTTGTGTGAAAACAAAACTCAAAAGTATGTATAATGGGTTTTTTATACATCAATAAATTTTTGTGTTTGTAGCATCAAAACAAAATCCACGAGAATAGGTATTTGATTAAAGAAGTGAATTTACACTATTCACCTGTTTGAGACACATCTTAAAAAACTCATACAAGACTATCAAGACTATAAGCATTATTTAGTATCAGCAGATGTAATTATATCATACAATGCACAGAATGCTAGCATTAATAATAGAAGCAATTATAAAGAAGAAATTAAGGGTCTTTAATCAGAAAGGTAGAACTCTAAGCTACCTAACTGTCATATTCAATACAAAATACCATCAATAATAAACTGTAAGAATGAGAAAGATTGGATGAGTGTTCTATACTCAATTAGGTAAAACTCAAAGGTACTTGACTCTAATATTTAGTATAAAATATCAGAAATAATAGACTGGCAGTAATAAAGATGGGATGTGTTTTCTTAATTCAATCTGGAAAATTACATGACTAATTTTTAGTATTTAGTATAAAATACCAAGATGCAAACATTCGTTTGTTTGCAGGGATATTATTTTTTCCAACAAATATTGATGACAAAAATGATGGAAGCAAATTTCTCATAAGGCATATACCATGTTTCAGGCAAGAGAAAAAACAATTGTTGTAAAAAATAAATGTAGATAAAATTTGACAGTGGCTTCAGACTGATGCTACAAAAATACTCTTTAAGTAATTATTAAAAATGATATAAACATTAAAAGCCTGCAGAGAGTAACAGATCTAGAAGGCAAACTAAACAATAGCAGGTAGTGATAGATAACAGATAACACTTACATTGTATTTAAGCAATATCAAAGATTTGGGCAATTCTATAAGGAGAGAGGGACCATTGTACAATTTACCCAAATAAGCATTACCTTGGTCCACCACTCCATTTGGACATTATATTGATCCCTCTCTCCACATAGACATAATATTGGTCCCCCAACCTCTTATTACATTACACTGGTCCATTACTCCATACAGACATTTCATTGGTCCTCTATCTGTACAGAAATTACATTGGTTCCTCAACCCATATGGATATCAGATTGGTCCCTCCCTCAGTATAAACATTAAATTGGTCTCTGAACTTATAGTTACACATTACACTGGTCCATTACTCCATATCGATGTTACATGGTCCATCACTCTATACAGAAGTTACTTTGGTCCATTACTCCACAGAGACATTACATTGGTCCATCACTTCATATTGACTTTACATTAGATCATTACTCCATACATTTCATTGGTCCCCCTCTCTTTATAGACATGACATTGGTCCATCATTCTATATTTTGCCATAAGGACATTACATTGGTCCATCACTCCATATTGACATTACATTGGCTCAACACTCCAAAGAGACGTTTCAATGGTCCCTCTCTCCTTATAGATATTACATTAGTCCCACAACCAGTACAGACATTACATTGGTCCATCACTCTGTATAGATAATACATTAGTCCATCACTCCATACAGACATTAAATTCCCTCAATCCATACAAGGTCATGACCACTAATTATTTTCTATAGATAACAATGTTTACATTTTAGAAAATAAAAGTATTTTGTGCACTAAATGAGCCAGTACACAACACATTATTCATTACAGTGTACAAACTTTCTGAACAAACAAAATGATATGCATTTTCTTGAGAAAAATGTGCTTAAAGCAGCATACCTATAAATGCTTAGTCATCAGTTTCACAATGGGTAGGCACAATATAAATTTTACCTTGCTTGGAAACAAACTCAGACCCATGTACATATGTCAACAGAATTAACACAGAATTTGAACGTCTCAGAAAATTAAAACAAGAAAAATTCCATTCTGATATTACAGCAATGGCTCCAGCTCCAAGTATTAAGTACAGTATTCAATGATGTGCCACTTTGAGACTGGTACCCCTTCTTAATTAATAATTAATGATCTGATTCCTATACTGGACCGTCAGTCCATATAGATTTTGGTCCCCTCACTCCATGTAGGTTTTACACAGATCACTCACTCCTTATAGGTTTTACACTGATCCCCTCACTCCATGTAGGTTTTGCATTGGTACCTTACTCCTTATATGTGTAACACTGATCCTCTCACTCCATGAAGGTTTTACACAGATCTTTCACTCCTTATAGGTTTTACACTGGTCCCCTCACTCCATATAGGTTTTACATTGGTCCCTCACCATCAAACCTCATTATGCTGCTGCAGATTGAAGGAAAAACAGATGCCTTTCTGTTGTAGTGTCTCGACTAATCAAATAACAAACCCTGATTATTCAATATGTCAAAAAAAATATATGTAAAGTTTTCTTGAGGAGGGGAATGGGCTTATAAAAAATTAATTAGATAAGTAAAGACATATACTATATACTACAATCAGGACACTAAGACATTCTTGATCTAAAGTTTAATTACTTCATGAACAACACTTCATCCATATTTTGTTTATATAATAATAATAATAATAATAATAATCATAATAGATATAAGAACTGAAGTTATGCAGAAATGAAATATTTTTTAATATGATACAAAGATGCTAATAAAGGTGAATTTTATGTGAAATATACATAGAATATCTTAAAAATTAATTTAAAGTATCACAGTCGCTGACTAATAATGCTATTCAATACAAATGAAAAACATATCACTAAAATCATGAAAATAGTATGGACAAAAGAATGGAAAGTTGGTATATTGGCATTTTTGTAGATGCAAAACTTCATTGCAAGTCTTCTGAACAAATAGAGAACAAGACATTTAATTAGTAGTTCATTATTCTGGTACTTCATTCAATTTATTTTTTGCCTTTTCAGTTTTCATTTTTTACAAAAAAGTGTCAGTTTTAAAATCTATGGATATTTACCAATGACTTGTTCTGATTAGGTTAGGGCTGTTTCATTTAAACATAAATGGTACCCAGGGAAGGCAGTTTTAAAAAAAAGCAAATTTTGTAGTAAATTATGTTTCTCCGAGAATACTTACCCGATCACATTACTTTAGGGATATTAGCCTGCTACCTCGCAAATCCAGCCCTACCAAAAGACGAAAATTTGTCTTTCCTGTCTATGTCATATAGACAAAAGGCCATAACTCTTGCCCCTTACCTCCCCTTGCTACCCGCTAGGTGTCGCTTCTTTAGTTTTTAAGCTGAGCGGTATATAAAACACGAGGATGCTCGCATGGCGGGGTGGTTGGGAGGGTTTCTTAGTAATGTGATCGGGTAAGTATTCTCGGAGAAACATAATTTACTACAAAATTTGCTTTCTCCTTTGAATATGTTCCCCGATCACATTACTTTAGGAGAATAAGTAATAGGAGGAGGGAATGCGTAGCATCTGACCTCCAGCCCGGGTATCCTCTAGGGAATGATGGCTGGATTCCCCATGTGAATGATAACCCGGTCTCCTAATTTTCAATCAGCAACACAGCCCAGGGTCACGTGATATGTGACCCCTTTATACGGTTAAGAAGATAGTTATTGAAATCTTCTTACCTACGAAAATTTATCTGGCGAATCCAGCGAAGCTAATAGGCTGTGCTGATTGTTGCACATGGGTCTGGTGGGCGTCTGGGCTGCCAACACCGAACCTACTAGAATCAATGTTTGCCTCTGCGAGTACCAACTTGAAGATAAAACTGTAGAAGGTTGACTCTGCATGTCAGCCAACAGCTTCTATAAAGTGACTGATTTGCGAATTCTCAGAGTACGCCGAGCGTATAACCCACTACAGCCATGAAGCAAGGGCTTGAATGGTGATATCTCATGTCCCAGCTATCACCAGAAGAAAGAGGTGCTTGTATGTGACCTGACTCACCTCTATGCATTGAAATGGTGCTAGAGTGCACAAACAGGATCTTACATGGCTGTTGATCCTGACTTATCTATAAAGAAAGCGAGCTAATGACGACTCGTTGATCGCCAATGTATGGTAATCTATTTTGGACTACGAAGCCTGGCTGCGTCAAGAGGACCATCAAACCCTCTGATCGGAACGGAAGAGAGTTCGGGTCACTAGAAAGGACATGTAACTCGCTCACCCTGCATGCTGAAGCTAAGACTATCAAGAAACCCAATTTGTATGATAGTAGCTTTAACTAATCGTGGGTTAAAGACTCAATACTGTCTGAATTGAGTCATGTTAAAACCCAGGACAGATTCCATTTGGAAACAGGGTGAGGGATATAAGTCGATTGAATTTTTAAAAGTGTCTAAAAGATCTGACAAATCTTTGTCATGGCTGATAGCACATGAACCAGAATGGCGGAATGTGTCTGATATCATGGAGCGGTAGCATTTGATAATAACTGGAACCAGCTGTTTCTCCTCGAAAAGCCAGAGAAACGTTGGCCAGTTGAGGGATTGTGACACTCAGAGGAACAATGTGAATGATATGGTACCAGTCCCTGAAAACATGCCACTTGCCCTCGTAAACCTTCAGAGTAGAGGGCCTTCTTGCTCTCGAGATTCTCTCCGCAATCAAATATTTAAATTGTTTGTCTTGCAAGGCTGTCTGGACAAGAGCCAAGCTTGAACATAAAGACGGTCCGGACAGGGGTGGAACACCCCTGGCCGCGGTTGCTTGCGAATACTTGTGCTGACTGTAATCTTCCTGGGTAGATCTATCGCCTAGATTGAGTAGATCAGAGACCCAGGAGTTGTTCCATCTGAGAGGGGCAATCAGAACCATCTGACAGTTCTGACCCCTTAACTTCTGGATTAATTTCAGTACCAAGACCGTGGGAGGGTAGGAGAATGACCACAACCCTTCTCAGCTGATTGATTGAGCATCCACGACCCAAGCTTCTGGGACTGGAACCTGTGAGATGAAAGGTGGACAACTTGCGATTCCACCTTGTTGCAAAAGATCAATCATCGGACGTCCCCAAAGTGTGTCAATTGGAAGAAAGTCCGATTGATGGAGTGACCATTCTGTGTGAATGACTAGATAGAGTGTCAGCCAAGACATTGAGTCTGCCAAGAATGTGTCTGAATTGTACATTGAGGTGGAGATTGTCGAACCAATGTAGAAACTGCCAGCTCAGATTGCACAGGTCTGGTGATTGGTGTCCCCTTGTTTTGAGGCAAGGCACCACCACAATGTTGTCTGACATAATGAGGGCAGTTTGTAATAAGAGTTGATCCTGCCCGAAATGAAAGGCATTGATGACAGCCGTTATTTCTGAAAGGTTGATGTGGAAAGGGGCTCGCTCCTGGCACCCACGTGCCGCTGACAGTATCGAAGTCCGGCAACAGGTGGGCACCCCAACCGTAGGTACTAGTGGCGGAACATACCGTTATCCCCGCTTGGGGTATCTCCAGAGTAATCCCTGTGGACAGCCCACAGGGGTTGTGCCATTGACTCAAGAATGATCGTATCTCTGGCGTGAGCATGACTGTTTTCTGGGATCGAAGGGACTTGAAAAGGGCGCAATTACGCTAGCAACGTCCTTTGTAAAGGGCGCATAAAAGGACGGCTGAGCGGGATCAAGTCTGCTGCCGCATTGAATAATCCGAGGATCTGCAACTCTCTCGCTAAAATGCGCATCCTGTCGGAAACGGACTCTACAAGTGCAAATATCTGGATGATCGCAAACACGAGGAAGCCTTACCAGATTCAGATCGGGAGAAACTCCACACCCAGATGGACCGAAAATCCGGATTGGACAGAGATCAGACTTTATCCAGTTCGGGAGAAAGCCTATATGATGTAAAGTGATATAAGATCGTTTCTGCCTTTGAGCAGAGTAGAACTTGACAGATGTTTCTGGAGGATGTCGTCCAAATATACTGCCGACGCAATAGATGAAGTCGAGCGGAACAGGGTGACGACGTAATCCATAACCTTGGTACTAACCCAAGGGCTTAAATTGAGGCCAAAAGGTATGACATGGAACTGATAAACCGAGTCCCGACAAGCACAACGGAGAAATGTCCGCTACTCGTGGGATAAGGACGTGAAATGTGCGTCGGTCATATCTAACCAGCTTATGATGGGGTTTAAGCGACGTGCCCTTCAGACATGCGTCACGACTTATCAGGTCTAGGTTGGCAGAAGCAGTCAGCGCATTGGCCACGGAATGGTGAGCTGCCCTGTTAATAACCCTAGCTAACCAGGCCGTCGATTCCCAAGCATGTTCATTGCCAGATTTTTCAGCGATCCTGAAAATGGCTAGGGAGGCTAGGTCTAACAGTGAAGACATAGCGACTACATTTTGAACCAGCTTGGACTTGGCATTGAACACAGTTTTGTCCACTTTATAAGACAATGGAGCAGACATATGGACTGCTGCCATATTTTTATCCAGAGCCGGGACCTCAGTACTGAACGCATCGAAGTGAGTTTTGTACCATCGACCTGAAAACGATGCTGGTACTTGGCTTTCAGAAAAGAACGCCTTAGCATTTCCTGGATCCCCTATACGTGTCGACAGACGGTCATTAATTTCCTAGATAGAGTCTCTTCCCCCTCATCTAGATCGACCGACGCTCTAGCCTTATAGTCGGTAATGGCAGCAGGAGGTGGAGGGCATTCTTAAGGGGCCAACACCCTATAAATTTCCTCCACTGCGGCTTTGAAGCTGAACTCAGTCCGTTCCATAGTTGGATCTGCATACAGCTGATTTGCCTGCGATTCATCGCACTCACTATGTGCATAATCTTGCTCTGGTAAAGCATCCATATCAGGGTAATGCATACCAGGTGGCATAGATGACTCGATTCCGTCATCTCTGATAAAGGCATTCACTCTCCCTTGTGGATGAGCTGTTAGCCTATGGACGGTTGGCAATGCCGAATGAATTGATTGGCATATGTTTGGCCTGAATGACTGCGACGGGCCGGCTATGACCGGCACCGACCGCTCGAATGGTTGGGTTGGATCGAGAGATTCATCGCCAACATCTGTGTCATGGTAGTGATATGTAACCGGTAGTACGGATTGACAGACGGAAACATCACTAGAATCTTCGTCAATCCGATTTGTGCGGATTGCGGTATGATAAAAGTCCCCATGCTGGTACAGCGGTACAGTCGGACGGACTGGTATATGACTAAAATCTCCATACGGTTGGACGACCGGTGCCTGTTGGGCTGGACGGCCGGAGCCAGATGGACGGTCAGTGCCGGCAAGTGTCGGCTGGAAGCTTGGCTGGACGACCGGTGCCATTTGGGCTGAACGGTCATTGCCGGATGGACGCCCGGTGCCGGTTGGTGCCGGCTGTAAGGTAATAATAATTACAAATGCTTATGTAGTGCGGCCAGCACTGCGCGCCCATCTACCATTCGCTCAGAGGGAATGTTGGTTCTGGTACAGCTTGCATATCTGTACAGTATACCAGGTGACCTAGATGACGCAATTATGTCATAATTGACACTTTCACTAAATCTCCCTTGTGGAGAAGCTGTGAACATATGGACGGCCGGCACTGCCGGCTGATTGAACTGGCGAATGGTCGGCCTGAAAGTCCAGTTCTGGTAAAGCTGCCATATCTGGGTAGCGCATACCAAGTGGCATAGATAACTCAATTCCGTCACCTCTGATAATGTCACTAATTCTCCCTTGTTTTAAAATCACACCGTCACGTATTTGAAGTGACGGGAGGTGTACACCGGCAATACCGACTGATTTGTCTGGTATATGGTCGGCCGGAATGTCGGCGAAGGTCCAGCTATGACCGGCACCTGCCTCTCGAATGGTCTGATTGGACGGAGATACATCTATAACATTTCTCTCATGGTAGTGATATGTAACCAGTAGTGTAGATTGACTGACGGGTACATCACTATAATCTCCGTAAATCCGATGTACAGCCGGTGCAGGTTGATGCCGGCTGGAAGACCGGTGCCATTTGGGCTTAACGGTCGTTGCCGGATGGTCGGCCGGTGCCGGTTGATGCCGGCTGGAAGGTCGGCTGGACGACCGGTGCCATTTGGGCTGAACGGTCGTTGCCGGATGGACGGCCGGTGCAGGTTGATGCCGGCTGGAAGGTCGGCTGGACGACCGGTGCCATTTGGGCTGAACGGTTGTTGCCGGGTGGACGGCCGGTGCCGGTTGATGCCGGCTGGAAGGTCGGCTGGACGACCGGTGCCATTTGGGCTGAACGGTCGTTGCCGGCTGGACGGCCGGTGCCGGTTGATGCCGGCTGGAAGATCGGCTGGACGACCGGTGTCATTTGGGCTGAACGGTCGTTGCCGGGTGGACGGCCGGTGCCTGTTGACGCAGGCTGGAAGGTCGGCTGGCCGGCCGGTGCCATTTGGGCTGAACGGCCGGTGCCTGTTGATGCAAGCTGGAAGGTCGGCTGGCCGTCCGGTGCCATTTGGGCTGAACGGACGGTGCCGGATGGACGGCTAATGCCGGTTGGTGCCTGCTGAAGTGCCGGCTGAACTGACGGTGTCGGCTGGACGGACGGCTGGACGGCCGGCGAAAGTGCATATTAAAATGGATCCAATTGATCCAGCATAGACTCCATGCGTCCGGACTTACAGGCCCGAAAGCCATGCACGGACCTGCGGTGAAATTTACACCCATTGGGCAGCCTAAACCATGTCAACATAATTTCCTCCATTTCCACATTGCCAACACCCATTTTGCCATTCATGCCTTCGTTGTCGACTTTGCTACTGAAACGACAAAAGAAGAGAACAAAGCACAAATTAAAAAATTCAGCATATTATTAATTCGATAATACTATAACCGTTACTAACGGAGTAGTCAAATTATTCCGTGCCATGTTAACTCTTAATGACAACACTAGTTATCGCCGTGAGCGTGTTGCAATGGTTCGTTCAAGACGAAGTCTACTGAAACGAAAAAGATGATAAACAAAGCATAATTAGCAATTCAGCACGCTATTAAGTCGCTATTACCATAACCGTAACTAACGGAGGAAGCGAAATGATTTAGTGTCGCGTGAACTCGTGACTACAACACGAATTCCGCCATTAAATAGTCGCAACTGGTCGTTCAGAGACTAAGTCTATTGAAACGAAAAAGAAGATAAACAAAGCACAAATTAACAATTCAGCATGCTATTAAGTCGCTATTCCATAACCGTAACTAACGGAGGAAGCGAAATGATTAAGTGTCGCGTGAACTCGTGACTACAACACGAAGTCCGCCATTAAATAGTCGCAACTTGGTCGTTCAAAGACTTTTTTGAAGTCTACTGAAACGACAAAGCAGGTAAATAAAGCACAAATTATCAATGCAGCACGTTATTAAATCGCTAATATCGTAAACGTTACATACGGAATAAGCGAAATTATTGAGTGCTACATGTATTACATGCTAGTACCGCCATAAGCGTGCTTGACCACGTTGCAACCTGGTCCGAAGTCTAGAAAAGGTGACAAAGTCACTCAAATTGGAAAATATTGTAAAATAATGTATACAACCTGTAGAGGAATGATTATCCAAAACAGTAATTCCAAATTTAACTTCAGATGGTCAGAATTTACACTAAGATGGCTAGTCGCAACTGGTGGATTCATTGGAGGTCTAATTGTACGTGTTTGCACAGTACAAGCGAAGCTAAAAAACTAAAGAAGCGACACCTAGCGGGTAGCAAGGGGAGGTAAGGGGCAAGAGTTATTGCCCTTTGTCTATATGACATAGACAGGAAAGACGAATTTTCGTCTTTTGGTAGGGCTGGATTCGCGAGGTAACAGGCTAATATCCCTAAAGTAATGTGATCGGGGAACGTATTCAAAGGAGAAATATGTGCCAGGGTACTTAGATTTCACAGAGTTCATAATAAAATGATAAGAAATTTTAAATTGCATGTATGGGTGAGTACCCAACTATAAAAGTGCCTTCCATGGATCCCATGTATTTTTTAATGGAACAAGCCCTTAACACCTTTCCATTTATATTATTTTAATGTTACTAGCAATATTTTTCTTCACCATAGATGGCTATTGGCAAGAATGCTAGGGCTCTTACATAACTTTGTAAAAATGAGTTTGAGTTATAGTAAGACAGAGTAAATTGACCATTTAATGAATGACAGATTGATAAAGAGGACATGCACTATATTTGTTTTTCCTGGTCCTAAATAATTGACATTTATGAATGTAAACAAGTTTTATCAGAATCTCATGATTACACAACATTTAATCTGTAAAATCAAGTGTGAGCAATGCATCATTGTAATTTACTTTTAGAGTGCATTAGTATGAAACTTAGAGTTTAGTCCCTCTTCCGAGTTTCATAAAAACTGCTTGAAAAACTTACTTCCATATTGAAGTGTATTTTTTTTTAAAATTTAGGTCAAAATAACTGATTTAAACACAATGTCATATTCTTCTCAAGATGCAACAATGGATCTTGTTTCATTATATTACCATGATCAGTGAATGAGAAATTAACTCCAATGGTACACCATGAACAATGTTCATCAATCGTGAATGTATCAGGTCAGTGCTGAACTTGACCAATCTTGGCAATGCACTCTATAAGCATGGTTAATGACACTTTGATAACTAGTGCCCGAGATATTAACTCCATGCCAAATGAACTGAAAATAATGAATTATGAAATATAGGTCGCAGTGGCCTATTTGGGAACTAACCATATTATGCTCGTAATGATATATACCTTCATCAAGTTTCAAAATTATATTATATACAATGTCCAAGAATATACAATGTCCAAGAAACTCAACTATACCTATAACACAATACCCCACAAAGATAACTAAACACATGGCTGTCAGACAATATATCATTCTGAATCCTAATCTTAAGGAATTATCATTAAAGCTAATGAAGATGATAATATTTTGTGTATATAATAAAACACAGTTATGAAAGCAAAATATACATCTAATATTAAATTGTCCCTGAACATTTTAACCAAACAACAATGCCTGCCCTGGGCAACTGCATAATTAGGGCCGTATCTTTGCAAAGTGAAACATTACATGTGAAATACACATCAATGACCTTTTGAGTCAAGTAATGTAGTACTTTAAGATTTTAGCCCCTTTTCTAAATGTCAGTATGGATATAATCTTCATTAATGTTGGCTAATAACGATTTCAAGTTTTAGGTATAAAACCATAAGGTAAAAACCATTTTATGAAATTAAAAAAAGATACAGGATGCTATGAATTGATAAACTGAACAAGATGTAATCTGAGGGAAAATATATACTGTGTTTGATGTAATACCTGGATTGTGTGCTTAAGAAACTATTATTAGGATAAATATCATGAGGTTTTGGCTCATCAAAATAAATGCACATTTACAAAATTATAAATAATGATGTAAGTGCATGTACATACTAGAGTTTTCTGACTCCACTATGAAGGGGCGCTGTCTATCACAGTATGTTCATACTGAATAAACCTTGTACAAGATTTTCATTTCTGAGACAGATTAAACACATTTAGTAATGAGTGAATGAAATATCAGTCATGCAAACTGGCAAGTTCCAAAGTGATTGTGATGTTCTCGGTGGATGTTATCAAATGCTTTTCTCGAATGCATTTTAAATGACATCCTTACTTATGCTAAGTACCATCATATATTACATCAAATACAATTATGTCAAACACAATGAAACAATAAAATATGCAAAAAAATCATAATAAAAATGAGTATACAGTATGGAAGATCACTTGTATGAAATTAAAGAATAAGCAGTGTATATAATCAATGTATCAGTATTTCAATATGTAACAAAATTATATAACAAATAATAACATCTCACACAGGAAGAATAAATATAGGTCTGTAAAAATACAGACTGCAAATATGATACAAAATAATGTCAATTTGAATGCTATATCTTTCAAAATTATGCATTATCATGAAGGCACGTACAAGACAACCAAAACAAATCATACCTTATTTCATCTAATCAATAGATAAACAATTATGACTGTTAACAATAGTACTACAGAAAGCAAAATTACCCATTTTCTTGCAAAAAAAATAATTTCTGGGAACATGAATTGGTAGGCAATTAACATTAAGTATACTGGACAAGAAAACATGCACACATAACATGAACTTTTTGGGAAAAGGTGCAAACATTTTCCTCAGAATCTTCTGTATCTTTGAATGTATTTTATTTTTACAAATTTACAACAAAACTAGGTTATTGTATCTATGTATTTCTTGAGTACTGAAATTGAATAAATTTGTGTTTTTGTATGGTCTTCTAACAAAAACCCAAATCTTGATTATGACTTTCAAATTAGGAGGAGCAGCAAAACCATTAGTATCAAGAAGCTGCCATAATGGCTATGTTAGAGGTCAAATGAAGTCCAGCATGTCAAGAATTCTTGTGATGCATCCCATGTTCATAAGAATTTTAGTTCATCAAAAGTAGTAATAATAAGATTTTCCAGATGATAGCCATGGCAGCCATTGTAGAAGCCATATAAAATTTCCAATTGACACCATTTTCATTTAGGACCAACCAGCCCATGAGATGAATTATGAGTAAAGTTTAATGGCAAGCATTCAACTAGTAGCATAGAAGTGGCAATAATAAACTTGTGCTAACTGGTGGACAAAAAAACAGACAATGGGACAGTCTATAAGCTCATCAAGCCTATAACTAGTAGAGTTATTACAGGACATATGTACATGCTTGCATCACAGGCTGGTTGATTACTTTCTCAATCTGAAATTCCATAGCAGTGGCATAGCTAAGCAAATAAAATACATATGCATAATGTAGAATCATCAAAATGACATATTTTCAAGGGTTAAAGGACTCTCCTCTACTACCTGCTCAAAGGTCAGCTCCCTTATATAATGTGCATCAGGAAATACACCAGAAATCTGACTATCATGTCAATTCTCCTTAATATAATTTGAAAAAAACAACATATCACAATGTTATAATTTTTTCGCACAAACTGTTCATTTTTTTAAAAAAGGGGAGAAATGACAACACCATGAGATTTTTGTTGAAATGATGATAGCTATACATCCATGTCTTCTTCATCACTTTCATCACCCTACTAAGTGCCGCAGTCTTTCATTTAGTTCTCTCTCTTTGGTAAGAAGACTGTTTGTGTGCTTCTTAAATGCCTCAAATTCCTGTCAATAGGCAAAAAAAAGTGAAATTTAACTTGTTTGTGGCTTATGGCTTTGCATGTTTCCAAATATCCAACATGTATTGTGCAATGCAAAATATAAACATTAAAAGAGACTGGCAGCTCACACAGAAGATGGATTAAGAATATAAAAGAAACCACAAACTGTCAATTGAAAGTGAAAATCTATTTCTAATGTTTTGATTTTACCCATGGTAATTCATGTCTCTTTTGTCAGCTCTAAATCAGTTACGTGTTTAGAAAAGGCCTATCTAATATGCATGGACAGTGGCAGGTTGTATACAAGTCTCATGCAAATAACTCCAAAAGTTTTCTGTATTAATCAAGAGAAGTGGATAATTATCAATGCAGGGCCAAGTCTGGTCTAAAGACAACACAAGCAAAGCAATTTCAATAAAAAACATACTTTTAAGAGAATTTCTTTTCAAATGAGCATTCACTGTTGATGCTACATTTATGAATCCTCTGTGTAATGTCACAGACACAGTAATTCTAAGGTTTACTGACACAGCAATGATTAATGCCAGGTGCTAAATAACAGAGACAGAAAATTTTGAACTAAAACGTCATCTTGTTGAGCTGACTTCTGTTTTAATATTATCACTATAATAACGCATCATAATTTAAAGTCATTCAAAATCAAACCATGCTTACTCTACACTAGCATCCTTAATGAGTTAAGCATAGTGGTATAATACAGTCAATTCTGTCTTAAGTACCTACCTCTAAAAAAGCATCTTTTCTGTCTTTGTTGGCTTTAATAACACTTTTAAATACATTACTGTCTATGTCATGCCAAAGATATAGTAAACAAGTGCTTTTTCCCATACATACAGAATGAAGCAGCTGACCCAGGCTGGCCTGGACACATTTGAAGCCATGGCCCTTTGATTTCACTCTGATATTCTAGGAAGCTACTTAGGCTCCCTCTATAACATGATACAAATGACTTCAAAAGCCTGAGTGTTGCTATACTCTGGTATCATATTGAATTGAGGGAACTATTCATTATTTTATTGTATCATCATAAAATTTACCTTTATCACCACATTGTATTTTTGGTCAGCTTCTGATAATTCATCTCGCAATTTTTTTACTTGCTTGTTGGTATTCACTGCTGCAGCCTCTCTCCTTAAATAGACAAAAAGCAAAAATTCCAAAATTATTTGGCTTTAGGATACATGGAACAAAATATATTCTCAATGCATAAGTTTCAGTTACAGACCATGAAATGTCTAATTTTACCATTCTAATGAAAATGGAATGCAGAATGAATGCGAAAATGAACACAAACAGAATGCAGAATGAACACACATAAAATGATGAATGTATTTTTAAGAAAACTGAGAGCACAAATAAATAACAATGAATGATAAATGAAAACTGAATCAAATGGCAATGCATTTCAACGTTGATTACGTTCAAATCATTGGTAAATGTTTCCAGTTATATAATGATCCAGGATAAGATTCTGCTAAATGTTTCCAGTTGAAAACCTTTTTGTATGAAATCCAGGATAGTATTCTGCTAAATCCCACATCAGTCTTGAAAGAATTTTTAAAAAATTAACGCATGGTAGTCCCAGCCAATTAACCATGGTAGTGCTGTGTTGTTTTGTCTATTGAAGAATTACATGAGCTATCTCCCAGCTTCTATCTGCACATGATTAATGATTGGCCTACATTGGACATCCATCACTGTCGTGTGCCATAAAAATATGGTATCCACACACAGAGCTAGGTGACATTTGACCATAAATATATGGTTCATGCATACAAAGCCACCTTGCCTTTTAATTGCCTCTATGATAATCAGCTGTATAAATGGCCTCAAGGACACTTTTACATGGATTCAAAGATGGATTATTGTCTGTTTATAAAGAATACATGTTCAAGGCATATATTGTTGTGGTAACAACTTGTATCTTTCTTCTTTTATTTTCATCAATTATGTGTCCAGAATTCCATATTTCTTTTTATTATTCTAGAATGCAGCTTGTGTGTGTTAACTGAAATTTGTATTGTGATGGTTATCTACCTTTACATAGATTTTGACAAGGTGACTGTTCTTAAAAGTAACTTGAGTTTAAAAAAGACACTACTGTACATGTATCATGACTGGCATAGTGTAATGTATTCTGTTTGCAGCTTGATAGTCATATTTGGAATTGGTACTGTAGTAAGATGTTAATTACAGAACTTCCTTTCAATGGACATCCAAACTGCACACTAAAGACACATGCACATACAGTGAAACTTTCCTAGACAGGACTCTGTTGGGACAAAATTTTGACCATTTGTTTTACAGTGGCTGACCTAGACTTTCGGATGGGAGTCTGGCTTGCTAACCACTGAGCCATGTTGTTCCATTTATGTATAGGAAAATAGAAAATAATGATATGAGCCCCTCTGGCAACAAGCATAAAAACTAAATAAAGGTGCTGGCATTTGTACTTTTGTGATAATCAAAGAGTATAAAACTTGTAGAAAATAGAGCATTATTCATTGAACCCACCCCACCCCACATATCTCTCTATCAATTGTTTGGTACTTGTCACAAGCAATAACTTGGAAACTTGAACTTCAAATAATGAAATCTGCGCTTGTCTAGGCAAACTGATTTGTAAATCCCTATTTTTTATGGAAAATTTAGGAAAATAGGTTATCCACTCATTTTTTGAACACATTTCTATCAAGATGCCAATGTAATAATAGGCAATAGGTTAAAGATGCAAGCAAATTCATCATTTTTAACAAATAAAAAAAAACAGGAAGTAAACCAATATCATTAAAAGCTAATCTCCACAGACTGAAGCTCACTGGAAATCAGAATGACACCTATCAACCTAATGTTCTGATGACCTCGTTAATTTCAATAATGTATACATTTATATCTACAACAAAAATAGTCACTCTTAAGCAATTTCATGCTTTAATATTTGGCATACTCAGACATTTAAATATAGGAAGCATAGAACACTTTTTAATCTTGTTGTGGTCAAGGATGGACAGTGTTTACCTTTGAAACCACCCATTATCAAAATAAACCTCTATCACCAACTATAAAATTTATACATATTTTAACTTTCAGAAAGTGGGAAATATGAATCAGTAGGCATGGCGAAGTTCATTCTTCTATTATTACACATGCTGCTGGAGTCACATTAACTACCTGCCCACAATGCCTAAATAACAATTAATCTATATGCTTCACCTAATCAGATATATTTTATATGTAAGACAGTGATATTTGCAATGCAGATATTACTTGATTCACAAGGAAAGTGGACATATTTGACCAAAATGATTTACCACTATAAAATCACTCACAATTTTTTCTCTCCCAAAACCTCTGAAAACAGCTAGGAGAAAATATGTAGGTGCTCATGCACATTTGTGGCCAACACTGAATCCAATACAAAACCCTGAACCTGCATAGCACAAATGTGTTTCTATGCTATAATCACCCCTTGAGCATGTAATATGAAATCATGCATTACTGCCATATGGAGATACACTGAAATAATGAATGAATCTACAACCAAAAATGTACCCCATACAAAAATTTATTTTCGGTGCTGAAATATTTAAGTACCCATTTCAAATGCAAAAAATGATGGACAGAAAATAAATACAGAATTAACACTAAGGAAAAGATCTCAAGCATCTGCTTTGATCTCTAGCATTTTCCCCCTAATCCGTCACAAGTCTAGAGTAATCATATATGAGAGATAAGGTCCAAAGCATATGCATGGACTTTGTAGCATGTGTTCTCCAGTATGTCACCAGTCTACAGCATTCCTATAAGTGAGGTATGGCCCCAAGCATGTGCATGGACTTTGTAGTATTTGTTCTCCAGTATGTCACCAATTTTCACCTTTCATATGAGAAATAGAATATATTAGGCATTTTAAACAGTGTAGCAAATGTTTTTATATGAAACAATTTTTCAGGATTTAATGATAATTTGCGGACCGTTTATCTTAACCAGTATCATGAACATCTTTAATAATAACTTGCCCTGAAATTTTTTAATTTATTTCTGTGAAAAGAAAATACATTTATAATATGTATTTATACTTGCTAATAAAATGCAAACCATTGATTGTTGACTTTTGTTTTCAAACAATTCTCCATTACTGTTGTTCAATCTCCTGCATTTTCAAACTAAATCAGTGTCTTCACCACTTTGAATCTATGATATGATTGGTATGTAGATGTATGCACTAATAGATTGATGAAGTGAATATTATATACATGTACCATCTATATACATGTACCACTTGTTGTCCAAGCATGGGTATAACAAACACTTATCACTGTCAGTCCAAAAGAGAATTCACCTCTTTTGAAAATTTAATATGACCAGATAAAACCACATTTTGTATACCTTTTGTCAATTTCATAATAAAATAATAGTCTTACTCAAATTTTTCTTCCATTTCTCTCACAGCTTTTTCCATTTCATCGATTTTTATCACAAGTTTCTTGTTTTCCAATTGCTCCTTCTGTTGGTGAAGATAAAATAATAAAAATGTCAAGTTTTACTGTTTAGATACATGTATGATATTCATGTACTTGATATTTTATAAATTAGCTCAATCCATATTTACTGTAAAATGTGCAATGAATATATCAATGATAAAACATGGCACAGAATCAACATAGCTAATGGCTAGAAAGCATGGCAATGCTTTATAATAAATCCACACCCAACCTTTTAAGAGTTTTCAAAAACATTTACTTATTAAAGATATATTTGCCTGATTACAAACATAACCCTATTTAGTTAAGCAAACATTAAGCTTTTCTCCAAGTTTATAACAGGTAAAAAAACTGTACTAATTATCAGTAAATCACTGAAAGTTAGAAATTAATGCAAAAAATTAAACCCATAAAATAAAATGATTTTTATTTCACAAAACAAATGGCACGAAACAAGTGATTAAATGAAGTCACAAGCAGGTCACATTCATTTATACTTGTATTTATTTGCCATAAAAACTCCAATAATTTTCAAAACACACTAATTTTTGAATTTATATGAAATCAATCATGTTTTAGAATACTACTACTACTATTATATCATCAAATCGATATCAAAGCTGTTCCAATAAATATACAATGGAAGGCAACTTATACACAGATTAGTCACCCATAGATGTGATTTAGAATTAATTAGCACTGTCTTTTGAGTAATAAGAATACCCTGGCACATAAGGTTTTAAATTTTTTATTTAGCTGCCATAGATTAATTTCTATGTTAAAATTTTAAGTATTGATTAACGCTGACAATCAAACACATAACAGGATGAATTTTCCTTCTTCAGAGTTTGAACAAAACTTTATTTCAAGTACCATTTGCACAAGAAACCTATCAGTAGGTGGTCTATGATGTATTTGAATAACTGAAAAGTTCTGTGTGCATCTTTGTTAGATAAAATGTTTATCATCAATAATATTAAAAATAATATTCCCACTGCCAACTGACAAACTGTTTGTAAAAAGATCACTTAAATCTAGAGAGAGAAAAAGATCTTAACTGAATTATGTTTTGAGAATAAGTGACCTGGGCTTAGCTATACTTTGATAATAGAGGGACTTGATTGATCTATGGTTTGAGAATAGTGGACCTGGGATGATCTATGTTTGAAAATATGTGGCCTAGGCTGATCTCTATTTTCAGAACATGGGGCCTGAGCTAATCTATGTTTTGAGAATACAAGGCCAGGGCCATTCAATGTAGTATCTGAACCTGCAATCCTCTGATTATGAGTTGGATCATTGAGAATATTTTTAAAAAAATCTAAATTTTACTGCATTATTAAAGCCCCAACCAACAGCAAAATGAAATCCCCAATAACAACTAATGTATCAACTACATTCATAATTAGCAATACATATGCTTCAATTTGCTGACAATAAGGGTTTCAACAGCAACAATGTTATTCATACAATTTTTTAATTCTTACAGCATGCTCTATAGTATGTGCACTATGTGTGTGTAATAGACATAATATCCCAATGAACTATCTTAATTATTATAAATACTAGAGCATGCCTGACAAATCTAACCTGTACAAGTTTTCCTCGTTGCATGGCAAGATCAAGAAGTTCATCTTTCTCCTTTGTAAGTTGCTGAATCTTAGTAAGAGCTTCTGCACTGGCATTCTGTTGGGTCTCAACCTGATTTTGCAGCTTGTAATTAGCAGCTGAAAAGATGAGGAATATATGTGATGCCAATTTTGCTACTTCTGCAAAAGTTACTGTATAACTGAGAAGCCTTAAACTGTTCAAATAAAAAAGGTTACTGTGTCCTAAGTTTTAGGCATAGGGACATTTGTCATGGAAATTAATGCCATTCATCAAACCTGACTACTAGATGCACTATCAGAGCATGGATTTCATTCATGTGTAACTATTGATGAGTAATGATGACTACAAATTATTGATGTGCTTTAATTTAACTGCTTAGATAATCTACCAGATAAGGTTTATTAACAGCAAAAATAAGAACTAACAAAGTTTGAACAAGGTACTTTTTATGGAGCAGATTCACTGATACAAACCTTACAAGTAGGTCATATTAATATTTGTCTTTTTGCTTTGCACTTGAGACTAAATTATTGTTGGATCAAAGTCTATCCTGAAATGATGGTCATCTGTACATGCAAGCTGCATGTAAACAGAGATCAAATTCCTCAAGCCTTGCTAATACACTGCATTTCATTGATAAATGAACACCTTCTTAGAAAGACTACTGTGGTTATAAATAGAAAAGATCTTCATAAGACACACCTTTATGATGTAAGAAGGTTAAAGTAACATACTTTTCAAGTGTCAGCAAATCCTTTTATATAATCAAACAATGAAAATCATAGGAATAAATTTGTCAAAGGGTACCTGATTACTTTGATACTGGGTTGTTGATAATAACCTGAGTAATAAAAAGAGAAACCAGGTACACATTAAAATGTTTTTTCATACAACACATTTCCAAGTTCAGTTAAAAAACATCATAAGCAAAAGAGACACAATAATGATTATATTTCAAAGATCATGTCATGTGACTACTGGCTGCTGCACATTTATCCATTTTTAGAAATCCAATTTCTTTATTTTATATTTATAGTAACTGTACATTAACAGTTCCAAGAAAACAGACAGGGTTTTTTAATGTGTAACCATGGGTCATAGATTCATTATATTTTGATAAACACAAATGTGGCAAACCAGTCTAAGCAGAAACAAAAATGACACCAGATATTAAGAGAAACTGGCTATATTGATGTGGCTCAAGGATGTTATAAGACTGAAAAATGTTAAAGGAAAGGGATTTTGTTAAACTTAAAAACATGCTGCAACAGGAAAGGGACAAATCAATATCACTTTACAAATTTTGAAAGAAGAATTTTACATTATTACAGCATTCATCATTTGTGGACTTTACAACCATTCAGTGAAAGTTACATGTTGACTAGTTAAGTGAATGTTATCAAATTTTTTTGTGTCTAAACTCTAATACTAACTATTAATCCACATGGATTAAGCCAGTTTGTGACAAGAATTTTACCTGCAGATCCAGGTAAGTAGTAAAAATAAATTTATGTTTTTCATATGTTGTCTGTAATTATGGCATGTAATATATAGATGGCCAAGATTACACATTTTTATTTTAGTAAGAATAATAAATAAACCTCTCTTGGGGCATGAGATGTATAAAACTACAACAAAGCAGTTCAGGTTCACTTTTTATTTGATCAGGTACCTAAGTATACTAATCATTCTTTTCGACTGATGGTTATCTTGTAGAAGCTTCCTAAAATTTGGACAGCTTTACATAGGAAATGTATCAAGGCACAAGGCAAGTCCTCCAGATAATTTTCAATGAATCCAGACTTATTGAGTTCTCTAGATTTATTAAAAGGATATTCAGTATGGGTATGTAAATTCATGAAAAAGGTAATCCCAGAATTTATCATACAAAATGCCAAGACATAATCACTATCCATGCCAAAAACTCATCACTGCAATAGTCAAATAAATTTATGATGAGAAAGTTCCATCTATTCAATGACCAAGTGCAACATGAGTATCTGTACAAAATAAGTAAACTGCATGTAAATATAGTTATTCACTCTTTGTTCTCATCAACCAAAATCGTTGTATGTGTGTGTGAGTGTGCATGTTTTGGATTTTTCAGTCATATTGCTACAATGCCTGCAGTGTGGCAGTTTATAATGATGTCTAGTACTGGGGCATAATGCTGAAGACACGTAGCATGACGTCCCACCCAGTCACATGATCCTGACACAAGGCCGACCACTCCTAACACTAAACCCTTAATGCTGAGCACCAAGCATTGCAGCTGTTAGTACCATTTTTATAAGTCTTTGGTATGATTCTACTGGGGTTCAAACCTTTTGACTTCCATGATCCAAGGTAGTGGCTCTAACCACTAGGCCACCAGGTTTCTGAAGTGTTATGCCAAAATAAACATTATCCAAAATGTTACTTATTACTGATCCATTAAAAAAAGCCAGTAAGTTGTCTTTGTTATTGTCTTCAATTAATTCTGTATACAATCAACATATTTTTTTAAAAGAAATAATGAAATTTAAAATTATGGGGTCATTCGACCAAATTTACTTTGCCTCATGATTAGTATAGTAGTTATCAAATGTTTCTTTCTATATTGACAAAATTTTAAGTAAAAGTTATATACATGCAGAAAACATGTGTTGATTGTTAATTATTCTTGCTGTAGTCATTCAAACCAATAGGCATACAAGGTTAACTATTTGGAATTAACAATGGATAAAGTTACACAGAAATGCATATGAGAAAAATTTAGCAGTACAAAATTTGTACAGATAACGTTCATAGACTAAAAACTCAAGTTGTGTGTGTGTGTGTGTGTGTGTGCATGCATGTGTTTGTGCGATTTAGATTTTTAGCATAGTTTAACACAGTCATATCGCTATGATGTCTGTAGCACAGCAGTTTATGGTGATGTCCAGCATTGGGACATTATACCACAGACATATAGCATCATGTCCCACCCATTCACATTATCCTGACCAGTCCAAACAATAACCTCTTAATGCTGAGCACCTAGTAAGGCAGCTGCTAGTACCATTTCTATAAGTCTTTGGTATGACTCAACTAGGGTTCAAATCCATGACCTCCTACATCTGAGATGGACACTAACCATTTAGGCCACAGGAGTGGTCTAAACCTATTGTAACCATTATAATCTATGGACATTGGTTAAGAAATGAAACAAGTTGACTGCATTTGTTCAGTTTATAAGTCTTTCTTAACACAAAAATGAATTATTTTTATGCAGATATGCAATCATAAGCAAATGAAAATGCTACATCTAGAATTGAAGACAATGGCAAATCTCTGATTTTGCACCAGTGATAGTTGAAATATATTAAAGTTGTCGTCCAGAATAGTAGCCAAGGGAATTAACCTTCTCCCAATTACTGTAAGAAATAAATACATTATACAAACCTTTTAATCTTTCTTCTACATCTTGAAGCTTGCTTTGTAGGTTTTTAAAGTCAGTTTTATATTGCTCTTTTGATGAGGTCAATTCATTTCTCAACCCTTCTTCTCGATTCCTCAACTCCTGAAGCATCTGTCTATAAAAGAAACACTTCATATTATGGATGAAATTCCGATAGTAAAATCTGCGCAGTTTTTTAATGGTGTTTTTTTTATGTACTGTAATCTTTTAAAACAATACTGATTGATGAAGTACAAAATAACATTAATATTTGCCATTAAAAATAAGTGTGCTCAGATTCTCAAAAATGATATCAATTGCTGAAATAGTCGGTACTAAATTCCTACATGACCTGTATAATAAGATTTGCAAGAACACAATTGTTGCTGCCATATAGGATTTAAAATTTCATCATATTCATTTAGGAACAACTAGATACAGTTATCATAAGTTGTCTTCTGGTGAAAACTCTATATATGGATTTGACTTTCTGTTTATATGACAGTCCATTAATGAGTAGTAGAGTTAACAATACTTTTTTATGATGGTTGTCATGATGACCTTACTGGATGTCGGATTAGCATCATTTAAGACCAAACTAGGCATCATAAGAAGTCTTCTGGTGAAAGTCCCATGTACCGTATTTTCCAGCCTATAAGTCGATATTTTTTTACTTGAAAGTCGGGGCTTCATCTTATACTCCAAATCGACTTATATATGGATTGTGTCATTGAAAGTTTATCTAAGTTACGTTCATAACTACAGGTAATAAAATAAACTACAACATGGATGTGCTTTCAATTATAATAAAACAAGTATGGACTGTTTATGCAGTGATTTGTTCAGAAGTTAAGCATATTAGCATCGGTAATGCAATTTCACGATTGCCGGTAATATGGAATATCATATGATACCATTACTATTGTAAAATACGAAGCCAAGATATTGACCTGGCCTCATCTTATACTCCGAATCGACATACATGGAAGAAGGATGAAAAATAAGTCAAATTGGTGAATTCAACTTATACTTTGCATAGCCTTATAGGCTGGAGAATAAGATACATGGTATTTTCTTCTTGAGAGTAGCATTAACAAGACTTTTAAGAAGACTGCTGTGATAGCCAAGTCAGATTGGCCCAATTTTCACTTTTGTCCTACTAGACATCACAAAAAGTCTTTTAGTGCAACCAAATGTTTATATGACCATCCATATAGAAGAAATAGCAATACAAGATATCAAGATAGCCATCATGTTTTCCAAACTGGACATCCCAGCAGCATTAAATTTATAAAGGACCAAGTATACCTTGGAATGAATGTGTTCCTTCAAGTAATTTCATCAGAGTAGCAATACCATACGTGTGGAAATGGATGGACAGACAATGGATGACAGACAACAGACTATCTCACTTCTTCCGGTGAATGACCAGTTGAGCTAAAAATGCCATCTCTGGCCTATTTAACTAAAACTGGGTTACCAGATTCTTTTCCTTGCACCTCTGTTTGTTGGATCCTCAGCAAGCAATAAAACAACGTGAGGTAGATGAGTGAGCACCTCTTTATACAGCTTTATTATCTTTGAAAAGCTTAATGAACAGTCTTCCCTCAATATAACATGAGACATGAGAGCCCAACAAAGTGTTTAGTTACAAGTGCAGCCACCTTAAACTGAAGTAACATTTAAGCATAATAGAATGTGTGGTACACAAAACTCTAAATATAATTTCCCCTAGAAAAATTCCATTTAAACTGGTTCTCATCAGGCAAGAACCAAAATAAAATTTAATGAAGTAAACTGCAATGATATGTAATGAATCCAATGTAATGGAATCAATACCCATGTCTCTTTTATATAAGAGATGACATTATAGTGTTACACTGTACTTTGAGAGACTAATCTACCTGTGTTTTGACTCTAAGGAAGAGTAATGCTCCTTCATTGATTCAACTTTCCTGTCCAGCTCCTCAATAATGGCATCCTTTTCTTGAATAGCACCGGAAAAGAGATTTTTATTTTCCTCCTTAAGCCTTGCATTTTCAAGTCTTAGTTCCTGATTTTGTCTTTTGTATTCATCCTTGAACCGAATCATTTCCTCATGGTTTGAGGCAAGTTCATGAAAACGTTTATCAAGAATATTAAATTTTCTAATTTCATGCTCAATTTGATCTTTAGCACTGTCACGAAAATCTGTCAGTTCTTTGTTGATCCTATCTAATGTACCCATTCGAGACGTGGCCTCATCAGCCCGCTGTTTCAAAATCATGATCAGCTGACTTTGCTCATCAATTCGTGAGCGCAGCATTGCATTTTCTGTTTTGTCATCTTCAGAGAGTGAACGCAATTTCTTAAGACTCTCATGCATGACTTCAACATCCTGAAATGAAGAGAAAAAAAACTACATTTTTTAAATTCCAATATGGAGGGTATGTAACACAAATATTCCTTTACATTAAATTTGGACATGAGGATGTTTAGCAACCCTAAGAAAATGAAAGACTTTAACAATTTCTGGAGTTCCCTACATTCACTAAAGGAAATGAAAACCTACTCTTTAGGACATTTTGTCTTGTCACATAAATAAGCAAGAACCAATAAGAATATGCATGTTACAGACCTATGCTACAATCTTTAAAGGGCAAGGTCATGGATAGATTATTGTTAGTTAAGTCTATACATAAAATGATTCAAATCAACCCAAAGCCCATGACAACGACTATCCCTCTAACAAATGAAAATTCAGCATATTATTTCTGCAAGAAAACAATCATACCAAATTTACACCATTTTAATGAACACTTTAAACCATATACCAGAAGAGTGTCTAGTCCATGTTTGTTGAGTATAGAAGAATGTAAGATGTTTCAGTTGCGTGGACCCATGTGATTGGTGGGTGGGTGGAGAGATCTTTCATTTCTGCAGCTGGCCAACTAGAGTAAAATGCTTGCCCAATGACACAATATGGTAGCTGATTCAGTATGATCCAATGGTTAGATTTAAACTCACACACTTTTGGTTTTGAAAGTCTAGCATGCTAACCACAATGGTTCCTTACACTGGGTAAATAGCTATCTAAAGTAATGTTATCATATGACCAATAGCCACCCAAAGTCATTTTATCACATGACTTATAACCATCCAAATTAATGTTATTTTATAACCATGGCCTATAACCCAATAAAGTAACACATGGGAAATAGCTATCCAAAGTCATATTATCATATGGCCAATGACTGTCCAAAGTCATATTCACACATGCCCAATAGCTATCAAATGTCATATTATCACATGAAGTTTAGCTATCCAACGTTATCTTATCATATGGCCCAAAAGCATCAAAATCATGCTATCACATGGCCAACAGTTACTGGTATCAACATCTGAAATAACAGGACTACTGAAAATCTCACAAACTACATGTCCATGACATCAGAGATCTAATTGTCACATGCTACAAATAAAAAACCAATTTCCAATGTTTTTCTACATAAAGTTTTGAAAATATTAAATGAATGTCAAATAATTTTTGGGAAAAAAATGAATGCACATTTAATTCTAAACATATTTATTTTGAGAACAATGACCAAAAATGTGTTGGTATTATAGCAGAAACCTATAGAAAGGCAGATTCATCAACCACTGAGCATGTGTCAGCAATGTGTTTGTTGGTATCACGTGACTATCACATTGACAAGTGCTCTCTGCTTTGTGAATCTGCCTTTAACCAGGTTGCTGCAACACTGACAGGTCTTGTGTCATTTTCTACGAATAAATATGTTGAGATATTTGTGTTCTTTCAATTGTTTACAAGCAATATGAGTATGTGACTTTCATTTATATTTTTGATTTTCCTACAACATTAGAAATAGGAAACTGTTGATATCACATGACTGTTGGACCTCTGATGACATGGACATACAAATAGATTTCCAATAAATATCATGCTGGTGCCTTTTGTAATGTCTATTAAGTTGGTTAGGCTGACTAGTAAGTGGTTATCCTAGGCTAATACCACACACTGTGACACAGCGTATGTGAATTCCATATGAGTTGCATTGCTATAAAATGTTCAGTATTGGGGTCAAAACATTCTGCAGAGGAAAGTCGATATGCTCTATCAGAACATTCTGTTAAGATTTTAATGTGGATTCAATTATAGGAAAGAAATAGAGGATTTTTTTTCTTCCTCCATTAATAAAATAAATATTTCAAACATGATTTTACCAAAAATTTTATGTTTTAAGAAGTGGCAAAGCCACAAGTTAATATATAGAGTTTCTGGTACCACAAGGTGAAATTATATCCAGTATCATCATAGGAAAAGAAAATGTTCTTTTTATCATATACAAAACTAGCTCGAGAATAAAAGATAACTTAACAAGACTTAACTCGCTCTTCAGCAACATGACTTAAGAAAATGGTAGGATATGGCGGACCAAATCTGTCGCATTAAATTACACTTTTGACATTTTGTAAACTATTTTGCAAGTCCATTTCAGCAATGCATCCCTGCAGTTTTGTCTTTGTTGCCAAGGAAGCAAGATGAAAAAAACTTCAAAGTGAATGGCATCTGGTCAATTTATATAAAAAAAAGAATTTCCTTGTCTAAAATGCAAGGCAGTTTCTATATATTTGTTTTAGCTCACAAAGTACTCGTTTTTCTTGATGCATGTACACATTTTGAAGACACATGTGAACATATATGAATGAAAATATGATAATTATTTTGTCAATAAAATATTTCACATTTACGTATATAATAAAACTACTTGAGGAATGACTTTTGTACCATGTATATTGGTTCCAGTTCAAAACACATATTGTACGCCCACCTGAATCAACGCGAAATGTGTCCACATATTTTGGTCATACGTCACTGCTAGCAGCATTCTCTAAAGAACATGTGTTTATAAAGGACGATAGATCCAAGGATTAGGCTAGTATTTGGCGAATAAATTAAAGGCCGATATGGCATACATAGGGATGATGATCTCCTAATCAAAATAAACTTTTCCAAACTTCCTGGCGATAACGGTTGGGAAATGTATTCCCGCATATTTCTGCTCAACGGAAATACGTTTCAAAATGCGAAATTTGGTTACAAATGGCATTAACAAAGGTTTAACTTTAAGAGAAACAACACCTTGCTACTATCCGCAACAATTTGCTTTAAATCTTTTGGGCTTCTGCTTGATGACATCTTTATTTTTGTTTCTTCTTCAAATTAAGTGATTTGTTTTCTTCTATGGGAGTAAAATTCGAGGTGTGTATGCACTGTAGCGTCTCTCCATAGTATCTCAACAACGCAAGTAAGAACCGGTGCACTAGTATATTTTTACACTGAGAGTTATTCAATTTAAAATTTATCAAGAGATCGATAGCTTTTAACGTAGCTTTAACAAGTAGAGTCATGTTGCTACGATATATGCAGTGTCGCAGTTTATGGTGATGTATATAATTTGGGCATTGTGCCATAGACTAATAACACTTAATGTGAATTTGCCATGAAGCTTTTGATAAGCTTTCTTAGGCAATGATCGTAGTGTCTTCTCTGAAACAAAACACAGCAAGCGATATGTCGTGACCTTGCAATCGAACCCAGTAATCCTATGTAGGGATTCCCGCATGATAACCACTACGATATACCAGCAAAAAGCATGTAAATGTTATTTTTTTAATATAAAAAATACACAAAAGTCTGAGCAGAAATTACGTGAACGTTTACAAATACAAATAACAAAAAGTCAATTTAGCAAATTAGCAGCAGAGGGGGCGAATCAGACAACTTTTTTTTGTTTTTATTTTTGATTATACCCCCTCCAAAATAACACTGGACCCTTCTCGCGAAAAAATAAGTCTCTGACCCTTGTCTGAAAACATTCGCGTCGCAACGTCGTTGTCACTCACCCCCTCTGCTGCTAGAACTTTCAGTTGGGGTTAACCGAATATTTGATCAAGTCCGATACGATATCGTGTTCGAGGGTCATGTAAATTTATTGTTACAAATCCGTGTGGGGTAGACTGAGCATGACTAAAGAAATTTCTAAATTGATTGAAGTCCATATCAGAACACCATGTCTGCCAAATATTTCGTAGCGTATGTGTATCAACGCCGTTGAATACAGCAAGCATATTACAGTTATCTCTAATCACTTTTGGAATCTGAGTGTAGCGTTGAGTGACATAGATCACATCCGTGTTTTTATGCCTGCCTCTGGAAAATATTCTAGCAGGATTTTTTTGATTATCTAACATGACATCGTCGTATACAACTAAATTGTTGATACTTCCATCGAGGTCATTCACGGATGGCGCCTCGTCAATATCGGTTATAAATTCAATAACATCCTCGGCGGCAATCTCTGAAGCGTTTTCATTAAAATCTTTTAGCACTTCATAGCATCGTTGATCATCTACGCTAGGGGCAATTAAATACAACTTATCCCACTTCATCCATCTCATTATTAAATTGAGCAACAATTGCGTTTTACCGGATCCAGATGGTCCGATTATAATTGCGCGGATAGAGTTTGGTAGCGCTGCATGATGCTTCACTGGTTCTCTTGTTTTAGTCGCTGAAAAATCAATTATATTCATATCTCTATACATAAATTATGGATCTATATTGCGTGAAGTGTAAGGCGCGTACTGGCACAGATGACTTGACGACGATTACAACTAAAAATAACCGATCAGCGCTTTCTGGTAAATGCGTACAATGTAGTACAAAGAAATTTAGATTTGTTTCTAAACCCAAGGAACTCAAGGAACCTTTAAAAAAAAACGAGGAGGTGATATCGCAGCCAAATTAGCAAAACTCCCTGGAACCCCATGGGCAAAATACCCCGGAGAAAAGCACCTTCCAGGATATAGCTACTGTGGACCGGGAACAAGACTTGATATCAGACTCAATGATCAAAATCAGCCCCGACCCGGTGAGGAACCAATAAACGCTATTGATAAGGCCTGTCACCTTCATGATGTTGCTTATAAAAGCAGCAATCTGCAGCACAGGCATCTAGCAGATGTGAAATTAATTCATGCGTTAAATGCTATTTCTGATAAATCTTTCAAAGAAAAATTGGCTTCCTTTTTGATAAAATCGGCTATGAAAAGTAAATTGATGTTAGGGGCTGGTAATTAATAACAACATGGAATCTATTTATTATTCCCCAAGAGGATACTGGAGGGGTAAATCAGCAATCCATAAACTCGCTAGCGCTGCGAAAGTGAAAAAAACCACTGCGGCTCATTGGTTATCCAAACAGGCACTATGGCAAATTTATCTACCACCGCCTAAACAAATCAATTTCTCGCATTTTGATGTGACCGGACCCAATGAAGTTCATCAGGCTGATCTATTATTTCTGCCACATGATCGTGGTTACAAATACGCATTAACCGTAGTTGATATTGCAAGTCGATACAAAGAAGCAGAACCGTTAAAAACAAAATCGGCCACTGAAGTAGCTTCTGCATTTGAAAGGATTTATCGAAGGGGCCCTCTGCACTGGCCAAATCTATTACAAATTGATCCTGGCAAGGAATTTCAGGGTGCAGTGTTATCAATAATGAAAAATCATAAAGTCACTATCAGACGAGGACATACTGCGCTACATCGTGATCAGGCAATTGTAGAACGGTTTAATAAAACCCTTGCTGAGCGGTTATTTGGATATCAATACGCAAAAGAATTCATCCAAGAAAAAAGATCCCGTGAATGGGTTAAAAGGTTACCAGCTGTGATTACTGCACTGAATAACGAGATTACTAGAACCATCAACATGAAACCTATCAATGCTATTAAAAAGAAGTCAATACCTGAAATGGAAATTCAAAAAGATTTTAGCGTTTCCCAACCAATTCTTGGTAGTAATGTCATTGTGAGGTACTTATACGAACCAGGAGAGCTTGAGGGTGGCACAAAAAGGGCTACTGATCATATTTGGAGTGTTACTGCACATAAGATATCTAGTATAACACGATCTACGGGTAGACTTCCAATCTATAAACTGGATTCAACTGCCCCTCAACGGGGTTTTACTAGACAACAATTACAAGTGATACCTGAGGATACTCAATTACCACCGCATGGGCTTAACTAGCACCCTTGCGTCTATTGCACTCAAGACAAGTCAACATCACATTATTTCTGACATGACCGAGATTGTTATTTTTTCTGTCCACGGTGAATTGGCGAGGATCCTTATCCGAATACTGCCAACGCATTATACAATTGCAACTCGCGCAGTGATTATTCTGTTGTTGCTTCAGAGTAATTATTAATTCAGCATCAATATCAAATTCTCGTTGTTTTTTTTTGTCTTGTTGTTTGTAACCGGAGAGTTTTTTATCAATAATATCATCTATTGTGGTGTCATTATCATCGCCAATGATTTCATCATCGAAGACAATTCTTCGAAGTTGATTTATTTTTCGTACTCTAGACACTGCGAGATAGACTAAATTCGACCATTCTATGCGATTATCTACTATCCAAACAATTGTATCCGATATAGTCAATCCCTGTGAAGAGTGTATTGTTGCTGCATAACCTAGCGTCCATGGGGATTTATTAGCACGCAATGCATCTTCAACGACATTGATATCAACCAGCACAATATCATTTAATACGAGAATCTGTCTTTGAAATCCTTCGGATTTTGGTCCTGGAATATCAACTTCGATGTTCTGTTTTCGTGTATCCGATGGCCTATAACATAACGGTACTGGAAGTGTTGCAAATTTTTGTTTATGCAATTCAAATAACTTCATCTGAAGTGTGTCCCTGACTATTTTTCTACTTGCAATGATTAAATCATTTGGTCTCCACGCTTCCCAAAACTCATTCATGGGAGTTTCCGAAATTATTTCACGGGCTATTTCACACTGGATTCTATCCGGTTGTAATCTAATTAATTTCTTAAACTCTTTTAATTCATTATCAAGTGATCTATGATCAGTATCAATTTCTTCATAATAGTCTACAAAACCCTTTAGCCATTCATGGGGGGATGCACCGACAAATGGTGGAGGTTGGCCGTGATCCCCGCACATGACGACTTTTGTATTCTTCAATAACAACCACTCAAGAAATATTTTTAAGACATCTTCGGACACTGTGTCTATTTCATCCCACATGATAATTTCAGGAATAAATTTCTCTCCCATGCGCTCAGGAGTCCATTTATCTCCCTTCCATCTAAAGAAACTATGATAAGTGCAGGCATTTACCCCTCGTTGTTTCATCTCTCTGGCGAGTCTGTGAGTCGGTGTTAGCACAATCATGTTTGATTTCCCACGATATAACTCAATTGCCCGGGTTGTTTTTCCTGACCCACCACAGCCGTTTAAATAAACTGTTTTATATCTACAGATTGGATCAGAAATCGGTGGTGCACTAGAAAATTCTGAACACTGATTGCTTTCTAAGTAATTATTTTCAATGGTAACATCTGCTGATGGAATATAATCATGAAGCATTTCCTTCTTAATTCTCCATGACCCCCAATTCTCGTTGCCAGTAGCCTTAAAATCAGCCATTTTGCTATTTATGTAAAATGAGTCAGTAGCAACTCTAACTGCGGTGGTAGGAAATCTATTGATCATTGAAAACAGATTGATAGAAGCATAACCAAGCATAGAAGCTCTCAAATATGTGTACTGCTGATGGTATCCATCAGTGTAAGTAACAATTGTACCCAATTTGGTTCCATCGGACATAAATGCGTCCTTACGATTGACATATAAGCCCCTATTCGTTAAATCTTTGATTACAAAATCGTATTCAGCATTGTCTATAATCAATCGTGAAGAATATCTCGTATTATCATCTTTGCCACCTTGGGTAAATTTACCGATTATTCTTCGTCCAAGATCTTTTGCTTCATTGTTTCTGATTTCAAATAACTGTCTGGACCAATCCATGATTTGTTGTTCATTAAAATCAGGAAACAGTTTTCGCTCTTCGCTAATTATTTTTTCTAGATCAGGTTGTGGTAACCAGACTGATTTCTGTGCTCGATAGGATATAATTGCTTCACTGACAATTAATGATTTTAACATCTTACAATCAAGCATATACCGTAATAACACTATTGGCATCCAGTGTTTTTCAGACATGTGTTTACCAATCCAAAGATAACTACACGGATGAAGTCCTTCAGCCATTTCAAATGATACTACACAAGCGAATCCGGTTAAATCGAAATGTGGCAGTGGTCCATTAATAGCAACACGGGTCATTTCGTGTGTAGGGTGTCCAAATCGTTTGAAATATTTCTCACACTCTCCATACCCAAGAAAACTTCCTGGATAACATGCAATCATATCAACTGAAATAACGGTATCAGCGGTGTATTTTGTGTTCCATAATCCTCCATGGCTGTATTCAAGACAGGACAATTTGACATCTGATAAGAACTCACTTCGGGTTGGTTTCCACGCGTTTTTCTTCCTAGCAAAATGTGCTACAACTGATGGAAGTGTAAAACAGTTTGCTAATAATTGATCGTTGTCTTCCCCCCCAGAACTCTGGGGAGAAAATTCACTAGCTAGTTGTTTCATTTGATTATGCAGCTCTTCAGTACGGTACAATTCTCCGTTGGGCCTTACAAACTGATCAAATCTACATTCTTCGTCTGAAGTACTATGAAATAGCCACACTGACACAGAATCGTTTTTACTCAAATGGTAAATAGCATCAAATAATTTCTGCTCTGAAAAAAACTCTTCGGTTCCAAACAGATATTTTACGGTTCTATCCCGTGGGAATATTGTTACTGCAGATGACCACGCGTGTGCATTATGATCAATAATTTCAATGGGAGCTCCCTGTGATTTATATTTCGATTTGTATAATACTTCTCCGGTGGTTGTCCTTACCGATATTGGAAATCTCAATGATGTTTCTAATTTGGCTATATCTTGAATTGTTGCCCCATGCTGTTTCACTGTCAGTTCCCACTCGGTTATTTTTTTTCGTCTTAGATCAGTTAGTTTATTTCCCCGGGACGCATTTGTGAAGTGTTCTATTATTCGTGTTGCTACACAATTGAGCCCTGTCGAATATTTCATGGGTGCTAGTTTTGAAATATCAGGTTTTTCATTGAGCGGATATATCCCGTAAACAACTACTGTGACAGGATAAGATCTTTCGTAGTAGGGTTTATCAAGTCCAGTCAAAATTCCTGGTTTTGAATCCTGAGTCACAGTGACAGTTTTTTTGTCCTTAAGAATAGGCTCGTATTTGTCCCTAATTATCCATTTTCCATTATCATGGATAAGGAATTTTATTCGAAAAAAATTTCTTTCTTCCCCAAGACGTGAGATTATCACTGCTGCTTTTTCATCATTCATGGTAGCGTCAACAACACCATCAATTCGAAATGTTGACCAACAATGAGCTGCCCCATCACGCTTGAATTCATTAAAACAGTCTCTGATTTTACTAATCAAGGTTCTATCAAGAATTTTATTCTTTGGTGTATCAGAAACTCTATCAAGATTGAATTGAACACTTTTCCAGGGCTTAATTTTCGATAATCTCTCGAACTCCTCCATACTATAATTAAAACAAGCATTTAAATGAAAGATTTAAGTATAATGAATCATTGCAAATGGCTTATGATTGGATCAGTGACACCGTGTAACAAATCATGCAGAAATGAATTCTGTTGGTATCATATGCAAAGCTTTCGTCGTGGAAGCCGAGGTCCGTTACCCTGTATTCAATGTGGGGTTGGGGTCGGGGGGGGGGGGTCGCAATTATGCATTATGTGCGGCGGAAAACGATACAGGGAACTAAAACGCTATTATGATAAAAAAATAAAAAATACTGCCATTGACCCCAACGATGACAAAATAATAAAGACTGCTCAAGATTATATACAGAGACTTATAATTAAACCAAACAATGAATTAGAAAAATAGTGTTATTATACAAATGAACCAAGAATTCAGACCTCACCCCTCCGTGCTTGTTAATTATGAAGCATTCCGTAATGGTATTATCAGAAAATTCTATTTTCGTATGTCAAAATACAGTACACGCGTACCGTCTATAACACCAAGGGAGACCACTCTTAAATGATAAGAACCAAGGGAGTTATCATTGTGATTTAGCGGCTTTGTATTTCTTTTTAGGAAAAGATATATTTTCTTTTTTTTTAGGGTTTAAGTCAAATATTCTGTGTTACGTGCGATTAATGCGTATTTCATAACATAGGATGTGATCCGGAGATACAGGCGTTATAGGATAACACACGTGTATACTTTCTCCCTTAGATTGTGTTAACTTGTTTAATGGGTATTGTGATTCAGCGCTGGGCATTGTTTTGTAAAAAAAGACATGTTTTCAAACAATTATATTCTTTGTTCTAGTGTTTAAGTCAAATATTCTGTCTCATTTAAATACTGTGAAACACCATTAATAAGTAATTCAAGAAAATAAAATAGCATACTTGCGGATTGATGTATTAATTTCCTTTATATACCATATGAATAGTTACAACATATATACGTTAAAAAACGTTATTCTTTATAGACGTGAACAGTGGTCTAACGGTATCGTGTTTGGCTTGTAAACCCAGACAATTATTCTTCACATGTTCGCACCCCATAGCAGACAATTGTCTGATGGTGAAACGGTTGGATGTTTTTTTTTTCTATTTAATTGAGGGGAGAAAGGCGCCCCCTCTGTGTTTTTTACATTCACATAACATGCAAACCCATGCTATCAAATTCATGGTAGCGGTGGGTTGTCGGTTTTTGACAACTTACGCAACCATGAATTTGATTTCATGGGTTGCATGTTGAATGTGTAAACACATTAATGCCCTAAAATAAATAACATCCATGGATGTAATTAGCTCTCCGTCACATTTGGGTAGCCCCGTATGGTGTTCAAAATGAATTACCGGCCAAAAAAAGGTTTGGATGCACATTGGGTAACCCCAGAATGAATTATAGGCTAATAGAAACGGTCATAGGGTCATATCTCAAAGAGCAAAAACAAAAAAAAAACATTCTGATATAAAACAGAAACAGAAAAATGCTCTAACAAAGGACCCTATGAAAGACACAAAGGCCTAACAAGGGACCCAATGAATGCAAATAGAACCAAAACGCGGCCTATATCAAGGGGGCCAAATGACTGATAATCGCTCATCATGGTTGATATTTATTTTTGTCTGCATTTATATTTATATATACAGAATTAATTTTAAAAAATATATTTATATATACAGAATTAATTTTAAAAAAGATATTTATATATACAGACTGAATTTTTAAAAAAGATATTTATATATACAGACTGAATTTTAAAAAAAGATATTTATATATACAGACTGAATTTTAAAAAAATATATTTATATATACAGACTGAATTTTTAAAAAAGATATTTATATATACAGAATTAATTTTAAAAAATATATTTATATATACAGAATTAATTTTAAAAAAGATATTTATATATACAGACTGAATTTTTAAAAAAGATATTTATATATACAGACTGAATTTTTAAAAAAGATATTTATATATACAGACTGAATTTTTAAAAAAGATATTTATATATACAGAATTAATTTTAAAAAATATATTTATATATACAGAATTAATTTTAAAAAAGATATTTATATATACAGACTGAATTTTTAAAAAAGATATTTATATATACAGACTGAATTTTTAAAAATATTAACGGCTCTTTTATTTTTGAAAAATGAATTAGAAATATGTGTTATCATATATGAATTCTGAAATTATGAATAGCATCATAGTTGAAATTGCAAAATTGAAAAATCAGAATATTAGATTGTCAGATGGGTTAAATCCTGATCAAATAAAGTCGGATTTTCAGGATATAGAATACGGAGTTAGCACTAACAAGTATATGTTGCCAAAGAAATATGCACTCATCAAAAAAATTCAAAATTCTATTCGAGACTCTCTTGCATTTTCCAGTGAAGTAGATGTGTTTGTTCCGTTATATACTATCGTGGAAGGAATACGAAAAGAATTGGGTAACGAATATGAATTGAAAAAGGAAGTTAATTCTAAAATTAGAAACTTACGAGCGTTAATTCAAGAAAATGAACTATTTTAATTGACCGGCCCCCTCAAAAGATTTTGTCAGACAGTAAAATCTCCTTGAGATTTTCATTTTTTTGTTGTCATTTTTGATTGAATCAGTGAAAATATTTCACACTGCGAAAATAAAATAGAATCCTAACAGCTTTGAAAGTTCTTTTAAGAACTTTTCTCTATGGAAAATGCAATGCAAAATCGACTACTTGACCCTACGAGGTTTTTTGATGAAAATCGATGAAAAATGACCAAACATCACTGAAAACAGGCAAAAATTGATGAAAAATGGCTAAAAATCATCAAAAATGAGTTTTAACAGCTTTTCCTTATGGAAAATCCCATGTAAAATCGACTACTTGACTGTAAAATCTCTTTGAGATTTTCAACTGAAAACCACCAAAATGGCACCAAAACAGGCAAAATCAATGGATAAAAAATAAAAATATTTCACAGCAATAAAAAATTGGACCGTTAAGGATGGAATCATCGATGGGAAAAATTGTTTTACAATTGAAAAATGGTTTCTGATTTCAAATAATGGTCAATGAAGCATTAACGACCCGATTGGCTCGTGAGCGACTAGATGCAATTAAGAAATTTATACCAATTCGCGACTCTGTAAGAAATAAACTGCAACAACGACAGAGTCTTCAGACTGATTTTGCTCTGGGGTCTGAAGAGTTGTTTAAACCAGTAACCACAGCAACGAAGGGGGTAGAGCGTGCTTTACTGGGAGATAGTCCCGAGACGGGGAAATCTGTTATTGGTGAACTTGAAAAACTAGCAGCGAAAACTGAACAAACTGAAAAAACTGATCCGAAAAAAACGACTGTTTCTCTGTTGAATAAATTTACTGATCATGCTAAAATATTAATAAAAAAACCTAGTTTAGTAAAATCAAAGGATTATCAAGCCTTTGGTAATTTTGCTGCTCAAAGCTATAATTCAAAAAAAGATTTTTTAAAGGACGAGTATAAAAATGATAGAATATCAAGTAATGATTGGTTCGATTATTTGTATAAACTAAATAAAGGGATTGGTCGTTTGAATAAGGATGAGATAGGATACAAGGAATTTAAAAAGGGAATTAGTAATTATAAAAGAGAACAAATAGAAGAGCGACAACGAGAAATAGAAGAACGGCAAGAACTAAAACGTCAAACACCAACACGTAGACAAACAAGAAGACAAAAAAAACAACAACTACCACCTGATGATGATGATTTAGAAGAACGACGTCAAACACCAACACGGAGACAAAAAAACAACAACTACCACCTGATGATGATGATGATGATACTCTTGATTATTTACAAACCACGGATACAGACAAACTAGATGAAGCAGCTGGCTATAGCGGAAGTGGATTAGGAAATCCAAGGATTGGAAACATTTGTCCTGATAGTGTTATCAATGATATATCACGATTAGATGTTCTTGTAGGAGGGTTCCGAGCTGGAAATAACTCTCCAGAAATAATTAATGAAGCAGCTGATATTTGTAGACGATTATTTGCCGGTGGTATCATGGATATCAAAACCTATCGAGATTTCATTGACGAGTTAGCAAATGGGTATCATAGTGATTAAATAACAATTGAAAACACTATTGTTTTTATAATAATGATCATCCATTACAATCATGATAAACCAACCCTCGTCTATGTAGTTAATTCACGGTTTCCAGTTTATAGAGCATACTACGGAGATGGCCTCGGCAAGACCATTTTAGGATTCTTTTCAAGAACGGCCCCAAAAGTGATGCCGTTAGCTAAACAACTTGGAATGAAAGCCATTGATGTTATTCGTGATAAGGGTATTAGTACTGTTGGAGATCTTGCCGGGAAAGCGTTTTCAACTGCGAAGGATAAAATAACATCATTAGTGGGGCGAAAAAAGAAACCGTTACCGTCTACAGAAGAAATGCCTGCAAGTGTTAGTAAAATTATAAATAACGCAGTAGATGAAAAACTAGCGTCGATGGTAAATCAAGGAGACCAAAGCAATATTGCAAATATGATAGCGGGAAGTGGCTTTAGAAAACCACGACGAAAACGCTAGCGTTTTTCACGATGAAATGGAAAATCCGATTTAGACTCTGATAAATAGAATAAAATGTTCAAAAAATCATCTGATCCAGCATTTGATATAGACGCCCCAGTGCGTAAAGATGATTCTGTACGCGATTATCAATTTTATTCTTATCACGCAGTACAACCAGATCTCCGATCGCGAATTGAACTTCAAGTTCATGATACCAGTAAATATTTTCTACCGTGTGAGGCATTTATTGAAGTAGAAGGAGAACTTGTAACAAATGTTGCAGCTGATACCCCATATGACAATAACTCAAATGTCCGAGTTGGTTTTGTTAATAACGGCATCATGGCGTTATTTGAAAGCGCTAGATATCTCATTGATGGAAAAGAAATTGAATCCATTGACCGTGAAGTTGATATGGCCACAACAATCATAGGGTTAGCAAGATATTCTGATGATTATACAAGATCAGCGGGTCCATCTATGATGTTTGCAAAGGATACCTCTGATACCGCTGATCACCTTCAATTCATTAAAGTGTTAACAGCACAGGGTACTGCAGAAGCCAATCAACAAGAAGCAGCTAATCCAGAACGTCGAATTAGACCCGGAGCTGCGTTTGATATTCTCGGAGGCGTTAATGGTAATCTCAATTTAGGATTTGCAACACGTGTAGCAACGTTGCATGGGCAGCGTCGACGATTTTCATGTGCGATTCCACTGCATCATATATTTGGATTCTGTAGAAATGTTAGAAAAGTTATTTATGGAGCCAAACACACAATAGCGCTTGTACGAAAGGGTACTGATGATGATTCAATCTGGCGTAATGCTGGGGTTGCTGCCGGTAAAGTCATTTTAACAAAACTATCATTATGGATGCCAGTGTTAACTCCATCAATCACAGACGAACAGCGACTACTATCATTTATGGACCAAGGAGGAAAGTCGTTGTTAAGTTGGTTATCAGTGACCACGGATATTAAACAAGACAGTGTTGATGGTGCATTCACATGGCACCTGGCATCAAAACAAGGAGTTTCAGCTCCACGTCATATATTTATTGCGTTACAGAATGCTGCGCGAGTTGGTAATCAAGAACGAAGTCATATGATATTTGATCAGTTAGGTGTTAGTGAAGTCTCGCTGAGAATAAACGGACAGCAGGAACCATCCGAGGATATACAACTTGATTACGGTCAGAATCATATTGCACGTGTCTATCATAACCTGTTGTCATTTATGGCACGTGATCAAAATGTGGATACCGGTTTGCAAATATCACAATTGGATTTTAAAAGCCTCTATCCGATTTATTACTTTTCATTGGAACATCTTGATTTGATGAGACAATCTGTCGTTGATATACACTTTAGAGCCCGTGTAACCCGTCCGACTGGTCCACCAGTTGGTGGGGTACCTACTATCCTTATCCCGAATTATAGAGCAGTTGCTGTCATTCTTAGTGATAAATCAATGTTACTTGAAGGTGTTGGTGGAAGAATGAGAGTGGTAGATGCACCAGTAGAAAATCTTTGAACGATTTTTCATTGAATTAGAATCAATCAATTATATATAATGTCATATAGTGTTATTAGTGTTACGTTAACTCCTGGTCAAATCAAAAAATTGCAATCAGAATCGGCTAAAAAATGTGGAACCACAATCACGTTGAAACCTAATCAAATGACGGGTGGTGAAAATAAATTATCGCTGACAACTCGTCAGGTGAAACATTTCAATGATGCTTTCAAGGATAAAAAGGGAGTTCAGATTACTCTTTCTGCGGCTGCTATTAAAAATATGATGAAAACAGGTGGTATATTTCCATTGTTAGCTGCAATACCAGCATTGATTGCAGCAGCAGCCCCAGCGGTGGCTAAAGCAGCAGCGTTAGGAGCCGTTGGTACTGCAGCAGGAATGGCGTTGAAAAAGGCAGCTGGACAAGGATATAAAAAAAAGAGACGATCCGTTCAAGGATTGGGTCTAAGACTACCAGGAACCCCGTATTCGTGGTACAGCGGAAAAGGTCTAAGACTACCAGGGACCCCGTATTCATGGTACAGCGGGAGATCCGTTCACGGATCAGGCCTGAGACTACCAGGAACGGTTTATTAATTGAGGAACCTATGGTTCCCAAATCTTCGATGATTCCAATGTCCAATTTTGATTTAATGGATGCTGCTAAAAAACTAGCGATTAAACATTTCAGAGGTGTTTTTATGAAAGATCAATTACCACATCAACCAAACAAAACTGAAACAGGTATTATTAATCTCGATAACAGCACCGGACCTGGAACTCACTGGGTTGCATATGCTATTGATCCACGTGGGATTGTCTATTTTGATTCATATGGATTAGCCCCACCAAAAGAGTTTATGCGGTATATAAAAACCCTTCCAATGAAGACTTGGTATTCTACGCTACCAACACAACAAATCAATGACCCACCAATATGCGGCAGTGAAGTATTAAATGTCCTTGACGCTATTTCTAACTCCTTGGGTAACCCAAGGGGAAAACCACCACACATTGTCGTAAATGACTACACTAGTAATCGCTTTTTAGAGAGAGATATATAAAATATCATGATTGATATTTGGGGAAGACCTCTGAAACCCAAACCCGATGACACTGCAACTCCTGATTCTATCAAGGATATAACAAAAAAAATTAAAGATGAAATAGCTGAGACGTTGAATTTAGAAAGTGTTGAACCCAATGAAATAGTTGTATTTCAGGACAAACAGGGTAAATTGAAATCTAGTAATATCTCTCTGGATGATATTTTAGTTAAACAACAAAATGCAATCGAGAACACAGTTGCGTTATTTTCCGATCAGGGTAAACTCAAACCAGGTGTACTCGTTTCGACGATTACAGATCGATTAAAAACTCTCAACGACGAGTTAAACAATTCTGTGGTTGTACTAGCAACACTTGAATCTAGAATTGAAGAACACATAAAACAGTTTATATCATTTCGTAGAAATATCATTGATAAATTTATTGGAACCCCGTTAGATAAAATTGAACTAAAACTCCCTGATATTAAAAAATCCATCGATGAGACGAAAACTTTCATCGAAGACATCAAAGGGGATGCAACGAGGATGATAACCGCCATTGAAAAAACAAAAATTCCTCATGAGAAAACCAACAACTTAGTATACACGATCCAACACGGATCATTTGAGTGGACACCTACAAACAACACATTAGATATCACTGCAACCGTTAAGGGTATTTATCGATTAACACTAGTAACACCATTATCTCAATTTAATATTTCATCGTCCAGTTCATCCGGGGTCAATAATACAATTTCAACGATCATCGACAAGAATACAACTGAAAAGTTTACAATCGCATCTACTGATAAAAATTTGGTTAGGGTCTCAACAACGTGGTATGTGGAATTCGTAGCGGATTTAAGTAAATCGTAATTGAAAACGCTAGCGTATTTAAAATAAAAATGATTTCATCATCGCAATATCGCTATGATCAGGTCAGAGAGTATCAAACTAGACTCAAAACCTTGTCTGAGGAGTATGAATTGAAAATTAAAAAATATCGCAGGAGAATTACCGCAATTGATGTTACTGTGTACGCTGTGAGTGGTGTAATCACCGGAGCCGGTATTATACTGTCTTCAGTGACAATGATGGCCCCGATAGCTGTTCCAATTTGCATTTCTGCGGCAACAACAATCGCTGGAATAATTTCAATAATCACAAAAAAAATATCCTCATGCAGCCAACGGAAACTACAAGACTACATAATTCAATTTCATGTTGTGTCTACTGCATACTCGCAATTATCCTCATTGATATCGTCATCGCTCGATGATACAATTATATCAGAGAGTGAGTTTTCAGCGATGGTAGATATATATGATTCTGCGATGTCAAAATTAGAAATACAACATGAGTATAATAACAATGACAACACAGATGGAATTACTTCAACAAATAGTGGAGAACACAAAACCAGTACAAACAAGCATGATCTCAATAACCTCAACGAATCCAGAATTCAGTGTGAATTTCCCCTCTCCGGTCCCAGTGAAGGAGATAGCGCTAGCAAAACTACGAGTATACCACAGTTGGCCAAATATTAGGTCAAAATCATTTGGTGGTCAACAACCCAATAATTCACTGGTATTTGCAAATAAGAATAAACCCGATGGCACCCCAGACTGGAATGTTGTTTCCATACCAACCGGATCATATCAAATTGAACAAATCAATAATGAATTCGCGCGTAGAATAAAATCGATTACTGGAGTAGAGTCAAAAATCGCTATAACAGTTCATGAACCAACACTATCATCTGCCATTGAAATAAACTCAGAAGAATACGTCGTAGATATCTATCAAAGCTCAATAAGAACAGTACTAGGATGGCCTGAATTACCACCCGGTGGAAAAACCGTTAAATTACCAGAACCACAAAAAACTGATTATATCACCGACAGGACAAAATCTGATAATCCAGTAAAAAGTTATAAAGAATACAAGGAATTGATAGTTTTCACTGTAGTGAAAAAGTACAACAACCCAATATATCACGCAACTCGACAAGATATCATCGATGAAAATTTCACAGCAATGAATAATGATTTTTCGCTGCTGTTAATATCTCTTAAATCTGGCTCTCTCACCCGAGATGAATTTATCAGCGTCGTAGAAACATGCAACAAAATCATCAATGACATGGAAACATTTCATTTGCAAATCATTCAAGTGGTATTAGGTGACAGTAATCCTATAACGAGAACAGAATTTGCAACGAAGTATAATATACGCGTAGAAGATATTCATGCGTTCAAACTACCAGGGTATAATATCTTAGAACTACAAAAATCTCTCAGTGATGCCATCGATGATGGTTTTAAAATAATTCATGATGCATGGAAAAAAACAATAAAAATCCTGACCCATAATAATGACCCAGATGGTGGTGGCAGGCATATTGCTCCGTTCAATGTGAATATTTCAACGGTGATTGCGCTCAATTTAGTATGTGATGTGATCGAAGGAAGCTATCAAATAAATTTAGAACGATCAAATCAAGCTCAGCAGGGATATATTTTGTATTCATTTGCACCAACAGCTCCTCCAGGGTTTTTAATAATTGAGTCCCCGGTGAATCCAGTCTATATGCGATGTCATAATAATTCATTAACCAGAATTAATTTCAAACTCACTGACCAGTCTAATAATCTGATTGATTTACAAGAGGAGGTTTTACAAATTAGTCTATTTGTGAAATCGTAGTGATTTTCGTCCCCCAGACAAGGTCTGGAACACGATATCGTATCGGACTTGATCAAATATTCGGTTAACCCCAACTGAAAGTTCTAGCAGCAGAGGGGGTGAGTGACAACGACGTTGCGACGCGAATGTTTTCAGACAAGGGTCAGAGACTTATTTTTTCGCGAGAAGGGTCCAGTGTTATTTTGGAGGGGGTATAATCAAAAATAAAAACAAAAAAAAGTTGTCTGATTCGCCCCCTCTGCTGCTAAATTAGTCAAGTAAATAATGATGATATATTCAATAATATTTATTCTAATTGAATCAGGCAACTACAAATATTTGAAAGCCATGAAAATGTTATCCTTAACCAACCCAAATACTGCTGCTGCTACTACTATTACTTCTACTAAGACGACGACTTCCATTGGATATTGTGATGTCTTTGACGTGTATTATTTCTAAACTGTTTACCACTGCATTGGCAACATTTATGTGTACCTTCATATCAAACAAGTACATGATAACAACTTCTTGATATAAAAATTATGTTGGGTCCTAACTATGGTACTGCTATGATGGCGCCTAACTTTAGTACACTTATGTTGGGGCCTAACTTTTGTACACTTATGTTGGGGCCTAACTTTAGTACACTTATGTTGGGGCCTAACTTAAGTACACTTATGTTGGCGCCTAACTTTAGTACACTTATGTTGTGGCCCTAGCTGTTGTAATGTTTGCGGTCTTTAAAGTTAATCAATAAATAAGAAAGAATACCCAGATAGTACAATGCATTGATATGAAATATGCTATTTATTCCCAGCTATAATAACCCATGATTTTTTCCTTTTAAAAATATTATTGTAAGTAAGAAGAAAATCATCAGCAGTCACAAATGCATTGAATACATACTCGTATTTCAACTGTGCAGTATTATGCCACTTATTAAATAAGGATTTATTATATAAGGTTTTAAATCCGTGTATGGAATTTCAAAATTAGATGTTTGAAGAGATAAGGCTATGTTAGCAACTCGGTCTGCTTTTCATAATATATTTAATACCGATATGGCTGGGTATGTATATTATATTGTGAGAGGTACTAAAAGCTCGGTACGTTTGATGATAATATTGATTAGTAAGGGGATTTACAGCTTCATATTGTTTACTGAAGTTCTGATAGTGAATCGGAGATGTTGATTGAGTTTAAAATTCGTTGTTTTCGATATACTTCAGTGCAAGGTTTATTGCCCTGATCTCGGATGAAAATATGGATGCTCCATCTGTCAAGCGAATTTTTGTATTGTGATTAGTACTTGTTAAAGCTGCAGCAGCCATATCTGCATCCCTTAGCCTATCAGTGTGAATTCTTGTGTAGTTTTTTGTTAAATTCGCTCAGCAGTTCCTTATACGAGTAATGAAACATTAAAGGATTGGCCTCTTATGTGTTTCCGTCTTGTAACTATTTCAAGTAACAGATGACTTTTGCGAACGGAGGACTTCTTGATTTTTGAAAAGTCAGTTTTGCATTGTCAAGGATAGATGATATTCGAATGCCCAAAGGGTAGGTATGCCGTTTGTTTTGTTGTTGGTATAACGTTTTGTATTTGTGTTTGAAAACAGTCGTAAAAGGTTCAAAGGGTTGAAACGTAATTTGAGGGCATATGGTTTAGATAATATAATAAATGTGGAGTATGCGCATTTGTATATAGCTTCCCATTTTAAGGATTTCTTAGATTTTTTTGATTACTTGCTTGATTATGGGAAGATGGTGCTGGGAATATAGTCATCACTCCTCAGACCGAAATAATTAGCCAGTTACTAGGGAAAAAAGGCAAGGAATAAAGTGTTAGTGAGTTTCTATGATGTCCATAAAAGAAAAGGGACTGTTCCGTCGTTCCCTCCCAGTGAATATGTCCGGAATAACGAGTTTTCAGGATAATTTAAATCATGCAAATTTTTTATTTTACGATATCATCACACCGTATGTATGTATGTATGTATGTATGTATGTATGTATGTATGTATGTATGTATGTATGTATGTATGTATGTATGTATGTATGTATGTATGTATGTATGCATGTATATATATATATATATGTGTGTGTGTGTGTGTGTGTGTGTGTGTGTGTGTGGTACCATTTGATGATCCCTTCTTCCAAACAAGAAATCGCCACTTACCTGTGACCAATATTACGTAACTGCCTTTTTCAAAAATAAACCGCGCGTCTCTAGTTTATGGCTATGTCAATTAACTGGCTGGCTACATATTGCCGGCGAGAAATTATAGCTTCAGGGTCTAACACTAACATACCCATGTTACAATCTGGTTAATTCTACTACATGGCAAGTTCCCTGTATTAGGTGGCTGAGTTTTATAGTTCCACGGCATGAAATGTGTGCGGTAAGTTACGTAAAGTTACTGAAGAGGAATCATGCAGTTATGTGGCTGGCAGACAATTTGGAAGTTGTGGAATTTGTGGTGTTGTATTAATTAGAGTAAAAGTATGTATAGGTTAGACACATAGGACTTTCCATTTACAACAGTAGTTGCAACAGAAGTCTTTGGATTCGAGGAGAATCTTATGACTCTCAATGGGAGTCGCGCCAGAGTTTGACATCGCTCGGCCAAGAAACCACTTTGGTTGTTATAACAGTATTTATTTATAATGTGACAGAGGGTGGCTCATCCACTTCAGCTGAAAAGGCTTTCACATGGGGATACCCTAAATGCTCACAGAGCAAGTCGTATGGCATTGTGGTGAATTTGGTAATGATCTTTAAGTATGACATTCTAACTGAACCGTATACGACATAATACTAGTCGAGACTAGATTGAATCAAGGTTCTATTTAGGTATAGCACCACTTTATTATTAGCGCCCCAGTTAGTGTGTGCTACTACTTGGAGTAACTCGAGATTTTCAAGCATTAGGCTTTCGTGCTATATGTGTGTGGAATGAGTGTGAGTTTTCTAAAAGCATTGTATTCTCAACAACTGGTACAGATGTTCCGTCCATCCTGAGTTTAGGATCGTCATGACGTGTTCGTAACTGACCGAAACGTAAATGACATAATCATGTTTATTTTGTTCTCGATTTTGAGATTTTGAAAACATTGGCATTGGCCAAATTTTGAATACTGTTTAAATTTTGTTGCAGTTGTCTTTCAATTGTATGCTTCGATCGATGACATATTCGGAAATTATTAACATACGGGAACCATAACGGGAGCCAACCACTGTACTGCCTTTAATTTTGATGTTGAGAAAAGGTATAAATAAAATACTCAAAGTTGCGCTAACTTGTAATGACCTTCCAGAGGTCAAGATAGCGTAGGTGACGTGGTCTTAAAATGACGAAGTCAATAAATGTGACAAAATCACTAAAATTGTAAATAGCCCGCTACAACAAATTAACAGCTGCTTCGCTAGGCGCTCAGCATTAAGAGGTTAGTGTTATGACAGATTGGCCTGGTGCCAGGATAATGTTACTGAGTGGGACACAGGGCCGGACCTATGTTTTAGAGGGGGGGGGGGGCAAACTTGTTATTGGGTTAAGCGAAGGCGCGAAGCGTCGAGCCTTCTAGGGGCGTCTGGGGGCATGCCCCCCCCGGAATTTTTTTTTCAAGGATGCAAAATGGTGCAATCTGGTGCTATCTGAACCTTGAAAAAGGGATCTAACAAAAGTGACTAAAAACTGCAATGTTTTAAAAACGATAAAAAAAAAAGAAATTAAAAAAAAAAGAAATTAAAAAAAAATTAAAAAATTCGGAACCCCCTTTGCGTCTTTTATCAAAAGCAGTGAATATTTTTTAAGGGGGGGGGGGGCGAGCTCCCTGGGCCCCTATAGCAGGTCCGGCCCTGGGACATGATGCTACATGTCTGTAGCATGATGCTCCAGTGTTAGGCACCACTATAAAATGCCACGCTGAAGACATGCCTGAAACATAGTTAAAACTACGTTACAAATCCAAATCATACACACATTCAGACATATGAGCCATCTTTAAATGTATCACCAATGCCATCAATGGGACCAGCCAATAAAAGTCGAAATTTCGTCAATTAAAGATGATGATTTCCTCATTATTTATCCGCTAATCAGTTTTAGTTAAATTCAAAAGCATCGTTGGATTTTACGAGTAACTAGCTATAAACTGTCATGCTTAATTGTGAAAAGGGTTAGAGTCAAATGAAGGTTTTAACTGATTAGAAATATGGTTTTGCCCCTTGTGTTCCAATTATAAATGGTCAATCATTACATCAGATCCATTTGCACGAGGTGAAAATTATGTTTTTATTCGACAGGTAATTGTTTAGTAGAAACCGTTTATTTCGAATGAAAATCCTTCTTAATCTTTCATTATCCTAAGAGTTTATTATCATTTCAAGAGGAAGCTGGGCAAGCTGGCATTAAGTCGTTTTTAGTAATGCTTACTAAGAGATAACCAAAACATAAAATACAAATATAGATACTGCCAAGAAACGTCAGCAGTATATTTATGTATTTTCTGTAATATTTTCTTTAATAGTTAGAGTATATTATAAACACCAAATATATGTTGATAGATTTCCAATATACCTGCCGATGACGTCAGCTGGAAAAGCTCTCGTAGCCATGCGAAATTTACGACACCTTACTTCAGCGTATTGATGTGAACATTAAAAGAAAAGAAAAAAAAGATCTACAAAATTTGCATTTCTGACGCAAATCTACAAGAGATATACGAGATATAAAACAAACATAAAAAAACTCTTCTGTCCCGAGTTAGATCACCAACTCTGGTACGTCGAATGTAAAGTGGTAACCCACCATTGATAGAGAGGTAACACTGCCCGCCGCTGAGCTCTGCACCACATCAGCATATGAGATATGAAGAATTCTTAATATCAATCTTGAGAATTCTTTTTTTAAAAAAAAGAATCGACGTAAAATACAAAATTGCAATTAAAATCAAATAATGATAGTGGTCCATATCAATTCAAATTTCTTTGATGACCAGATATTTCAGCGATGATCATTTATTCAAGACATTATATATGTTTTACGATCTCAGCAAGGCATATAAGCTGCACTTTCAACTCATTACATGAAAATTGTATGCCGATGAGCAGACACGTTTCAAAATAAGTGTGAAAGTTTTACAGTGACATTTATTATATATCAAAAACATATCCACCGGTCACGTACCAACTTCATAATCACCTACACGTGAATCCCCAATAACCTCTTTCGTCAGACCGATGTTGAACCATGAACACATTCGGCTGTATATCTCTGGTAAGTAGCATTTTCTGATGCTATGTTTGTTTAAAAATAATTAAAATTAGCATATATTTTTAAAAAAGCACCAACTTGAATGATCGGATAAAGGAATTTATCTTTCACTCTCCTGGATTTAAAATGCTCTAAAATATAAAAATTACAAACTATTTATAAGTGTGACAAATTGTATATCAGCCTTCCATACACACTATCTCCGGCTTGTTTTGTTTTAATAGTTGTCTTGTTCAGCGTCCGTGAAAATAGCCAAACTGGGTCTGTTTTTGTCATGGGGGACAGATATATATATATATATATATATATATATATATATATATATATATATATATATATATATATATATATATATATATATATATATATATATATATATATATATATATTATATATATATATATATATACATACATATATATATATATATATATATATATATATATATATATATATATATATATATATATATATATATATATATATATATATATATATATATATATATATATATATATATATATATATATATATATATATATATCAGAGATTTTTCCGGGTATAGCGTGCCGAATAAGGACCAGAAGGGTAAAGATTTGAGTTCTGCCAGACCATGTCCGGAAGTCATGGTTGCCATAGTTTGTCTGTGGTGAAAACACTTTACTCTAATTTTTCAAACACGATATAACGATGTATTTGTTGATCTAGAGTTAAACATCAATCAGTAAAGCAACCGACTATCCAGTATAAAGCCCCCCCCCCCCTGCATAGTTCCATGTAAACCATTGTGTTATACAGTTGTGTATTCAAATGTCACAACACCGAGCAGAGTATCATTATTTGTAGAGGTAAGAAAATACACATGCATGTAAATTTAGCTTAGACTTTCTCTGTATTTTACTGGTACATATGAATAGTGAATAAATAGAATAAGAATAAATATCAATCAATACAGTAAGACAGACGAAGCAGCAGAAAGCAAGTATATAAATAATGAAAATATATTACATCACTGAAATGTTTGCAATTTTATCATTTTCTCATATATAAATTTCCTACTGTTTATAATCAAGTTATACGTTCATACAAGTCAATGTATGAATATTAATTTATTTTCTTGACTGTTACTGGAATGTTTTAAACAGTTGTTTCTGTTCGTTTTTTGTTTCAGGTACTTTGCCTGCAGATCTGCCTTTGGTGGTCGGATGGTGCTGACTTATGCTCAGTAAGTTCTCACATTCCAATGAGAGAGAGAGAGAGAGAGAGAGAGAGAGAGAGAGAGAGAGAGAGAGAGAGAGAGAGAGAGACAGACAGACAGACAGACAGAGAGAGAGAGAGAGAGAGAGAGAGAGAGAGAGAGAGAGAGAGAGAGAGAGAGAAACTGCTGGATGGATGACGATTAAATAAATAGATGTATTATTTTAGTCAGTATAATGTGAACATATAATGTTTACCTACCAGTACGACGTGATCTATAATGTCTATCTACCAGTATGGCGTGGTCATGTAGTCAGTATATAATGTCTACTTATTAGCGTGTGTAATAATTTAGTCAGTATATAATGTCTACCTACCAGTATGATGTGATCACATAGTCCGTATATAATGTATATCTACCAGTACGACGTGATCAAGTAGTCAGTATATAATGTTTACATAACGTATGATGTGATTATGTCGTCAGTATATAAAGTCTACCTACCAGTAAGTATGATGTGATTATGTAGTCAGTATATAATGTCTACTTACATGTATGATGTGATTATGTAGTCAGTATATAATGTCTACTTACATGTATGATGTGATTATGTAGTCAGTATATAATGTCTACTTATTAGCGTGTGTAATAATTTAGTCAGTATATAATGTCTACTTACATGATGATGTGATTATGTAGTCAGTATATAATGTCTACATAACGTATGATGTGATTATGTCGTCAGTATATAAAGTCTACCTACCAGTAAGTATGATGTGATTATGTAGTCAGTATATAATGTCTACTTACATGTACGACGTGATCATGTAGTCAGTATATAATGTCTACTTATTAGCGTGTGTAATAATTTAGTCAGTATATAATGTCTACTTACATGATGATGTGATTATGTAGTCAGTATATAATGTCTACTTATTAGCGTGTGTAATAATTTAGTCAGTATATAATGTCTACGTACCAGTACGACGTGATCATTTTGTCCGGTTATAACGCTTACCTACCAGTATGGTATGATCATGTAGTCAGTGTATAATGTCTACCTACCAGTACGACGTGATCATGTTGTCAATATTTAATGTCTGCTTATCAGTGTGTGCGATCATGTAGTCAGCATATAATGTCTACGTACCAGTGTGTGGGATCATGTAGTCATCATATATTGTCTACCTACCAGTACGACATGATCATGTAGTCAACATCTAGTGTCTACTTATCAGCGTGTACGATCATGTAGTCAGCGTATAATGTATACGTACCACGTGTGATCATCTACCTACCCACATGGATGTAATGGTCTGAAACAAGTCCCAAAATCATTATTGTTTCTTACGTTTTCATTCATTTCAATTATTATAACAAAATATGGTTTCTCTCACCCTGGTGTCAAAAGATTGTAAATTATTTTTCCATCTTTTTTTCACCTGCAAAGAACTTGGACGAAAGCAATTTATCAACAATCGAGGAATCTCTTTGGTTTCTCAAAACAATCCACTTTATTTTCATCAAACGGAGAAAAGGATATCGGTATTTTGACCTGCTTCAAATTAAAATAACGTCTGATTTACACACGAGATTGCAAGGCATTGCTTTATATACAAATGACAGTTTCTCTTGGCATTATTCAGATTGAGTAAAAGTTCATGTCTGCTTTTTGGACCTTTTGAATACTGCACCATAATTGACGAAACTAATCTTCAACTTTGCTATTTCCGGATTTTGATCTGATATCAAAAATAGAGTTCCTTTATCATTGTTCTTTAAATAAACTGTCTTAACTATCTAGTATCAGATATTGCAGTTGTGATAAGTATCATCTTGCTAATGGTGGGGCCATGTACTCCAAGGCTGTTGAGTTATGGGCCCTGACAATATCGTGTATATATTACTTCAAAGATATTAGTGTCTAGGCATAGTTCCCTAATGCAGATCCAACACGTTGTTGATAATATGTACAGATAGGAGCCTGATAAAAATGCGTGACTGAAACTTAAGTATGTATAAAACAAATCATTTTTAATACGTCATGAAATGTCTATGAAATTATTGAATTTAGTTCATTAATTAGATATCTCCGGTTAAGGTCTAATAAAGAGGCATTGCCAACAATTGCATAAACTCTTTAAAGGTCCAATAGGGAGACTTTGGGCAACCTTAACATCACGAGTCATACTAGACAATGTCGAGAGATGAAACTATCGCTGTCCAAAACGGACTTTTTTGCGACAGATTCAGACACCCCGTTAATAAACTTGTATTATATCCCTAATACAGTTGGATCACAAGACTATTAATGTGGTTTATGCTGAAATAAATTCAAGAAAAGAGGCGGGTACTCACTAAAATAATCATATACAAACATTGTTCCTTATTCAGACATTATCACCAATGAAATCAAATGACATTGATAATTTTCCTTTCAGTTCTTGGAGTATGTTTTAAATAATAAACTCGTGCTCAAGTTTGGAAATATTCACGTCCTTTCTGTGCTGATTTGTATTTGTTATGTCATCATGGTTGCCGTCAACTAATCAAGCCATAGGTTACGAAAGCATTAATCACTAAGTCCACATAAGCTACCAATTCCATCATGATATTATTCTTGGACTCAGTGGCTACCAATTCCATCATGATAGTATTCTTGGACTCAGTGGCTATCAGTTCCATCATGATTCTTGGACTCAATGGATTCAAATTCCATCATAATAGTATTATTGGACTCATTGGCTATCAATTCCATCAGGATAAAATTCTTGGACTCAATGGCTACAAATTCCATCGTGATAGTATTCTTGGACTCATTGGCTACCAATTCCATCATGATAGTATTCTTGAACTCATTGGCTACCAGTTCTATCATGATAGTATTCTTGAACTCAGTGGCTACCAATTCTACCATCATATCATTCTTGAACTCATTGGCTACCAACTCCATCATCATAGCATTCGTGAACTCAGTGGCAACCAATTCTATAATCATAGCATTCTTGAACTCAGTAGCTACCGTTTCAACCATCAAGACATTCTTGAACTTGTATGATCAGCTTTCCAGATTTCGAAGGTGTCCCATTTTAAAACCACATTGAACAGAGGAGAAGAAATCATTATATGAAAAATACGAGTAAAGCTAAGAATAAACAATTCACACTAAACTTGGAAAGAAATGACAGGACAGACTCTTGTCTATATTTATTGGGATCTCATTTACTAACTTTTTAACACGTAACGGAAGCGCGTTCATTTTTCTAGATGTTGGGGTTTTTATTTACTCCTCATGAGAAATTGTTTATGTCAGACTATCCTTAATAAGGAGGCGCATACGTGTAAGGATTTACATTGATGATTTTCAACGCAAGTGACCGTTTCATGTGCTGTTGTTGTAGGGTTTAACGCCATTTTTCAGCACAAGACAGGCTATACCTGGCGACCAGTATACATAGGCATTCATCTGAAAAGGTATTGTAATGACTTCGGTAGCTACATTCTGCATTTGGTAGGGCTATTTGTTGTCATTAAAGTTTTAAACTCCTACCTCTAGATTTTGGTTTCAAAGCTGTTAAAATTAGGTGAAATTTAAGAAGACAGAAGATAAAGTTTATCTTTACAAGGATTCATAGAGGCCCCGAGTGGCCGAGTGGTCTAAAGCGTTTTCCGTTACGGATCACTGCAAGCTCACCTCTATCAGCGTGGGTTCGAGTCTATGAGTTGGCTAATGTAGTTATGTGAGAAAGCTTGCCAGTAGCTTCTCGTGGGTCGGTGGTTCTTTCCTAGGGTTTTTACGGGTTCTTCCTCTGCCAATAATACTGGCCGCCATGTATTGCCTATCGTGTGGTGAAAAATGGTGTTAAACTCTACAACAACAACAACAACAAGGATTCATAAGCGTGGTTATAAAAATGTCATGGTCAAAGAAACAGAATACAAGTTTTAGCATTGTTGACGATATCAATTCACATGTCTTTTTGGTTCGCATTTTAATTTTTAGATTAGTTATTATGCTCCGCATAGTGGTGATTTTCGACGTTTTTTGTATTAAAAAAAAATTTGTTCTGCTATGAGTCGACTCCAACACACGGACGAAGAGGGCATGGGAATTATGCTGTATTCCCACATCTCTAATGTCAATAACATAGGCTATTTACATTTATCGCTGTTGCATTCAACGTAATAACAGTATTAGTTATATGGCAGCCTGTATATTGTAGATTGTGTACATGAAAAACTTGCCCTGTGTTTTTTGTTTATATTTAAAATAACTGTCACATTTTGAATTTTAGGGCAAATGTGATAGGAGTCAGTTTTGCGTTCGCCATCCAAGAGAAAGAAGAATGGTTTGCAGTAAGTAGAAAATCATTGAAAAACTCTTCGGTATCCTTTACACTGGTTTTTTATCTTTCTAATTATAATGTGCGGATGCAGTAATTTGTGTATGGGAGGGGCTAGTGAAAAGGGTGTGCGAAACAACAGAAATGTTTCCAAGAGCAGAGCTGGTTTATTTTATTTTCCAGTTAGACAATTAAAAGTATACCCCTTATTGGTGTTAAAAAATAGAAGACTGGGTAACATGTTGCACATTTTAAAAATTAGAATATTTTGAATTGGCTGGTGGTAAACACACACACACACACACACACACACACACACACACACACACATACATACATACATATATATATGATCGCGCATATGTGTGTGTGCGTACGTGACATTGATATCTTTACACACACACACACACACACACACACACACACACACAGAGTCTCAATTTGCACTAGCTATTTCATTCATGTGACGATCGACGTAGCCTAGATCAACTGCCTGGAAAATGTTCAAGAGATGTTTGAGTCCAATCGACTGAGGGCGTAGAGGATACTGGTTTCAATATGGTGAATGGTGATAATGAAGACAGTTTCTAAACTCGACAAAGTAGATAGTCAACACTCTCGAAGATTTTGGAATGTGAAGGATTTTACCTTAATTACAAATCATGAAAAAGTACAATTTAACCAAGTCAATAGGTCCGAACTTCATTGTTTTGGAAATTGGGGATTTACTCTTGAAGGACATTGGGGATTTACTCTTGAAGGACATTGGGGATTTACTCTTGAAGGACATTGGGGATTTACTCTTGAAGGACATTGGGGATTTACTCTTGAAGGAAATTGGGGATTTACTCTTGAAGGACATTGGGGATTCAGCTAAAAGTTCAAAAGAAGAGTCAAGTTTTTTAAGCCATAAAATCTGCCAGTGCTTTGCAACTCAGCAGTGAATGACTTTATTTAATCGGCCGGGCATGGTAAAAGATTTGACTATTGTTTATTTACTAGAATTGCAGTTTCCTAACTAGAAATCTATGGCTACAGTATGTATATATAACACAATACTTAAATGATATGCTAGCCAAGCGTCTAAAAAGAGTACATTACAATTATTACAAAAACATAACAGCCGTAGATATATATATATATATATATATATATATATATATATATATATATATATATATATATATATATATATATATATATATATATATATATATCTATATCTATATATATATATATATATATATATATATATATATATATATATATAGCAAAATAACAATTGTAGCAATAAACTTATCACTAAAAAATACGGTTCTCAAGACATTATCGTACAGAAGCTTTACAGGAAGATATAGGCTGATGGAGAATGAATTACGGTTAATTTAAGGGACACTATTCAAACTGGATCGAATATCCATCGAATGATGTTAAGAGTACGTGATACATTTTATGGTATCATTTACTTTAGATATTTATAATGCACCCTCCTATGTTAAAAACCCTAATGCAATAACGCGATATTACAAGTATCTGGGTTATTACAATAGGGATGTGTCGTACTTAGTCTATTTACTCAGTTTTTACAACACTTGATTTGGGATTATGTTAAAACTACGTGGAATGTTTACATGTAGAAAGAAAACGTTGTATAAATATAAGCTAGATATAGTTCATGCCGTTTTCAAATGTTCATGTTGCATTATGATGCTATCCTCTCGCTGGTTGCATGTGATGGTGTCTATTTAAAAACTTTCATGAACTGTTGATTTTTGTAAAAAAAAATACTAGTTTGTTACTTTGACTTTTTGTTTTGAAGTCAATATATTGGTATTCGGTTAGTTGAATTACATTTCCCAGTGTTTTTAAATTGGGTTGTTTTGTGATTCGATGGAACTGATGATTAAACTGACCATTTGAGAGTGTATCCAACCCGACTTTGTTACAATCATGATTATTAAAAATACATTTTTGATGTGACACATTGACCTTAATATATATTTTTGCTTCGAAAAATGAAATTTATGTCATAAGTTTTCTTATGCTATGAAGATCAACATGTAACATTTAAGGGGAAACGTCATTTGCAATGAAAATAGCTTCCAAGTAAATCTGTATATTGTTGCAACTCTATTGTCATAAACTAAGGGAAAGAAAGAAGCAAAACCATCAAGGTTTGTAAAACTTAACAAATAATTTAATTATCAAGGTTGTAAATGAAAATGTGAGAGGAACGTACATCATTATGTAGTGATTCGAAACTAGTACCGGTAAAGTTCAATGAAAGGCAAGATGGCGTTGTCCAAAACTCCTTTGAACAATTCACAATAGTATAGTACCAAGTATGAGCATTTTCTATTTCCATTGGACAGTCCAAACAAATGATTTTCTTCCCGAATTATATGTAAGTACAACATAAACCACGTCTGCAGATGTACAACAGTAATGCAAGAAATGAAAATGACTCAAAAACAGAATTAATATCATTGCTCAGTTCTCACCTTATATACACGTTTTATTGCGATAATATATCACAACATACCACCACGTGACAGACATTGCTAATAATGTATTTTGAAATTTACCTCTTGTGTAACCTAGTCCAACCAATGTGAAATTACTTAATTCTTCTAGAACCGTTCACTACGCCTCATCAATGAGAAACTAACCCAAAGTCGCAATTAAGCCTTTTATTAAATTAAGATTATTATTAAGATTATTATTAGGAAATGTCGGCACTTACGTAGACATCTAGTTATAGATCCTGTGTTATATTGACGCTATTAACATACTCTGGTCAAGTAGACAAAATGTAATTAATGATAATCTGTACAACGTACAGCCATGAATAAAGATTACAATAAATTGACAAAATCATGTACCACAGAGTTGCATAAAATCTAGATAATAATCCTATAAGACATACGATTGGATAAAATATTGTATGTAAAGAGGATTAAAATGACAGAGAACAATGATTGTCCAATGACTGTGGATATGTCACAAGCAGCATATTACTATTTTCTATATCAATGCATGTTTGAAATATTCAGACAGAAATACCCAATTTTAGTTTTCAAACAATGTTTATGTCCCACCGTCACATTATCTTGACACCAGCCAAACCAGTCCTAACACTAGCATTTTAATACTGAGTGCCAATTGATGCAGCTGTTAGTACCATTTTTTATACTATGTCTTAATTATGACTCGGTCGGAGTTCAAGCCATCTAATGCTCTAAGAAATTTAGGCCACCAGAATGGTCCTTGGCATAGAATTATTATTATTATTATTATTATTATTATTATTATTATTATTATTATTATTATTATTTGCAGTCTTGAAGCGTTGTATGAGGTTAAAAAGTCACGGGTTTTGCAGAAAGTTTACCTTTCGTTACTATTTTGATCCCCTGACCTTCCAGTGCAATCGCTTTGCATATGGCGGATGTTACGGAAGCAGGAATAACTTTCTAAGCAAGGAGTCATGTGAAAGCAGATGCACACCCCCACCAGTGGAGACCAAAGTTTTTACTGCCATCACCGTCATCACTACAACCATTGCTACTACTTTTCCGACTACCACCACTACTACTCAGACTACCAGAGCTGTTATTCCGACTATTGCTATGAATACCACTACAACTACTCTGACTACAAATAGTACTCCTACTAGTACTGCTCCGATAACTACTGCTATACCGATTATTACACTTAATACTACTGCTTCTACTCCGACTACTACTACCACCCTTACTACTACTACTTCTACTATTATACCAACTACTAGTACACCTCCGTCTACCACTACACCTGGTAAGTTGATTGATGTTTCATCATCATCATCATCATCATCATCATCATCATCATCATCTTCTTCTTCTTCTTCTTCTTATTATTATTATTATTATTATTATTATTATTATTTTTATTATTATTATTATTATTATTATTATTATTATTATTATTATATAAAATCATAAACTTTAACCTCTTAGTTGTCATATAGATGCACATTGATGCAACGACCTTTAGGTGTTTTGCGCATAATTCTCGAGTACTGGCTTTTTCACATATATGTTGGCCAACATCAATGCTTCATTTTCTAACTTGTTCTACTTTTTCTAAATTTTTATGTGCGCTCAATGTGTAGGTTAAATGTAGCAAGTTTACACGAAAAGGAAGTACTGACAAATGATTTTTTACGCGATACTAAGCACATTTCATATTTTTGACACTTTAGAAGATTAAGACAGTACTTTAAAACTACAGCTTCATGCATTCAGGAATATTTTTTTAAGTGTTTAAATATAACTTGTCCATATACCAGAAGTCGCATACTGTAGATGATTCATTTCGTCCAAGAGATTTGAAGAAAACAAAAGTTTCGTGTACATCCTTGATTCTGCATTGACATTGTGTGTACTACTGGTACAGGTGACGTGGACTCGGATGATATTTATTCCCTATAGAGTCTCATCATTTGTTTCTATGTACTGAATCTTCCACGGTGTTTAACTTCTAATAAATCATTTGTTAATCTAAAATACGTTCAAAGATGAATCCACGGTGATGTTCTTGTCAGGATATCCAGCACTTTTTGAGAGGACGTATTGTAAACAACACCGTGCAATGAGCCAATAATGTCACTTCCGGATCAGCATCAATACATTACTCATTTTCACTGTCACCGAATTGCATGCAGACAACCACATAATAGTGTTCCCATTCTATAGAATAAACAATCACCTTTAAATCAATACAAAGAATGCATACATTTAACTCTTGGTTGCCTGGCATTATAGACTTTACTTTTCCTGTTTGCCATCGGTTTGAGTCGCCTCTGTGAATGCATTTATAGGAAATAATTGTCAGTTAATGTCTACGTGGTTCAGCAATGGCAATCTTCTGATATCTTTTAAGACCTTAATTTACAGTTTCCCGGAAACCTTTTCCATTATTTAATTCCCCTAAACAAAGACTTATAAACTGCTTAGGTCGTTCTCTCCAGCTCACCCTACAATCTTTCCAACTCAGCTTTTTCAGCCAACCATATGACCTCTCCAGCTTCCCTGCGATCTCTCCAGCTCGCTTTCTTCAGCCTGCTTTATGATCTATCCAGCCCACTATACGCTTTCTCCAGCTTCCTCTATGATCTCTCCAGCTCGCTTTTTTTTAGCGAACCATATGATACGATCTCTCAAACTCACTATACAAGCTCTCCATCTTCCACAACGAACTCTCCAGCTCGCTTTTTCATCCCACCATATGATCTGTCTAATCCCCAATACGAGCTTCCTAGCTTCCCCTACAATATCCGTTATATCCTCTCTTTAGTTCAGCTTATGATCTCTCCAACTCCTTCTACGATGTTTCTCTTTCTGTAAATTAAAGAAAGTGTTATCAATGTATGATGTGCATTCATCATGTGACACGACTGACATCATGCTTTTGAATCCGATTTCAAGACGTCTTGAATTTTTGGAATGAGTAATGTCGGTCCACAATGTCGTATAAAGTAAAAGCATAATGTCTGAGGCATCCAAATGTGATATTTTATACCAGGAATGTTTAAAATGTTTGTGACACAGCATATTTTGTTGTTGTGTAATGAGTGAAATCTTAGATTTATCCTCGTTTCGTGTAAGGTTTCACAGGATATCTTGTCACGTATTGAGTAGAATCTTGTATCTGTCCCTGTTTCATGCAAGAGCACAAGTGATATATTGTTGTGTAGTAGAATATTGCATCTGTCCCCATATTATATAAGTTCACACGTTATATTTTGTTGTGTAATAAGTAGAAATTGGCATCTGTTCACCTTTCATATCAGATTACACAGCATATTTTGTCGTGTCATACCTTGCATCTGTCCGCATTTCATGTAAGATTTTGTTGTGTAAATAGTAGAATCTTTCATCTTTCTTCATTTAATGAAAGATTGACTAAATTCTTCAGATAAATTCAATGTTATATCCTCCAATGGTATCAAAACGTAGAAATTGTTCATTTGGTTTTCCGAATATAATTTGCATTCAGCAATCCCGTTACTCAAGAAAGGCAACTCATTTTATCTTTAAAATGTGTACGATATATCTTTAAACTGTGTCCATTTTCCTGGTCACGAAGATGATAGACTTTAATGCCACTCTTCGTTCTTAAAACAACTATGCAGTTTTAACCACTTCGTGACTTAAATTGAAATGAATCATGCACCTTAATTATCACACATTTACCACGGTCTCTAGAATGTTGTGAATTTCTACCCCTCATCAAACAGGTACATTGTTTTTATAACACACACACACACACACACACACACACACACACACACACACACACATTCTTCTTCTTTGGAATCCGTCTGTCTACGGGAGACGACGGTGTAGCTTCAGAGTAAATTGTTGCTTCGCCATCTTCCTGGCTTTCTTTTCATCTTGCTTTATGATCCTATCTTCCTAGGCTTTTAGAACTCCCGGTCTGACAATCAGGTGCAAGGTTGGGGAGTAGTTAGCACAGCTCTCACAATCGTTGACAATGATCTTTGTCGTCTTTACGCCCTTCTTGCATACATCATTGTAACGCATGTATGGCCGTTCAGTTGGTCGTGCACCTTCTGCTAGCTCTCCGTAAAGCAGGTCCTTGTGAATGCGACCCGGGTCCATTCTCTTGACATGGCCAAGCCAGCGAAGGTGTCTGTCGCATAGGATGGAGAACATGCTGTTCATGTTGTCGCGTTCCAGAACCTCTGTATCGGGTACTTTATCCTGTCACTGGATGTGCAGAATGATCCGCACAGGTATTTCAGGTGGAAGAAGTTTAGTTTCCTCTCGTGTCTCTCATAGGTAGTACATGTCCCGCTGCTGTATAGGAGTGTGCTGAGCACACAATCATGGTAATGCGCAGTTTGGTCTTCTCGGTGAAGTTGGGATTGTTCCATAGCCTCATATTTAGTCTGGCCATCACTGATGCTGCCTTGGCAATCCTGCCGTTGACCTCATAATCATGGTGAGTGATCTGAAGATGGTGGACCTGAGGTATGTGAAGTTTTAACAACTTCCAAGTTGTACCCATTGATGGTAACTGAGGGAGGGGAGTCTGCGTTCTGTGCAATGAAGTTTGTTTTCTTCACACGTATAGTCAGTCCAAACTCCTTACAGGCGTGGGAGAGGCGGAATATCATCTTCTGTAGTCCGTCCTCTGTGTATGATGTCAAGGCTGCATCGTCTTAGGATCTCTGTGACTTTAGTCTGAGCACAGAAACGAGCGATGTTGAACATGCTTGCCGTCAGCCCTGGTATGGATGTACACTGCCTCGTTGCAGTCTTTGAATGCGTAGTAGAGAAGCATGGCGAAGAAGATGGAAAAGAACGTCGTCTCAAGGACGCAGCCTTGCTTGAGTCCGCTGATAACTGGGAAGGCCTCCGATGTTGCACCACTGAAGCTCTGTGATGTGCATGTTCTCGTGGAATAATGTGACAACAGCAAGCAGTTTGGGTGGGGGTGGCAGCCAATCGTTTGTAGAAGCCAGAAACGTAAGCGCTGACTGACCTAGTCAAACACCTTCGTCAGGTCTGTGAAGGCGGTGTAGAGGGGCATATGCTGCACGATACACTTCTCCTGCAATAAGCGTAGTGAGAATATCATGTGTACAGTTGACCCGCCAGCTCGGCAGCCACACTGGGACTTTGAATAGTCAAAGCAGGATAGGGTCTGCAAGCGCTTCAAGGTAACACGGGCGAAAGTCTTTATGACGATTCAGAGGAGGTAGATACCCTGACAGTTGTTAAAGTCGCTACGGTCTCTTTGTTCTTGAGCGAAGTGACGATGTTGGCGTCACGCATGTCCTGAGGGATGTTCCCTATTTCCAGCAGAGACAAAGAGTATGTTCAGGGGCTGAAGAAGTGTTGCGTTCCCACTCTTGAGGACTTCAGGCGGATTGCCATCGCTTTCAGGAGCCTTTCCACAGGCGATGAAGTCGATGGCTTTTCCGAGATCTTCTGTGTGGGCGGCGTGTCTAGTTCCCCTCTGACTAGCATATACAGGGCAATGTCGGTGATAATATTTTGGGTTGGAAACAGCTTGTGATAGTGCTCGACCCATCGTTTAAGCTGTTTCCCCTGGTTTGTGATGACCTTTCCTGTCTTGGACTTGAGAGGGGCGGTCTCGGAGGTGGATGGAGCCTGTCGCCGTCTTTATTTATTCATACATGCCTCTTGCATACCCGGTGTCGACAGCTGTCTGTATACTGGTGCAGAAGTTCAACCAGTAGTTGATGGCTCAGCGGATCTCGATCTGCTGAGCATTGTCCCTGCCAGTAGTGTACTAGGGCTAGGTGCAGCCTTGTATGCCAGAAGGGCTTTACTCTTATCCTCAGTCACGCGCTTAATCACTTCCCAGTTGGTTTCATAACAGTCGGGATTTTTGCGCTCCTTCTTCCCTTAGGCAGTGATGGATGAATTGCATACTCATGTCATGGAGGGGGTACCACTTGTAAGTCGATGGATTCATCAGGTAACACTTTGGTGAAAACTTCCTGCATTTTGCTGATGAACTGCTGTGTTTTCTCTGAGTTGCTTGAACAGCAAGTGTTTGTGCATGGGCGACCCATCTTTTTGGGGTGGTGTAGCTTCTTGGGTATTATTCGCACCTTGCTGTCTGCGAGGGAACGACCCGTGTCTCAGTCGGCAAAGTGGTAGCTGAGCTGAGGGTAAGGAGGACACTGGCCAGGTCTGCACTCCTGGTGATGATACTATCTAGCTGGTACCAGTGGCGTGAATGTGGGTGTATTGACAGCTGACACCATGACAGCTGGTGGATCTCACTGTATTTGAAGAAAGTGATGGACACACAAATGCTGGGGGAGCAGAAGATTTTCAGCAGTCGCTCACCATTCTCTTTGTCTTGCCGCTTCCATGAGACCTGAGGCAGCTGGACCAAGCGTCGTGGTCAGCTTGCACTCTAGCATGGAAGTCTTCTAGTAGGTAGAGGCCTTCAACGTTTGGAATACTAGATATTGCCTGATGAGAGCCTCATAGAACGTGTCTTTTTTCTCGTGGGACGAGCATAGTAGGTAGAGGCCTTCAACGTTAGGGATACTGGATATTGCCTGATTGAGAGCCTCATAGAACGTCTTTTTTCTCGTGGGTTGAGCATATAGTTTATGTATACACGCTGAAGATGACTGGGCCTGAGGATGTTGACAGCCGGAGTGCAATGATTCCCTCAGTATCTGATGACGAAGGTTCAATGAAGGCGACTAGCGTGTTGTTTACAGCAAACCCGACACCGTGTTGCCTAGGTTTATTCGAGGTCTTCCCTTGCCAAAAGAAGGTGTAGTTGTCTTCCCTGATGGTGCCGCTGTTGGTCAGCGGTTCACCTGGAGGCAGGCAATGTCGACGTTCAGTAGGGAGAGTTTTCTGTCAGTGACGTCAGTCTTTCATGCGTCGTCTGTCTGCTTCAGGTCAGCTGCCAATCCAGAGGACATAGTCCTGATGTTTCAGCTCACGAGTTGAAGAGATGGAGTTTTCTTGTTTTTTCTTTGAGTCTTGTTAGCTACGGAGTTTATAGCCCACTTGTGGAGTTGTTCTCTAAGCTCCACGCACCCAGTGAAGCAGGCAGGTCATGGTGTGGTGCTACAACTTAATGACTGGGGGCTACCCAGCTTGAGGCGCGCGGTAGCTGTCCAGTGAGACATGGTGATCTCTCCCACCGTCAGAAGTAACCCTTGGCGCAAACTCTACGCCAATCGAGTTTTGACTTAGTATCGGTAAACTGCTACTTTCCGTGTTGTGCCGTTGCCATTAAGACGACACTGATGTGTCCTTTTCAGTGGAGCTATGACGTCTGGACCGAGTAGTGTGGATAATCAGCTGTTGCCCATGTAGCAGATACCTCCTCTCCACGTAGCTGGTGGACCCAAGGGTAAAACGTATGCTGATACAGCTTGGTATCAACGGCGTTGCAGGAGTTGCCAGAATGACGTTGAAATCAATGTCAGACCGCCTTAGGGACTCCGTAGCCGGATTTTCTGTCGTGATTTACTCCATTAGCTTTTCCCGTGAGTGGTATATCCGCAAGGCATCAGAAGTTTGGAATCAGAGTTTTGCTTCTTCTAGATGAACTACCATCCAAGATTTACGAGTCCCATCTACATGAAACGATTGGTTTTAGGGCATCAGTGGCTCGCCATCACCTCTTCTCCTGTTAGCGGAAACATGATCCGCCGAACTTCGAAGGTAAGGCACGGATGAAGGCTTGAGCTGGGTTTTTGTTGACAGTGGATATCAGAAAAGCTTGCCATATAATGTCATTTCTAGAGGATTATATGTTATGTAACGACAGGTTTGATGTGACGCAATTTCCACTCAGTTTAATTTGAATAATATAGTTATATTTCTTTATTTCAGTGTCATGTGGTGTTCCACCAAGTATACTAGGTCTACAGTTACTCAACTTTACAAATGGATCCTTGCCTGGAGACGTTCGCTATTATATATGCCAGAATGCAAGTTTAACATTTGATTACAGATTCATCGCCAATTCCGAGTGCTCTAGCATTGTATGCCAGAATGACGGGTATTGGACACATTTTAATGGCACATGTAGTGGTAGGTTTTCATATAAAAATGTCATTATAAGTTGCGCGTACGTTTTGACTTGCGTGTGCACATGTATGGATCTGTAGAACAGTGCATTGTTGTGCACAAATAATGTGTTAGAATACGAGTTGCTTGATTGTGTTGAGAGAAAATGGACTTAAAATGGTTCAAAATAAAGAAAGAATAAGAGAAATAACCGAACAGTGAGAGTAAATAGATTCGGTGTTTACATTTTATAGATGCTACTAGTGTGCTTGCTTTAAAAACACGCACAACTTGTTTGCGAGTTTGTTGTGTTTGTGTGTCTCCGTGCTAGAGAGGATTTACATGGTAGGCACTTTAGGTTTGGAAAATATGTTTTCTGAAGTAGAATAAGTCGTTCTGTGCTTTTAGTTGTTTGATAAATTGAATTATTTCTTTAATTTACTTTCATTTAGTGTACGCTGAGTATATTCATTTCGATTGATATAAAAACGATATTTAAAAACAATCGAGACAAAGATGTCAATACAACCTAATATAATTAGAAAGAAATATCCTATTAATCCAACAGGTACAACTTTCATGAGATTATTGCAAAATATTTATGTTCCAAATCCCAAACATTGCTTCCAATTACCAGTTATCTTTGATCTAATTCCTGCAGAGTCGTATATTCAGTACATACAATACTTATGTTTACTTCTTCTTTACTCTAATTTCCTCCATTTAATTTTACAACAACTAACAATAATATTGCACTTCGCTACAAACCATTATAGTTGCTTTTTTCAGAGCCATTTGTGGGGTTGCCAACAAACGCTAACGGCTCCATTGCCAGATTATCGGGAAGAATTACGTCTCCAAATTGGCCTTCAGCCTACGTTCCTCCATATAATGGTATTTATAGATACAGCATCATAACTCCGGGGAATTCCATAACCTTCACATTCAACAGCGTTTTTGGCATAGACAGTCTATCTGCTCTAGTTATTTTCTGCGGATTCCATGTACCGATAGGCAAGCAGTAAGTAACCCTGACATTTGTTAGATGCCTCAGTTATCTCTTCTCGTCAGCTAGGTTGTTTCAGTTTATTTAATAAGTATAAAAGTATATAAGTTTGATACAACGAAGATGACTGTCAATTGTCAATGAAAACTTTTATTTGCTAACATAAACCTTAACAGAGTTATTTTGCGAATAGACTGAGTTCCCAATTTGTTTTATTTGTTTTAAATAAACTAAATTATTGCTGAAAGCTCAACATGCCTCAATATGCCCATAATTATTTAAATGTTTCGTTTGTCTTTACGTTTGTTATATTACGCGTGTTCTCTGTCAGCAACGTTTAATTTCATAGCTTGTACGTTTCCTTGTGTACACCAATTGTTCCAACACGTCCCTATGTTCACTCATATTTGATACTTGTTACGTATTTTCTCGCTGGTTCCATTATGTTATCCTTTTCTTTTGGCACGCATGCGCATTCTTGCAAATGTTTGTCCAATACAGAATCATGTTCAACTAATTACGTCAGCCGTTTGTTATTTCGTCTATTTTACACTTTCCATTACGTCCGCAAAATGTTTTAATATATTTCCTATCGTTCTATTTGGCTCGATATCTTTGTTCGTTATATTATATTTATTATATTGTATCTGTTATTATAATTAGATTCCCGTTGTATATTTCCAGGTTAAATGATGTATATAAAGCACAACATTTAGTTCCGATATATCTTCACATTATGCAAAATCCTAATTTTCCTTTTATTGCAGCATCTTGTATTTAAGATATCTTCTGCACGTTCAATTACGTTGGCACCTTGTTCTTTTGTTGGGGTTGTTAAACTTAGTTTGACTGCATTTTCTTTTATTGTTGTTGCTGAAAATGTCTCCATACTCAAATAATATCGCAGGTTATATATGCCCTGCATAATGATATTATAGAGTCTCAGGAGGAAGATGTTAGTAAAAGAGTTTCTTCAACGATAAATTTCTTCCCGGTAGATTTGACGAAATAAGAAATATGAAATTTGATTCTATGAGAGATCTCGCTGAATTTTTTGTTGGAAGTTTCTTTCGTAAAAGAGCTTATTTACAACCGGATTATACATATATGGGTAAAACAAAACATGGTATAATGGGTCATATCGTGTGATATCGGGTTTTTTGTGTGATAACTGGTTATATCGTGTGATAACGGGTTATATCGTGTGATAACGGGTTATATCGTGTGATAACGGGTTATATCGTGTGATAACGGGTTCTCCTAAAGGCGTTAAATAAGGACCCCACATATAAACAATCTTATGGCTGAAGTAGGAAGTGTTGAATCGTCTACGATGAAGCAAACAGAATCCTGAATTTCTCCGATTACCGGAAAGATCACAACTTTTAGATATAGAAAAATCTTCTTTACAAGGTGCAACCGGTTTAACTAAATCAACGGGATATGGTTTTACAGGAAGCGGTTTAAATATCTGTCCTGATAATATCGTCAATAACGTATCCAGATTAGAAGTTCTCATCGGAGGAAAACGAGCTGGAAATAATTCTCGTGAAATTATCAATGAAGCTACAAATATCTGCCAGCGGTTATTTCAAGGCGGTGTAATATATATATATATATATATATATATATATATATATATATATATATATATATATATATATATATATATATATATATATATATATATATATATATATATATATATCGGTTTATATCGAGGTCTAATCGATGAGATCGTAGACGACTATTACCATCATATAAGATGATCATACATAACCGACGACGTGAACGGGTTAGAGTCATAAACTCAAGACTACCCTTATATAGAGTATATTACGGAGATGGGTTTGGTAACATTATCCGAGGACTATTTACAAGAATTGCTCCTAAGGCAATACCACTTGCTAAACAACTTGGGATGAAAGCAATTGGAGTTATTCGTGATAAAGGTATCGGCGCACTCGGTAATCTTGCCGGAGAAGCTTTCTCCGCGATTAAAGACAGAATAAAGATTTTAATTCATAAACCTCAACCGGTCCAACCTGTAAAATTACCTGTTACCGAGATGATGCCTGCGAATGTTGGTAAAGTGATTAACCAACTCGCAAATCAAAAATTATCGGAGCTAAGTGGAGTACCAGACAAACAACAGCAAATAAATATTGTTTCGAGTAGGATAGCGGGTAGTGGTATTCGTTTTAGACGGTAATCAATTATTATAAAATGTTTAAAGAGATAGCTTACCCCGCGTTTAATATCGGTGAAAGCGTAATGAGAGATACTTCTCTACGCGATTATCAAATGTATTCGTATGATGCAAGAGTACCAAACGAACGAGGTAGAATTGCACTTCAAGTTCAGAATACAAGTAGATACTTTCTCCCCTCGGAAGGATATATTGAGGTTGAAGGTCGACTTACACATAATGATAATGTCAATACTGGTTATGGGATAGGTGATCGAGTTGGGTTTGTCAATAACGGTATAATGGCGTTGTTTAGTAGTACCAGATATATTATCGATGGGAGGGAAATTGAGACGATTCAAGAGAATGTCGATATCGCGACCACAATCCCCTAGGGTTAATGAGATATTCAGACGATTACGCGAGAACAGTTGGACCTTCTATGATGTTCGTAAAGGATACAATTGATCAACTTGAAAATCGAAATGTGACGATGAACGCTGCAGGTGACGCAGTTGCGTCTATGAACGAAAATTTCATTTTGGGATTTACGGCCCGTAGAGCTATGTTAAATGATAATGAGGAATTATCCTGTGCGATTCCTTTCTTTCATATATTTGAATTTTGCCGCGATGTTAAAAAGGTTATATTTGGTGCAAAACATACTATTGTACTCAATATAAAAGGTGATGACAATGATGCAAAATGGAGGGCTCCAGAAATTGCAGATGGTAAGGTAACTGTGACAAAATTGTCGTTGTGGATACCGGCGATGACCCCTTCAGTTAGTCACGAAACCCGACTAGTGTCTTTTATGGAAACAGGTGGTAAGTCACTATTGTCTTGGCAAACGGTGACGACAAAAAGTACCTCTTTTAACGCCGCCTCGGGTTTGTTTACGTGGCAATTATCTTCGCAACATGGAATAACACCTCCGAAATATGTTTTCGTCGTACTTCAGCGAAATGATAGAGTGAGTGGTGTAAACGTTCAAGAACGAAATTCGAGGGTATTTGACCAGCTCGGTGTTTCACAGGTTTCACTGAGAGTAAACGGTCATCAAGAACCATCCGAGGAGATAATTACGGATTTTGACCATAATCGCATTGCACGGGCGTATCGTTTGACAACTTTCCTAGGACGTGACCTAGATATTGACACGGGAATGCTATTATCTCAGCAAGAGTTTAAAACGTTGTATCCGATCTACTACTTCTCATTGGAACATATGGATTGGTATAGGCAACCCGTCATCGATATAGTCTTTCGCGCTAATGTGAGTAATTTTCCCGCTGGAGGATATAGAGCGGTGGCTGTTATTCTTAGCGATAAGTCAATGTTACTGGAGGGTGTTGGCAGACGAATGAATCTAGTTGATGCACGAATAGAAAATATGTAATATTTTCAAAAACATGTAACAATTGGATGATCTGTTATTTAAATAAAAATGTCATACAGTCACGTTAATGTCACCCTGACTCAAGACCAGGTGAAGAAACTAAAATCGAAAAACTCTACGACATGTGGAGTAAAGATAACCCTGAAGCATGAACAGATAGCTAATGGTGGACCAAATAAGTTGTCTTTGACAAAATCTCAACTTAATCGCTTCAACAAGGCGTTAAAGGCGAATAAAGGAGTACAGTTGGAGATTTCACCATCCGTAACTTCCAATCTGATCAAATCCGGTGGGATATTTCCTCTCCTCGCCGCGATTCCAGGGATACTCGCTGCCGCGGCACCGGCGCTCGCTACAGGTGCGCTTTCTGGACGTGGAGGTTTTGGTGTGAATACTCTTCTAAAGAAAATTACAGGACAAGAATACTAAAAAGGATAGGGTCTGAGACTCCCGAGAACATATCGCGGAAGAGGCCTGAGACTCCCAGGAACCTGCTTGTGCTAGGTTTATCTCCGATGTCAAATTTTGATTTAATCGCCGTGGTAAAAAAAACTCCCTGATAAAACATTTCAGAGGTGTTTTCATTAAAGATCAATTACCTAAACATCCACTGTTCCCAGAAACTGGTATAATTAATCTCGATGATAACACTGGACCTGGAACTCATTGGGTCGCGTACGCGATACATCCTAAACCAGTTATTTATTTCGATTCGTATGGGCTAGCACCACCAAAAGAATTTCTTAAATATGTATCTCAGTTAAAGATCCCTGTTTGGTATTCAACGTTACCCACGCAGACATTAACTGAACCTCCGATATGCGGCAGAGAAACCATTAACGTGCTAACCGCTATCTCAAAATCTCCCAAACTCCCCCATAAAACCGTACACGAATACACCAGCAATAACTTTTTTAAGAGATCATAAACGTATAATGGTAGATATTATTTGGGGAAGATCACTCTCACGTGGAAAGCAAAATGATGGCGTTTCATTAGCTTTTGTAAAGAAGCTTATATCACAAGCGCTGTCAGAAACATTAAACCTGGTAGGTGTTGCACGAGATGAAATTGTTGTATTTCAAGATCGCCAAGGTAAATTGAAAACTAGTGATATTTCCTTTCGTGATATTTTAGTTAAACCTGTCCCGGTGATAAAAGATGCTATTGCGTTGTTTGACGTTCAGGGTAAACTCAGATCGGATGATCTCATTTCAACCGTCAATGATAAAATATCAATGTTAAATAATGATTACCAAAAACATATAAATCAGTTTAACACTCATGTAAATAATTATGAAGGTCATGTAAATCAATTTGTAGGATTACAAAAAAGTATTACTGAGGTTCAACTTCCTATTTATAATTTCTTTGGGATTCCACCGGTGATCACACCAAAATTCACAGAAATAAAAACAGCCGTTGATGAACTAGCAGCACTTCAATCCGGATATGATGAACATGTAAAACAATTCGGAAATTTTCGTAGAAATATCGTTAATAAATTCTTTGATACCCCGGTAAATAAAATCGATATAAAACTCACAGATATATTACTGAACGATTAGATCAGGCCAAAATTCCTCAAGAGAAAAATGTCAACACGGTATACACGATCCAGCATGGATCATTTGCTTGGACGAAACAAACTAACACGTTAGATATCACCGCGACGGTCAAAGGTATTTGTAGAGTAACATTGGTGTCACAGACCCAGTTTAATATTTCATCGATGAGTTCAACCGGTGTCAACAATACTATATCAACGATCATCGACAAGAATTCAACTGAACGATTCAATATAACAGCCACCGATGACAAATTAGTTCGGGTATCCATAACCTGGTATGTGGATTTTGTAGCTGATCTGAGTAAATAACTTAATTGAAATCTTCTATTTTTAATAAAATATCATCAATGTTGCAAACGTCACAGCAGTATCGCTGCGACCAAGTTCGCAAACTTCAAACTAAACTCAAGTCGTTCACCGAAGAGTATCAAACAAAAATAAAAAAAGTTTCGGCGAAGAATTACCACCGTTAACGTTATCGTGTACTCTGTTTCAGGTGTAATCACCGGAGCCGGAATAATACTCTCCTCGGTGACAATGATCGCCCCGAGCTGTTCCAATTTGTATATCAGCGGCGACAACTATCGCAGGGGTAATCTCTATAATAATGAAAAAAAATATCATCCTGTAGTCAGCGTAAACTACACGACTACGTTATTAAATTTCATACGGTATCAACCGCGTATTCGCAATTATCCGCGATGATATCATCGTCGCTCGATGACACGTTAATATCCGACGGTGAGTTCTCCGCGATGGTATACGTTTATGACTCCGCGATGTCAAAATAAGAAAAACACAACGAATATAATGGCAACATCTCTGGAATTACTTCAATTAATAGCTGAGAATACCGCCCCGGTGAAAACAACGCTGATATCAACGACATCAAAGAAACCAGAATTCAGCATTGAATTTTCAACTCCAATCCCGGTAAAAAAAATAGCGCTAACTCAACTAGCTGTTTATTATAGCTGGCCAAATATAAGAATAGAATCATTCGCGGGTAAACCACCTAATAACAGTTTTGTGTTTGCGAATAAAGATAAACCCGACGGTACTCCCGATTGGGCAGGCAATATATCTCCCAAAATTTAGTTACCAAATCGAGGATATCAACGATGAGCTTCAACGTAGAATAAAATCTATCACGGGAACAGAGTCTAAGATCGAGCTAACTGTTCACGTACCATCGTTATCAACTGCGTTCGAGATAAACTCACCTGGATACATCATAGACGTATATAACAGTTCGATCAGAACTATATTAGGATGGCCCGAAAAATCACCGCATGTGGAAAAATATCTGAAATACGGTTTTCACGTCAACTAGAAAAACCATCAACGAAGAAATCTCCCGAACCTAAAAGATCTGACTATGCCACAGATAAAAAATCACCGTATCCTGAATTTGCTCTCACACCTCAGAATCCAAATAGTTTACATAAATTAAAATATTCAGTAGACGAAAGTTTTCATTATTGGAGAACAGCAGAAAATACAGAAATAATTATATTGCAGTTTAGTGATATAGATCCTACAAAAAATATCTTTCCAGATCGTCCTGAGCTACGTGAGCGATCCGTCGAATATTCGTGGGTAATTGAAGATCTTCTTAACTATTTTAAAAGAATTAATGAAGAATATAAAAAAACAACTAGAACAATTACGATAATATTTTCAGGAATATCTCCTTGATATAACAATTCCACGCGATAAAACTATAAAACAAGTTGAAATGTTAAACCAGCTTATCGCTGATATGGAATAACTCAACGAGAGATTCGTTCGATTAATAGTTAAAAATAGATATAATTTAAAAAGTAAAGAATATTTTCTAACGGCGTATTCGTTAACAGATGATACACTAGCCAATTATAAATTTCCCGGAAATAATGTACCCGAGTTAAAAAAAAATTATTAGTTGATCTCATCAGTGAGTTTTTCCCGCAAATACACGCCGTTTGGACAAAATTATCTGAGGCTATTGACCCCACCACTGAATATATCAATAAAATAATTGCATCGAGAAAAAAAAATATCTGACAGTTTTCTTCGATACAATAACGCTCTCGACGGAACAGATAGACATGTATCTCCGCATAACATCGACATAACTTCAGTTATCGCGATAAATCTTATATGTGATATCATCGATGGAAGTTATTACGTGAGTACAACCCTGTCAAGTAGAGCACCGCAGGGTTATATCCTATATAAATTCTACCCGCAAGTGCCCCCTGGAGGTTTAATCGTACAAACCCCGATTAATCCGGTGTATTTAACGTGTAATAACCCCAGGATAACAAGAATGAATTTCAAATTCGTCGACCAGAATTCTAACTTGATCGATTTGCAGGATGAAGAATGCAAATTACCCTCGATGTAAAATCCTAAGGATTTTCATTTCCAAAAATGGTAAAGTGCTATAAAATCTCATGTTAATTTCCATGGACTTTTCGTAAATGTGAAATCTTGTCGAAGATTTTTTCTAAAACTAAAAGAAATTCTATCAAAAAGCACCGAAAATGAACATAAAAAGGGCCGGAAATGAAAAAAAATCTAAAATTGTAAAAACTCCGTGTTATTCCAACGGGAAAATTGACCACTTTACCCTTTTTATTTGTCGACTCTTCAACGAAAAATGGTTAAAAAAAATCAGTGAAAAATACCAAAAATTCAGTGAAAAACAGCTAAAAGCCAGTGAAAAATGGCTATAAAAATATTTCTGCTGTTGTGAAATAAAATTATTTTTTATATTTTTTATTGCTAGATCGCCGATCATATCTTATTTTCATCGTAATTAAAATTATGATAACTGTTACAATAATGTACCAACATGCGCGAGTATTTGTTTATGACAAAGATAAACTTGAAGATGCTATTAGAAGGTCTTTCAAGGAATCACTAGTTGGCAACTTCGAACTCGTCGTAGATAAATTTGGCAATGAAAAGTTTTTGTTGATTGATCATCAAGTGAAACAGCTTCAGAGTGATCATATAACGATAATTAGATGTAACCGCGATCAGATCGTGAATTATGCTCACTTGTGTATACCTTTTGAATGTATCAAGGAAATATTATCTGTAAACGTCCCTGAGTCATCCGTAGACCGCGCCGTTGCTGATTTCCAATGAAAAATTCCACGATAAAAATATTTGATTTTCATTTGAAACAAAATTCGAAAATATATTTGTGAAAAAAAATCATTGTAAACAATCAAGCAAATTTGACAAGTGATTGTAATTTTTAGCTGTAATTTTCAACTATAATTTTTTTATTTCCATGATCGCCAAGTGTAATTGTTGAGTAACATTTCCGAGTGTAATTGTCAATTATTTTTTTTTGGGAAATTTTTCCAACCTAGTTATATGAGAGCACCAACTTGTCTCACCGCCGAAGACGAGAAAAAAAAATAATGTCGTTGAGAGGTGTTAAACGCCCCGTCGAAATATCCCGGGAATACAAGATAGGATTAACGCGACTATACAAAATATGGTCAAAAGAACCAATATCAGCTGCAATGAAAGGTTCCGCTGAAGAATATCTCGTCGCAAAACAACAACAGCGTATGAAACAGCGAGAACTCCGCGAAAAAATTTCCGAGCCAAAAATTAAGATTACCACGTTACAAGAAAACCGTGATCAAATCCGAACTACTTTGGATGCGATGACAACTAAGTACAACGATGAAATAACCGCGATGAAGTCGTCTAACGACGAGTATGAAAACGCGCTCACGGAATTAAAAAATTAAAACTGAATTGACAACTAGAATTATAAAACGAAAAAACACAACAATGAACTGACGGAGAAATATAACACCGCTGTAAAATTCAAACAAGATTTAGTCGTTAAGTTGAAAAATGTATACGGGGAAATAGAATTAAATAAAGCGATCGGGAATAATTATATAAGATCTAAATTGTAATATTTTATATTTTAAAAATATTTATGCGAATCCAAATGAAGCTCTATTGTTAATTTCTTTTTAGATTATAATGTCAGCTGCTGAACCTTTGAGGTGAATTTCTTATCTGTGTTATCCATAATCGCTGTTACAAGTCTTGGTTTACGGTTTATATTTTTGGAGGGATTTGAATTTAACAAATTTTGACTTTGAGTAATAGCTCTTAAATTTTGTACGCGGCTATGAAGAGGATTTCGATTAATATGATCGATGACAAGACCTTCACTGATTACCCCGTTAAAACACTCGTAAATAAGTCTATTAGCTAGGCGAGGACGTTCACTACCAATACCAGTCACCAAATATCCTCTATTATTAACATTACCAAGTGGGTGGTATTTTTCGTTTTCGATGTCGGACGATTCCATCTCGTGACGCTTCGTAGTTAACGTAAATCGGATGAGCGACGTATTCTTTGCAATTCATTTATTTTATAAGGTGTTTTATTTATCTAAAGTACTATTTTGAAAATCAGCGTGTTTTCGCTAATATAATCAACAGGAGACTGCATCGAAGAATTTTTATCATGATGATCATAGTACCATTTCAGCGCTGCATAATTATTTAGTCCACAGCCAACACATAAACTCGTTTTTCTTCGTACTCCAATACCACAACGGATACACAGTTGTGGACCTAAACTTCCTTGACGGCTATTTCTCATGCGATTCCTACAAAACTCTTTTCTGCAAAATTTACCACAACGGGTAGTTGAACCAATGGTCAACCATTCACAGTTGTGCATATATAAATAAATATATTTTATTTAAATATACTTTATCTTAATAGTAATAATGGTAAAAATCATTGTGGCTAAAGCGAAGAAAAGGAGAAAATATTCAACCTAGAAGTAAAAGTAAAATTCCCTTCGCGATTACCAAAGATAAAAAAACAGCATAAGACAGGCTAAAAGAGAATTTTACAACGATGTTGCAAGATATACATTTTCGACGTTTGGAGTTTCTCGTTTCGATTTTACGATGACGGATTCTCTTACCCAGGAAATATTATTGAAGATAAATTTTGAAAATGTCAAATACGTAATCTAGGTAAAATACAGCAAAATTTATAAACACGATGCGAGAAACACAGACAGACGAATTTGGCGAGTGTTTAATCATGAACGTGTAGTGGATTCAATGAGGAAACATGTAATTGTGACCGATAAAACTAGACCTGGTACGTTGACTGGGATCGATAACAAATATTACCATCGGTCGTATCCTGTAACTGCGTTAACTTATGGACTTTTTTCCGATAAATAAACCTGATATTAAAAAACTCCCTTGGATGAAGGTTTCATCGGTGTTAAACTGTGTAGCTGAACGAGTCATAGAACATTTCAAAACACTAAACGAGGAAACGGTTTAACCGAGTTAAGAATATCTAAAATAGCTGCGTGGGCGGAATCCGTTGAACAGACAGGAGCGTCGATAAATGATGTTATCGAGTTAGAAAAGAAATTAAAATTTCCGATTACTGTGAAAACTATCACAGGAGAGGTTTTACAGGAGTCGATCATTATCAAAAAGGAGGAACTCCAACCGAAATCATCGACCATAATTCTCATGCATGGAGCAGTTCCGTACTAGTATTTCCGGCATGTTGAACGGTAAAATATTATTCTGATGATATATTCGACACTATTTACGAGATAAGTAAAACTGATGTCGTTTCAGTGTGGTTATTTAAGAGTGATAAACAAGGAGGATACGATCAATTCGTTAGAACCAATGAAGATTTATATCGAACTGAAAATCTTCAAACAGAAATGAATAATCTCGCGTTGAAGTATACAACACACACTGATGAATTTATCAAAAATTGTATCATGGTACCGTCGGTAGCAGCTCATTTTGCCAGAGAGAAAATCTCTTGGAAGCCAACCAGATACGACCTTCCCGAAGATGTTCAGGCCATTTGTGTAGAACATGGAAACGATGGGTTATGGAATATGGAATATAACGTGAAAGATATGATGTGTGTTGACATATCATCGTGTTACCCTGGAAGTTTTCTCGGGTATGGAGAATGTAGTGAATGTTTTACACGATTCGGAAATCCAACACACGAGATGACAAGAGTTGCGATAAACGGAGAATTACCCGATTTTGGTTTGACAGGATTTGCGAGGGTGACATCATTTAAATTTGCAGAGAATTATTAATAATAATAATAAAAAGAAGGACACTAATACTAAAATACTACTACTACTACTACTACTACTACTACTACTACTACTAATAATAATAATAATAATAATAAGAAGAAGAAGAAGAAGAAGAAGAAGAAGAACACTAATACTAATATACTACTACTACTACTACTACTACTACTACTAATAATAATAATAATAAGAAGAAGAAGAAGAAGACTAATACTAATATACTACTACTACTACTACTACTACTACTACTACTACTAATAATAATAATAGCACTGATACTAATATACTACTACTACTAATAATAAGAACACTAATACTAATATACTGCTACTACTACTACTACTACTAATAATAATAATAATAATAATAATAAGAAGAAGAAGAAGAAGAAGAAGAAGAAGACTGAAGAAGAAGAAGAAGAATACTAATACTAATATACTACTACTAATAATAATAATAAGAAGAAGAACACTAATACTAATATACTACTACTACTACTACTACTAATAATAATAACACTAATACTAATATACTACTACTACTAATAATAATAAGAAGAAGAAGAACACTAATACTAATATACTACTACTACTACTACTACTACTACTACTACTAATAATAATAAGAAGAAGAAAACTAATACTAATATACTACTACTACTACTAATAATAATAATAATAACACTAATACTAATATACTACTACTACTACTAATAATAAGAAGAAGAACACTAATACTAATATACTACTACTACTACTACTACTAATAATAATAATAATAAGAACACTAATACTAATATACTACTACTACTACTACTACTAATAATAATAATAATAATAATAATAATAAGAAGAAGAAGAAGAAGAAGAAGAAGAAGAAGAAGAAAACTAATACTAATATACTACTACTACTACTACTAATAATAATAATAATAATAAGAACACTAATACTAATATACTACTACTACTAATAATAATAATAAGAAGAACACTAATACTAATATACTACTACTACTACTAATAATAATAATAATAAGAAGAAGAAGACTAATACTAATATACTACTACTACTACTACTACTAATAATAATAATAAGAAAACTAATACTAATATACTACTACTACTACTACTAATAATAATAATAAGAAAACTAATACTAATATACTACTACTACTACTACTACTACTAATAATAATAATAATAAGAAAACTAATACTAATATACTACTACTAATAATAATAATAAGAAGAAGAACACTAATACTAATATACTACTACTACTACTACTAATAATAATAATAAGAAGAAGAAAACTAATACTAATATACTACTACTACTACTAATAATAATAATAAGAACACTAATACTAATATACTACTACTACTACTAATAATAATAAGAAGAACACTAATACTAATATACTACTACTACTAATAATAATAAGAAGAAGAAGAAGAAGAAGACTAATACTAATATACTACTACTACTACTACTAATAATAATAATAATAAGAAAACTAATACTAATATACTACTACTACTAATAATAATAATAATAAGAAGAAGAAAACTAATACTAATATACTACTACTACTACTACTACTACTAATAATAATAAGAAGAAGAAAACTAATACTAATATACTACTACTAATAATAATAATAGGAAGATGAACACTAATACTAATATACTACTACTACTACTACTACTAATAATAATAATAAGGAGAAAACTAATACTAATATACTACTACTACTAATAATAATAATAAGAAGAAGAACACTAATACTAATATACTACTACTACTACTAATAATAATAATAAGAACACTAATACTAATATACTACTACTACTACTACTACTACTAATAATAATAATAATAATAAGAAGAAGAAGAAGAAGAAGAAGAAGAAGAAGAAGAAGAAGAAAACTAATACTAATATACTACTACTACTACTACTAATAATAAGAACACTAATACTAATATACTACTACTAATAATAATAAGAAGAAGAAGAACACTAATACTAATATACTACTACTACTACTACTAATAAGAAGAAGAAGAAGAAGAAGAAGAAGAAGAAGAAGAAGAAGAAGAAGACGAAGAAGAAGAAGAAAACTAATACTAATATACTACTACTAATAATAATAAGAAGAAGAACAACACTAATACTAATATACTACTACTACTACTACTAATAATAATAATAAGAAGAAGAAGAACACTAATACTAATATACTACTAATAATAATAATAAGAAGGAGAAGAACACTAATACTAATATACTACTACTACTACTACTACTATTACTACTACTACTACTACTAATAATAATAATAATAATAATAAGAAGAAGAAGAAGAAGAAGAAGAAGAAGAAGAAGAAAACTAATACTAATATACTACTACTACTAATAATAATAATAAGAAGAAGAACACTAATACTAATATACTACTACTACTACTACTAATAATAATAATAATAAGAACACTAATACTAATATACTACTACTACTACTACTAATAATAATAATAATAAGAACACTAATACTACTATTACTACTACTACTACTAATAATAATAATAAGAAGAAGAACACTAATACTAATATACTACTACTACTACTACTACTACTACTACTACTACTACTACTACTAATAATAATAAGAAGAAGAAGAAGAAGAAGAAGAAGAAGAAGAAGAAAACTAATACTAATATACTACTACTAATAATAATAATAAAAAGAAGAACAATAATACTAATATGCTACTACTACTACTACTACTAATAATAATAAGAAGAAGAAGAACACTAATACTAATATACTAATAATAATAATAATAAGAAGGAGAAGAACACTAATACTAATATACTACTACTACTACTACTACTATTACTACTACTATTACTACTACTACTACTACTACTAATAATAATAATAAGAAGAAGAAGAAGAAGAAGAAGAAGAAGAAGACTAATACTAATATACTACTACTACTAATAATAATAATGATAAGAAGAAGAAGAACACTAATACTAATATACTAATATACTACTACTACTATTACTACTACTACTAATAATAATAACACTAATACTAATATACTACTGCTACTACTACTACTACTACTACTACTACTACTACTACTGCTAATAATAATAATAATAATAATAATAATAATAATAATAATACCGGCTACTGGCCATAAAAGTAATATATCATACGGTACAAACAGTTGTTAAATAAACATCGTGCGTCTTTTTAGAACATAATTGATAATTGTTGTAGATTTTTAAATAGATGAAACACAAATATATTGCATACATAATCGAACGATATGATGTTTTAAAAATTCTAAAACCTGCTTGATATCGTAATGTCACAAAACTATTGTTGCGGAACAGACGTTTTGTGGTAGTATGTATCTAGAGTCGGTGTAACATAAGTTGAAGATATAAACAGTGTATGCAATCTTTAAGACACTTATGATAAAAAGATATAAATTGATCATCATAAGTTTTCTTTAATCTTTTTGTATTAAAGTCAGACGATTTTCTAATGTTGGTGATTTGTATAAGAAAAAAGGAAATACCTTCTTTGTAATTCTCCATACAGCTGACAAGTAGTTATACACTCGTTTTAATTAGTAACACGATAAAATTGTCACAATCGTTCTTCATGAAAAAATATTTTAATTTATTGTATGCTCACTTTTGTCTCTGTTAGCTCTAGATTGTCAGAATTGTGCAGTATTTTACGATACTGAACACCTTCATATTGCACGTACGTGTAAAACAAGAGTGCCTAAAGATAGAAGACACTTTAGGATTTGGCTGATTAAATTTGCATGTGAATGAATTAAAGCATATGTTTCTTTCATTTGAAAGTATAGATGTGTATGAGGTCACTGAGTTAGAACTGAAACTTTCAAAGAAGCAAACTTATGAACTTGATATTCGCAATGTCAACAACAGACGCGGGAAACACAGTAATTGAAAACACCGTTCTGATCATTGAAACAGTTATTTAGGAGAATATTCGCATCTTTTCGCAAAGAGAATGGTTCAGACTATGACGAGTGTTCTGTAGGGACTAAACAAATATAGCATATAAATGAATATTGAGACCAAGGGCTATCGCATATCTATCAGAAACGTACAATTATACAGGTATGTCAAAATACTAGATTCTAGAAAACATGCAACTTTTCAGTTTTGGTAGGAAATTAAAAACCCCAGAGCCAATGAGCCGAAACAACAAAAAGCATTATATTCGCTGGGTAAATGGAGTGTCACACAACATCTGCTTTTCAGTTTTTCGCCATGTAACTATTTTGATCCAATATTAGACTAGCAATAAAGACACTGTATAATACAAGTCATAGCTTGCGCGAGATGCAAGTGACAGGGTGTAAGCATGTTTTCTTTAGCTGGTAATAAGAATGTAAGAATGGTATATATGCTATATACATCTTGAATTTTCTCAAAATGTACTTTCTTAGTTCTTCAAATCCGATTTACATGTCCTGCAAAACTTGATATGCACATAAGCTGTGCTGGAATTTCGAGTAGCCGACGTTTCCAGCGGATTTCCATTCTTTTACTGCACTGAATTAACCAAATAATCCAGCCCATCATACTCAGAAAAGCAGAATTGAGAACTATATCCGCTGGATAAATGGAGTGTCACACAACAGCTGCTTTTAAATTTTCGCCGTGTAACCATTTTGATTCAATGAAATGCAGTGCATTGACTAGGATTGGATCAGGCACCACATTTACACAAGCCCTTACCTCCATCCTCGGTACCTTTCAATGAGTACGTTTTCTTTAGAGTTAGATGGTTAAAGTTATGCTTACTTACTGACGCCCAATACAAGTTATACCTGGATCTCCCTCTGTTAGTTATACGTTCAGATCAACCAAGAGTAACTTACTTATATTTGGTACAGCATGCCCAAAAAATTATCAACATAGGTTTTGTCACATATTCTGGAAACAGGCGTACTTCAACGAATGGACTAGATGTTTTGATGCAGTATACCCTTAAGGAACTGGCCGCTCCCACATGACTACTTTGTCATCGAAATTAATAGTTTTTAACCGTTAATGCTCAAAGTTTGCTTCTTGAATGCAGCTAACAATCTTCAAAGCTATAAAACACTAGGCAGAAATAGTGAAACAATACTAATTATCTTATTACGTACTACAATAGGATGCAATAGTAGCTCTTTGCTTCAGTTAGCATAGCAGTTCTTTGAATTGACAGACAGCCCGTGCAGTAGAATTGTTATCCATTTTTAACCAAGTACAAGATCAGACATAGCGAAATTGGAAGTCAGATGTATAGCCTTAGCTCTTGGAAAGGATTCCAAATGATGACATAAACGAGCAATTGCTCAATAAAACCACGTGTCAACTCAGAGAAAAAGGTTGATGATATTATAGCAATATGCCTATGTGGACATTTATAGCAGCAGAAAACGTATTTAGATTGAACTTACACGGACAGCAGTTTTTAGGTACTTGTACTGCTTCGTTAAAAATCAATCAAATCATGTTCCACATTTGTATATCAATTAAAGTTCCCACCCCATATACACATGTAATCGTAATGTTGCGTGCTAAACAGCAATATTTTTGACTTGTGTGTCGTGCTATGTGCTATGACATTTACACACGAGAAACAGAAAACTAGAGTTTTCCATTATAAATGGATGATATCAAGACAATGAGCCTATGTGGACATGTAGAGCAGCCGAAAACGTAATTGCCTTGACCTTAAATATGCAGCAGAGTTTAGGTACTTGAATTACTTCAGGAATAATAAATCAAATCACGTTCACACAATTGAATATCAATTAATGTGATAAAATGTCTCCCCTATCCACACACACACATGTAAGTAATCATAATGTTTCATGTTAGAGGTAATATTCTATTTATAACAAATAATCTTCACTTTGCGACGATATCTATTACAAAATAATCTTTTTACAGGAATGTAATTTATATCAATAGATCAACAAATCCAGAACCATTCATATGTTTGACAGGATGTGCAACCGTCGCTTTTCAGGTCATGGATTTAGGTGAAGGAAGCAAGCAAGGATTCGATATTACCTGGCAAGCCAACAATTAGGTATATTGATTCTTATTAACAATACAACAATTAGGTATACTGCTACTAATTAGGTATACAACCATAAGGTATACTGCTACTTTGTTTTCATAAAGCAATTAGGTGTACTACATATTGGGTATATACCAATTAGTTACACAACAATTAGGTATACTGCTACTTATTAGGTATACAACAATTGTGTATACAAAAATTAGGTATACTGCTACTTATTAGGTATACAAGATACAATAAATAGGTATTCAACAATTATATAGACAACAGTTAGGTATGCTGCTACTTATTAGGTATACAAGATACAATAAATAGGTATTCAACAATTATATAGACAACAGTTAGGTATGCTGCTACTTATTAGATATAAAACAATTAGGTATACTGCTACTTGTTAGGTCTATAACAATTATGTATACAACAATATGTATACATCGATATGTTTACTGCTACTTATTAGGTATATACCAATTGGGTATACTTAAATTAGGTATACTGTTACTTATTAGCAACAGTTAGGTATAATGCTACTTATTACGTATAAAAGATATAATACTACTTATTTAATATACAACAATTAGGTATTCAACAACAAGAACAACAAGAACAATATCAGCAACTGCTACTACTAGTACTACAATTTCAACAACTCTATTTAAATGTGCCTCTACGATTTTCTACGATTTCTATTATAATGCATCAATATTTATTACTAAACAAAAGAAACGAGTAGCAGCAGAAAAGGTGAACAGACCTTTTGCTGGAATGTCATTTTGGAAGAAAAAAAACCTTCCTACGAAAATGAGAAAACAAAATAAGGTCAATAACGCTAAATCGAACTCTGTAACTTACCGAGAGTCTCTCTCTAAGAGTCTCTCCATGAGTCTCTCCAGGGTTACTTTATTTTTGTAGTTTATTTTTCAGATATATGTGTTTTCTGTTTACCGCGGTACGTCTCATTAAGGTCGTTCACCTCTTATACTGCTCAAAAAACTTAAGTTGAATTTACAGAAGGAACAGAACAATTATTTAAACCTGTTACAAAGGTTACTGAAAAAGTTGCATAAGCTACTGAATATATTATTCCTCAACTTTATTTATTTACCAGTAAATTATACGATGAAACAATTTTGTCAGATTTGAAATATATATGATACTAAGATTATTAAAATGTCCTCGTCTAAAGGATCTAGAAAATCTAGCTCATCCAAATCAACTGCATCTCAGCCGTTAATGGAATCTTATACAGCTAGATTAGCTAGAGAGAGATTTGAAACAATAACTAGATTTCTTTCTGTTCGTGACTCTGTCAAACAAAAAGTACAAAAATGTCAGGAGCTTCAGGATGACAAAAACGAACTAATTAGAATAATTGCAGAAGCATTTTAAACGTGCTATGAATGGAAATAATTAATATCTCTCAGATTACCAAAATAATTATAGACCAATAAATTTTTATCAAGTATTTTTCGCAGTTTTTCTTTTCTTTCCATTTCAAATATTACTCAACCAAATATCAAGACCTAACAAAGTTAGGTAAAAATGTTTTTAACCGGGGCGAAATCTTAGATAGAACAATTGTTTTGTCAATCTGAGACTTCCATCATTTTGGCGAAAGTGTACAAATTACTTAAATATATAATATTTGTACTCTTTCGCCATCATGGGATACGACATAATGTATGTATCACAAAACAATTATTCTGTCATTTTGAGACCCACCATTATATATAGTCCGATTACAACATTGACTCCTACGCTGATATACGGACGATATTGTATTCAGGTCAAATGATAAATGTAGAATTTTTGTTCAGGTAGAATCACTTCATCGTGTGAAAGAAGTTCCTGACGTGTTAATCGTCGATGAATGGCACGGAATTCGAAGACAGATATTCACAAATATTAGATCATATAAGAAATACTGGGATACATTTTCAACATTATTAAATACATCCAACTGTGTTTTTGACCTTGACGCAGACTCGAACAATGACGTTCAAAATTTATTGAAATTATACCGGCCGAGTATGAAATTTGTTCTCAACGAATATAAACTTGTTCATGATAAGAAATCTATTGTTGAAAATTCTCACAAGGATAATCTATCAGCGTTATTGAATAAAATTGAACAACTATCGATACGCGGCGAGAAGATTGCTGTATTTGCACATTAAAAAGCCGGTACAGATTATTCCGTAGAAGGTCTTGTAAAACGGATTCAACATGAAGGTCACAGCTTTCGATATTATCATGCTGATACAGATCCAGCGCAGAAGAAGAAAGATTTCTCTTATATCAGTAACGCACATAACGACGTTGATGTTGTTATTTATAATGTTATACTCGAGGCTGAGGTTTGTATAACCGATCTTAGATTTACTATCATGTTTGTGTTTTCACACGAACTAGGATCAGTTGAAGAAACAAAACAAGCATTACATTGATTTCGCTGTGTGAATGAAATTCAGTATTCAACCGTATAAAAATGGTATCATGGAAAACTTCCGCTCAATTGCGCTTTTGTTAGAAAGTTAATTGATCGCGAGAAATTACTTTCTGACGAAAGAAAATTGCATAGAGCTCCGAATTCAGATGAATTATCAACAACGAGTGGATTAGCCTATTTCATGAATATTGTTGATGAAAATAATTAATATCAATAGTGACAGATACTGGTTATGAAATAAAACAACCACGGCTAGATGATTATTATACTTGGTTGTTTTAAAAAAGCACGAAGATAGATCACAACAACATCGGTGTTGATGATTTTCTGAAGACACGCGTTGGTGATCGAATAAAAAGTTCTGATAAAAATAAAACCGACGATGATCAGGATTTTATCGAAGAGGAAAATAATCCACTCGACATTGACATGAATGAAAATTATCCGATAGTTATTGATAAAATTAAGAGAAAATATAAAATCAAAACCAAATATTACAAATATAATTCTGACGAAATCTTGGAACCATATGCAGCAAAAAAGAAATATCTGAACAACATGTTCTAGTGTGACATTGGAAAGTTACCCGAAGAAGAAATTGAAATATATCAAAGATCTAATCATCTAATGTTAGCTCAGTAAGTCATTGTTGATAAATTAATAACGGTCACGCGATAGATCATAAAATGTTTCGTTCAGATAAAATCATCCCTCGCGGAAAGATTAATCTGATCAGATATTTTCTAACGAGTTGAATTTACCGGACCTTGTTCAAGATAAAGATCTCAGGAAAGCAAATTGATTTCACGTTCCCGAAACAGAGGAGGCGAAAAGGCCATCAGAAAGTATTCGGTGGATGGTTGGGACTTAGAAAACCCTTAGATCGTGTACACGATTAACGGGTGCTTACTTTACGGGTGTCCCATTTGCTACCCTGAACGTGACACCAAACATCAGTTTTTACGAATAATGGAAGACTTGCACGAGGCCACTTGTCAGCGGCGTTTTAAGTTAGATCAGCAAGGTATCCAAAGGGTGAAAATGTTGTAACACTAGTAAGATCACCGTTTGAAAACTGATCCCGAGTGTAAACGTATCTTGGAAAGTTCCAAGGTAGTAGACCAACTGAACCCGCAAGGCAGTTTGTACGGTTGACGAACGAATGCCACCTGTGTACTGAACCAAGCCGACAAAGAGAAAAGAGAAGAAATAAAATACTTGTACGTGTGTTCACTGTATGCTTACGTGTGCAAATACTGTCACTTTCCCGTAGGGTAATCGCAATTGACGACGCAACGGATTGACCTGGACAACACTCGACAATACGAAGGATTAATTACGTGCAACGTATTGCTTCCCTCGGACTTCTACCATCCCATTTTACCTCACCATTGCTAATGAAAACAGCTGTTTCTTTTGTGTCGTATTAGTGCCAAAACGTGCAACAAGAACTAACATTGTCAGCACACCCAGGAAGAACGCGCCTTGACAGGAACGTAGCTTAGCGTGGAATTGTTTAAAGCTCTGGACCCAGCATTCAGAAGTGTACGAAACTGACCACTTTCCCAGGACACATCGATATCACAAGTGCGCCGAGACATAGAAAGGCATTTTTCCAGACTACATAAATCCCTTTTGAAACTAAAGCAAAAAGTCAGCGGTTATTCTTAATAGTGCCATACTCCCGAAGACCAAATGAAAATCAAAGAGAAATACTGGGAACAGGAAGGCATCGCTTTAGACCACATGGAGAAAAACGATGGAAGGCGATTGTTTGCCAGAGTGATGTTAAATTGATTTTGGGGTAAAATGGCACAACATCTAGGATTTGCCAAGACAGAGTATTTGTCTGAAATTCCCGCTACTTCTAGATGATTCACGAGAAAACTAAATAATGAAACACGTGAACGTCGTTCGTGAGGACATGATCTTAGTCAATTACGAGGATAAACGGGACTTTGTTAAAGCCGACGAATCTGGAAATGTCATCATTGTGGCTTACGTGACAACCCATGCTCGTGTGTTGACACGGACAGTTGCATCTACATCGATCGGCCGGGCCACGGTTAATCTGACCTCGAAAGAGACCGATTAGGATCGTTAACAGACGTGCATCCCGACGACAAAATTCTAAGTTTTGCAAGTGGCGCTCCAAAAAATTGCGGCTACGAATACCGAGACCCACAAGGAGAAATAAACACGGAATGTAAAGTGAAAGGAGTCTCAATTATCGCACCAGTCGAGTAGTGAACTTGGGAGTAATGAAAGAAGCCTTGCAGTCTGGACAAAATTAAAACTTTAAAGTGTCAACCTACGAACCGCACAAGATTGTACGTTTACCCACGCGCCAAATCATCAGACGACCCTTGGAAAAGGTGTATCAAATCGTGTACTAAGAGTGTGTGCAGCATACCAACCACTTCACTTTACCTTACAGACATGCCTGTATAGAAACAATGATTCCAAGAAAATAGCAACCAGCAAGAAGGATGATTTCGACACAACAATAATCGAGTAAGAGAACCGCTGAGAACTCCATGTTCAAACCATACCATTTTCTTGTTTTCTTGTCGGACTATTGTGATTGTGCCCATCGATTGGAAACGTTTCCCGGATACAGAAGGATTACCTACTGCGAATTTTTTTGCTACAACAGGATCTGTCTACTTGGGACCTGAGACTGGAATGGGATACGAAGTACAGTGTTTCAGTTGTGGTCTGAAGATGCGCATGGATCTATGTATCTATAAAGATTAAGCTATTCTGGAACACACTCCATGGTCTCCGCACTGTCTTTACCTTTCTATGGCCTTTCCACCCATCACATTACAATACAGGTATGACGGTACTTTGGATAAGGTGGTACTATTGTCCATAAAGAAGGAAGATTTCCAAAACCAGATATATAAAGGAACGATGTACAAGCTCGAGACTTCATTACGACTAGTATAAAAAGGGCAAAAACGTCCAAGATCGATCGTTCATCATAACTTTAAAGACAAAGAGAGAATGATGAAAACTTTTAAACAGATATCATTCAAGTTTGGGAATTGTAAAAATTTACATTACCCTAGTGTGACTAGTAATGGATGGTTACCTTGCGATTGCATGGATGTCGTACGCTGTAACCTCAGCGATTCAGCATGATATCATGGGAAATTTGTTATGACTACTAAGAAATGAAAGGGATTCTGTCCGTGTCAAACCTGATGGATGCGAAAGCGATACTCGTTATCGTGAACTCTTTACTGGATGTGAACCTACGCTTGAGTCTATGCGTCTGCCACTATACGGATGTCTTGCAACACTAAGTAAACTCCTACATATTTCACCGTACCCTCATCGAAATAATCCTGTGAAAGGCAAATATTCATTCCCTGTGCGTTTGCCTGAATAATGTGACTTTGAAAGTCGATGCCAAACCTTAGGAAACGGCCAAAATATCTGGCAGGACCTACCCCCGAAGAATTAGCCAGAGATGGATTTTTCTATTTGAGCGAAGTGTTTTATTTGCGGCATGTCACTTTACCAGTGGGAACAGAAAGATTCCGCTTACTAGGAACGTGCTCGATTGTCTCCAAATTGTCACTACCTTCCTTTAATGGAACAACCTAAAATATCTATGGATGCATACTTTTCAAGACAACATTCGTGGTGGAGTTGAGAGAACGCATTTACCAATAGTTGGTCAAAATACAAGTCAAACGCAAAGAACAATTGAGTCACCGATGTCTAAACACTGGTATACAATTGCTATAAGAGGTCTGATTCAGATGAAAGTATTCCAGTGGTAAGACCTTGTCCAACTGGAAGTGGGTGAGAAGGATTGGTACGTTTCCGACTTCTTTTACTACGAGGTACACATACTTATACGACTTCCAGAAGACGAGTTGGAGAATTACCAGAATCTTTACACAACATAAACTTAGTTGAAGAGGAAACGTCTGAACCAAGTGTCAGGTGTATTTTAGTGACTGAACCATTTAGTTTCGATACAAAAGTATGATTTTCTCTGTGCAAAAAATACATGTATTTCTTCCAATTAGAGTGTACATGAACGGGCTACCATGTCATGACCTTTATCACTCATGATACAACCGATTCCGTGGAAGGATATCAACGAGATTATTTAAACGGTGGAGGATTATCAACACTTATTACGAGAACTGTGTCTCATAAATTGCGGTCGAGTTTTAGTGTGCTTCTTAGTGATTTGCTTTCTCGGATTTCGTTTACAAGTAGATACCTTGTGGACACTTTAAGAACAATTCTTACCACCAGATAAAACTTGAAAGTAAAGCCTTTAACTGTCCACGAGAGACTCATTCTGTTAGGTACTTAAGATGTGATCAACGACATGTGTGTAGCCCGTGACTTACACCCTCACTAGACAGATGTACGTTGACTGGAAACGTTGGTGTTCGCAACGGAAAAATCGAGACAGTTCTTGGTTGAATAAAGCCAGTAAACTCCTCTATCTCTCTTGGATTTTGATGTTGGGGACAGGTACTTTGTGAGCAGCTGACACTGCCGCTAACGAGGAGTGGAGTCTCCCAGCTGAAGGAGAGGTACTTGGAAACGCTTATTTAAATTGTTTTATCAACTGAGGTAGAACAGGTGTCAAATTGGGTTTGGCTGGCATCATCAGCAATGGAGAAGTAGAATAATCTAAGGGTACTGGAGACGCAGTCCCAGTTGCTGATGGTCGTGATTTGCGAATGTAAGATTGCGTCATGGCCGAAGTGCCTTTCTTGCGGGTAAAAGTTGTCCTCTGTGGGGTTTTCTTTTTCTGTTGGCGTTTTTTTTCTGGGGCTGTTTCCTTTTCTGTGACATGGTGTAGACATCACTGTTCTTTTTCTTTTGGGTCCGTTTGGCTTTTCTGTGGGAGGACCTTGGGAACTTTAGGCTCCCATTTTAAGAGCGAGCGTATGAAGATACCCCGTAGAAAACTGCTACCTCCAGATTCCAAAATGATTTACATTTTTTTTTGATTGTCCATGCGAAGATAAGCCAGTTGCGTCAAGGCTACTTTGTTTCTCTCAAAAAAGAGTTTGGTTTGATGTGGCTTTCGAATGATGCCTTGCAGTAATTTACGTGATTCCATCTTAAACCATCGTAAGACTTCTTGAGACTGGCTTCTAAGATGCGAGCACGTATTTGTCGATTTTTTCGCGACAGATACCTGTACAATAAGTCAATTTGACGGGCAGATGAGACTGAAGGGACGTTGACGCTATGTGAAACAGAGCCAACATGTCTTATGTTTTTATAGGTCTTTTGTTGTTGTTAAGTCCACGACGGGGACGTGTGCACGACAGGCCCTTCGTCTTGGCACCAGTTATGAAACAGATGGGTACAATGTTGCAAATAATCGAGGTGGGTGGGTCTTAAATCCACGAGTAAATATACGTGTTGGGTTTGAGCGGCAATATAATATGCATGACGCATCCAAGGCGTTCCTAACTATTTGGCGAAGATTTGTACTTGCTATTTGTTTCTAGGGTTTTTAAACAAGACCCCGTAATGAGCATTGAAACTAATGGCGTGATGGGCTTTACTTTATTGAAACAAATGTTGGGTAAATAACACTGGCATTACGATGGTACCCTTTGCGTGAAAACTACGTTTTATTTTCTTCTTCGTCTTCTCCTAGCGCGTTGTCAAAAATGACCAGATGGGTTCGACTGGGGGTCAGACACGATCCCGTCGACATCGCAAGGAATGCCTTCCACAAACACGATGGAATCGCCATGACTTTCTCGCAAAAGGATGCACGCTGTTTGCCACTCTTTGTAACACCACACGATGCTTTGAGGTGGACGATCGATCAAATGATGTTTTTGTTGGATCAAGCGCTTGATAAATTCGGTTTTGCTTGATCCACTAGGTCCTGCAATTAACTTGTTAAAAGGATGGCGAAGATACAATGCCTCCCAACTAGCACGATCTAAGTGTTCGTCGATAACTTTGAAAGTGGAGGAAGAGGGAGCAGAAACAGCAGAGGTAGCAATATTAGTGGAGGGAATGTCGCTTTTGACACGTAAACAGACAAAAGACAAGTTTTTATACTTTGTTCAGGACAAGTTTATTGCTACAATTAATATGGGACAACACGAAAGACAAATATACATAAAATCCAAATGGTTAAGCATAGTAGTATAATACACATAACAATGAACAAAATGGACGATAAACAAGTCTCTGGACAACATGTTGTTGCTAACAAAGGTGTCCTAGGGACAGTGTGTAATGTTCTTACAGTCTCTATTTTGGGTAGTCACACAGGTGTCCTTCCGAAATGATCTTTCGGGAATGTCCTGAAGGGAGTAGTTGTCTTCGGTGGCTGTTTCTTTTTCTGAAACTGACACTAACACAGGTTTAATAGGTACATTTTTGACTAGCCGTTGGATTTTAAGAGATCACAATTCTTAAGCATAATTGGCCACTTCTTCGGTTCAAGCCTCTAAACCCCTCCAAGATACGCTTAACCTGTCATCTAGTTGATACGAGTGGCGGCATATTCATCTATAAAATAGACTTGTAAACGATGGGAATCAGTGTTTCTGTGCTCCTGAACGCCAAAAGAAAAAGAAAAAGACAATGATAGTTTCGTCATCCCCAAAACGTTTAGCCAAAAATCGACGCCACCCCCACACCCCATGAAAAGACGTCCAAAGACAATGAAAGGTCGGCAATGGGGAGGAATGTTTGGCATAGATCATATGGTCAATCAGTTTGTACAAAACCTTGAACAAAAACGTTTGAAAAACAGGAGGAACCAAACAAGGGGATTTCATTTTTCAAACCTTCTCAGAAAAATAAGATAATAGACAAGTCTCAAGTCAAGGACTAATGTGTATTTTTGTGTGTGATCTTGATCACCCATAGCTGTCACCTCAAAGACGTGCACACCACTACCATTGTTGTTCTTTTGTCCATAAAGAAAAATAACAGTCTCGTCTTCCAAAATAACCCACTTTGCCAAGTATCGACTTCACCCCCAGAAAAGACGTAGGCGTCCAAAGAAAAAGAGGAGCCACCAAAGTGGAGTTTTGTTTGGGCGATTTCGAAAAAATACATCGTCATCTTTTTGACGAAGCGACAGTGAAAAAGCGAAAAAAGAGCGTGTTTTAAGTCAACGACGTTTTGTGTATTGTAGGAACCAAAGAGCAAAGTCGTCACGCCCAGAAAACAGCCTTCTTGACTCCTCGAGGGAAAGAAAAGGAAAGGATTGCCGTCTCGTTTAGTAAAAACATTGGGACGTGCTGTCCGCCCTGTTCAAAGCCTCTCCATCTATGCGAAAACATATATCATTTAAACTGCCTCCAAAGATGTCGTCGATACTGTATGCGAATGTTGCTTGAATGTTTTGAAATGAACTATACCTTTGTTTAAACATCAGAAAAATGCTTTGCCAAACATCGACAGGTTCTTCGCCAAATGGTCGAAAAGAAAATACCCATTCGTCCAAACAAAAAAGATGTTAGTGCAACGCAGAAGATTTTTTTACCCCTGATAAAACGTCTTGCCAAAACAATAGTAGGCCCAACGTTGGTACCCCAGGGAAGTAATGTACCCGCATTAGAAGATATAATAAGAAGATAAAAGGAACCTCTGGAGTACAAAGATCTCAGACGTGACCTTTGGAAGCGAATGGAAAGACGAAAACTGACTTTAGTGCCTTACAAACGATGGATGGAATACCATTATTGGCAAGAGCGGACCGCACATTAACCCTAAATCCTCATTTGACCGAGATGTTCCAATTACAACACAAATCGCAATCATTGATGATCGCAACATTTTGTCCGAAAAAGGAAAATCGCAAAAGTACACTCAGTTATTGCAACGACTGGAACTCGTTCACCAGAAAGCTTTAGACGAAACAGCTCTGCAGACTCTGAAAGATTTTAAGGCTCTGATGAAAAGTCCACCAATACCACAAGCGTTCAAAACAATAGCAGTGTCACGATTGCCTGAGGAGGAAGAGGCACGAGAAGTCTTTCAATCACCCTCCACAGCTCCTATTCCTAGAAAGAGTGCAGCGTCTATTATGACCCTTTCCCCCACTCTCCAACGAGAAGACCTCAAACGTGGGTTAAAAGATGACGTCTACTCCTCCTTCGACAGAAGTTAAAAAGAAAGAAGGGAAAGCAGAAGTGAAAAACGAAAAGAAAACCGAAGCTATCTTATTACCTCCACCACTACCCTCAACTTCTTCTCCAAAGTAGCATCAGCGACGAATGAATGAATTCTTGTTCTGGCCATCAGGTCTTCATTACCACCGCCTCTTCGTCTTTGTCTTTTTTTGTGCTTCCACGGTATCCTTCCGTTCCGTTTCCAAAGATTCTCCACTATTCAAAGAGGCATACGTGTTTTCCATAGCTTCTAATAATCTAAAACGACTTCTCTCAAGCTGTTTATTTTTATGGTATTATCGAATTCGGCATACAGGATGACGTTCACCGTCTCGGTGAGAGCTTTTGCAAACTCAAGTTCCACAGGCAGTTGACCGGATTTTATAGGGTGAAAATGTCCCTCGTCGCCGCCTTGATCTGGAGTGAAATCAAAAGCTTACAAAATGTAGCCTACTGCATAATCTTCGTACGAACTTCCGTGACTGGTATTGGTTCCTAATTGTTTGCTGGCTTCGTACAGGGGCAAGTATGACCTCAAGTAATTCGTCTAGGCAAACAACAGCAAGAACCAGACAGAGGTTTTGTCGACTGCCGTGTTAACTCGAAAGATTTCTCCTTCTCCTTCCGAAGAAGCAGGCCATATCCTGTGGTAAAGCCTGCTACAAGACTGGGACGCAATCTGGAACGATAAAAGTATATCATATTTCATCGTCCACAAAAACAGCCCTTTACACGCTTACCCCAATAATCTAGAAAAATATAATAATTCAATTGTCAATTGTATGTTAGTACCGGCAAGTTAAAAAATAGAAGTGTGTCTATAAACACTTCATTTGTTTGATTTTGTTAGAAGTGTGTATATAAGCTATTATTTCCGTAGCTTGTCAAATAGTCTCGATGTGTTTCTATGTAGTTAGTGCTTGTTGGTAACAAATATCTGAGTGTTTCGTTTAGGTCCACGTTTCTGGTGATCATAATATGCACATTTATGAATTTTGGTATCAAGGGTTAGTTGTCCTTCACTTCTGCGCAAATAGTATATAAAGAGAAGCACTCATCAGTCTGTTTTTCTTTTTTTTCCCCAGTGTTTTTGTTTTTATCCTTTTCAGAAGCATCATACACACACACACACACACACACACACACACACACACACACACACACACTGACCTGATCATTGTATAATGTCCTTTCTCCGTGACCAGGCCCAGACAGAGACCCAGAGCCCTTAGGCAGAGTCGTGGCCTCCTTTTGGTAAACACACACACACACACACACACACACACACACACACACTAACTTGTGTCCTCAGTGTGTACCATTTCGGCCCCTGACTGGGGCCCCCTCCGAGTTTGGAGCCCTTAGCCTTGTTTGCCTAGACAGAAGTTCGTCGCTGTTTGTGACCTTTCAAGAGAGCACTAATGATGCATTTTTTCTTCTTCAGCAAACATTATTTTCCACTGAACTTAGTGTATTCCCCCACTGCACTTCTCATCTTTTCTTCTATATCAGCTACTTCTTGGAATTGAGCAGGGTGGGGGGTTGGGGTTGGGCAGTTTAATGCTATTATTCTGCCATGTCAAACCGAAAACTGTGAATTTTATACTTAATTTAATTATCTTCTAAATCAGTTTAGATACGTATTCCTTTCAGATGCACGTGTGAAGAGGAACAGTCTCGAGGTAGAAAGGAATCGAATCTGATGTAATGAGAATCCCCATAGAATCTGAGCCTCTGAATCATTCCTATTTTTGTGTGTGTGAAATATTTTTTGGTTTTACTCTGACTCTCATTCCAGATAGTTTTTATATTTTACTGTATTTTTTTTTTTTTTGCATCTTCTATGAGTTTGGATAATTTTAACCATGTATACTATAAATTTATATTGAGTTTTATTATTGGAACTGTATTTCTGTGTAGTGTGTCTGAATGATAAAGACTAATTGACAATATTTGTCGGTCTTAATACATAATTTTCATTCAGATAAACTTTCATTATGCAACATCACTATAAAGGCAAATATAGTGCATTTACCTTGGTCCATCAATTCGTCCTTCAGATTGGTGGCTAACTTTGCATTTGGGTCAGCTTATCAGACAACACGAGTCTATAATGTGTCGCTTTGATGACACGTCATAGGAACTACCGAACTATTCCACTGAAATTAGGTCATAGCATAGTTCATTGAATTCGGCTGTATTTTGCGTTTAGGTAAGCATTTTTTTTAGTATCGGTGATCGCAGAGTCATGCAGAATTTTGTGGGCGGATTGGTCTTAGCGAGGCAATACCATCAAACTTTTAAGACATTACCTTTTGCAAATGAGTTTTAATGGCCACTACTGTACTGAATTCTACTGTGATACTTGATGAGAAAAGCTTTAACGATAGGAATATTATTTTCAGTACACATAAAAATATATATTTCAGTTATTATTAAAATTTAACATTACAAATGTCTGCTGGGTATTTTTTGCTGACCAAATTATCTTCATTAAAAGATGCAGAGATTATTGGAATTCGTTTGCTATTTATGATTTCCTTCTAATAATGTTCATTGTCTAACCTTTATCTTTTAGTTGTTTTACTTACCGACATAAATATTTTTTATTAAATTGGTACGTTATACCCCAGCATTTGGTATACTTATGAGCCCAGACTGCACTTTATATTTCTTTCTTAAATGCAATCCATCCACAAAATAACAGCTATGTCATTTTGAGAAAACAATTTTGACTTCTAATAGTCACTTGTATCTTAACATTAGGTCTTACTGGACAGTTTTTTTTGGCAAATGTTTGTCCGACAATGATCTATAGCAGAAAAATAAAAATAATATTACATTAAAGACACAACTACAAATTAACTAATGATTTTTGTTGAAATGATGCTTGTAAGATTCTGACTTGGGTATTAAATTCAATTCCTTATGCAACTAGTGGCTATTATGCTGAATCAACACTGCCCGCAACCCCTCTTTTTACATTCATTTTTGACAGGAAAGAGCTATTTTGACAAGACAGCTTGAAGAATCAGTATGTGCCTTATACATGAATAAAGTTCACTAGTACTGTAAAAAATTAGCATACTTTTCATCACCTCTCAACCATCTAGATTTTTAGATACATGTATTTACCTCTGAAGCAGACACATGTAAATACGCAAACCAAATCGGCGGCTCCTTTGAAGCCAAAGTTACACATTTGATCTACATCGCTTGTCTAACTGTGACGGGCAATCACCAACAAGTCAGCCAGTTTCCAAGCCTAACTCAAAGTAAATCTAAACCACATTACAGATTTAGCTTATGTGTGAACTGAAAAATGTTGGGATTGTGATAATTAGGCTCATGCCTTCTACCTTAAATATTAGGCAGGTGTCAAAATGCTAAACTATCCAGTGAGACCTTAGACAGTTGGACCAAAAGAGCTAATATTTTAGTCTGTAATGCAGCTGTATGAAGTCAGCAACTGAGTCTCTTTACAAGAGTTATAATATTTTAGTCTGCAATGTAACTGTTTTGTTTGTTTGTTTGATTAGGATTTTTAACGTCCGTATTTTCCGGCCTATAAGTCGAGACTTTTTGACTTGAAAATTCGGTCTTCGTCTTATACTCCGAATCGACTTATATATGGATTTTGTCATTGAAATTGCATCGACTTATATATGGATTACAGTATCCGGTATGCTATTGATATTGCTCTATAATCGGCATAATCGAAAACAGGTCACATAGAAGTACAAATTCATGTTAAATTACTATGTCAATAAATTGTCATAAAATAATATGACTGCATTTATATTTGTAAGTTTTGTCATTATTTATTTTGAATTCTGCGTGTTTTTTCTTATTTCTCAAACATAAAATAAAAGAAAACAATTACCGGTAAAAACTTCACCGGGCCGCATAGCACACTTACGGTCTATACTCTATAGTGTACTGTACTAATTCAAAGCATATTGTTTGTTCCTAAAAAAAAAAAAGATATGAAATAACTGGTCCATTAATATTTGATTTTCCAGCATACTGTTGGACACACGTGAGCAATTACCGGCATAGCTTTTTTTATTGATCCAATTGATTCTACAAAGGGATGTAATCCATAGTAACTCGAGCGTTCTATGATTATTTATAAAATAATGTAGATCATGCATTCTACTGAATCTCCCAAATCATATGTTTCTAATTGTATTTGACAAAGTTTCTCAAATAAATTACCATAGGTTTAAACTACACTAAAATCAGATATATATATATGGACTACCAGTACTAATAGATCATCAGTGATCCATGATTTTGGTTTCGCAATTCAGTTTAAAGCAAATTGTAATGTCAACACTTCACCTATATTCATTTTTAATCAGCTGACGTTTCAGTGTCTCTCTTTGATTATACCGGTTGTAGATAAATTTGTATTTGATTTCCAACAACAATCAAAGCCGGTTGCCGCAATTGTTTCGACCTTGATATTGGCTTTAGCTACCGATACTAGTTACCATATTGCCGGTACCCCATTGTTCTTTATCATTAATCCGCATCAATTACGCTACTCGTGTTTAATATCAATGGGATTAAGTACAACAATAAATGATGCCCACTCCATTCTCTAGATCTAAATACATGTAATGAATTTAGCCATGGGCATTGTTTTTATTGCTTTAGTACAGGTTAAAACACAACCAGTTCTGCCTGCTGTATTTATTAGAGTACATCAAAAGAACATGACGCAATAGCTGGGCTAGCTGGGCGGCGAGTTCAAAGGACTTTGACTAGCAGCTTGGGTGGGAAAAAGTGCTGAAATTTACAATGACTGAATTCAGAGACAAAGATCCTGAGACGTACATGTAGTTATTATAAGAATACACTTTAACTTCCATTATTTAATATACGAACAAGTACTATTTCATCATTCGTTACGTACACCCGTTACGTAATTTTTATTTTCTTTTCATTGAATTCAGTCAAATAATGATCTGTGACAAAATTATTTAATATTTTACATCCGTGTGTGGATATTTTCGATGGAAATATTTGTATTATGGATTCAATGTATGTTACAAGATTCGCTGGTGAGTACACGGTGTTGATACTCTTTTCATGCAATAGATTATACATGTATATATAAATTAGACACGTGTATGTACCAATGCATGGTTCTCTGAATAAAGTACCGTAATTGTATTTGACAAAGTTTCTCAAATAAATTACCGTAGGTTTAAACTTTCAACTGGAAGGAATGATCATAGCTCTTGTTGCAATGGATATTGCCGGTAATATGGAATATCATACGACGATACCATCAATATTCATGCAACCGGAAGTTACTACCGGTAGTATAAAATACAAAGCCAAGTTATTGACCTGGCCTCGTCTTATACTCCGAATCAACTTATATATGAACGAAGGATGGAAAATTTACAAAATTGGTCAATTCGACTTATACTCCGCATCGACCTATAGGCCGGAAAATACGGTAGCTTTAACAATTTTTCAGTCATATCGCTACGATATCTGCAGTGAGGCAGTTCATAGTGATGTCTAGTACTGGGGCATCATTCCGCAGATATGTAGTATGATGTCCCACCCAGTCACATTATTCTGACACCAGGCCCAGACCAGTCCTAACACTAACCTCTTGATGCTGAGCGCCAAGCGAGGTAGCTGTTAGTAACATTTTTGCAAGTCTTTGGTATGACTCGGCCGGGGAAAGAACCCACGACCACCCGCTTTAGCGGCAGACGCTCTAACCACTAGGCCACTAGAGCAGTTCATAATGGAGCTGTAAGAAGTCAGCAACTGAGTCAGTTTACAGGATAAAATGTAAATTCTCCCCAGGAGCATGACATCAACATCATAACATTAAAAATTGAAACTGCTTATTTTTAATTAATGTATTTAATTTCATCTTTCATAGTCCGATTGCCATAGCTATTGCATGCAAAGGGGGTGGGGTGGGGTGGTGTGACAAAAAGTGTATGCCCTGCTACAGGCTTGGGGAGTGGGTCAAAACTGGCTGATATTTAGCATGCTTACTTTTCTGGATGTCTTCTTGGAACTCTTTCCAATATATATATATATATATATATATATATATATATATATATATATATATATATATATATATATATATATATATATATATAATGTGCCAACAGCACTTTAGCAAAATACTGGGGATATAATGCTGATTGAAAATTCAGCTCTATCAGACTCAGTATTTAAGGTCAAACAATGGCAAATCTGCAGCATTCAAGAACTTAAGGGAGGACAATCCAAATGCTACAGGTAAAAAAGATAGTATTATTAATATATGTACATTATTATACTAAATTCTGTGAAAATTAGTCTAAGGTTTTACTACAATTGTAGTGAATTCTTCTTTACACACTGTTTCAGCTTTTGTCCCCTGTCTACTAAAGCTTTCAAAACATAGGTTTATCAGATTTGTGTAAACTTTTAAAAATAAATTGAATAATCAATTTGCTGTCCCTTGACTGGTTATAAGATTCAGTTTTCTTCAAATTCTTCATGTCCAAACATTAATTAAAATTTGTTAAAACATTATTCAGGAGAGAAAAAAAATCATGATTGTTTATTTTAAAGATGCTGTTTAAAGTCTGGCTTTACTTTGTTATTTCATAAATAAGCACTTTAGTAGAATTACATGTGTTACTTTAAAGATTTAGCAACATAAGGATAAGGTGTGAGTGGCTACCCAAAGATAATCTTACATGATAATCCAGGTTCCTTCCTTTGTACTAATTTACCCACAATAATTCTAATTTTTTTAAATTGACTGTTTTCTACATTTTGATTGGATGTAAAACGGTCATGTGATAATGATCTGGAATTTTTTACACATCATTAAATTCTGAGGACTACTTTTGGTTCCATGTTTCCGGATCATTTGATTTGAAGTTTTATCTATATCAACGCCTTACACCCTAATAAAAATAACAAGCTCCCACCCACCCAGTCCTGTGATTTCCAATAAAATACGACAAGCCACAGCTTTAAATTGACCATTATAAGTTTTAAAAATGTAATTGCACAGATCTTCCTGCACTCCAACACTCACTCTTCTGCCTATGAAGGCAAATGGCAGGCTTAAGGAGCCAATCTTCGGAAATTTTTGCATTTCACCTCGACAAGCTACAACAGTGGTTATCAAAGGTCAGGGTCATATGTCAACCAAGAGATGTCCCGAAAAATGGGCACGATTTTGCTTTTGAAAGATCAAAATGCATAGAAAGTTATGACAATATTTGTATAACAACATGTGCCATACACAAGTGTAATTTTCGAAAAAAAGGAATAATCCTAGTTTACCGGAATAACCATTTTGTATGTATTTTTTGTTTTGATTAGGATTTTTAACGTAGCTTTAACAATTTTTCAGTCATATTGCTACGATGTCTGCAGTGAGGCAGTTTATAGTGATGTCTAGCACTGAGACATCATGCCGCAGACATGTAGCATGATGTCTCACCCAGTCACATTATCCTGACACCAGGCTGACTAGTCCTAACACTAACCTCTTAATGCTGAGCATCAAGTGAGGCAGCTGTTAGTACCATTTTTGTAAGTCTTTGGTATGGCTCGGCCGGGGATCGAACCGACGACCTCCCGCTTCCGGGGCGGATGCTCTAACCACTAGGCCACCGGAGCAGTTTTTGTATGTATTAAAATAATGATCATAACAATATATAAATGGCGAGACCCTCTATGACATTCTACCCTGTATAACTGTAAAAAGAATCGATGAATCTTGGCTAGCAAAGATAGGGCTATGTAGTCTATTGCAGTTATGAGGCAAATGAAAGAAAACTTTGTTGTACATAAAAGTGAATATTTTGTTAATTAAATCTGCTGATCTGATGTTAGAAAGGAAGTAAACTGGAATTATAAGGATTAAATGATCGTGGTTGGTTATTTATCGATGTGTGCATTTTACCAAATCACTCACAAAATTAAATAAAGTCCTTCAGACTTTATTGACTTTGTGAGTGATTAGGTAAAATTTACACATTGATAAAAAACCAACCATAATCATTTAATTCTATAATAATAAAAAAATAGGAAATATCCGCAGAGCTTGGTAATCCTTGTTAATGGCTGCCATCTGAAATTAATCTTTGACAAACTGCTTGAGACTGAATGGGACTGTAAAGCAGGATTGTACCAATGCATCCACAGTAAACAGCGTTACTATTATTTGGCCAAGTAATCAATGTTACTGAATGTACTTTCTGCATGGACACTAAATTAGATGAGTAAAAAGATAATGTTGATCACATCATGGTAAATGTTTAACATTAAATTTCAAATTTTGAAAAAGTTTGTGTACATGTGTATATTCCATGTCTTCTGTTACCTATAATTCAAGGACTTTCCAAGGATTTACAAGGACTCTTCAAGGATTTAATGGACTTCCAAAAGGATTTGCAAGTTTTTATAAAAGTTTTTAAACATTACATTTTTATGGACACTAAACCTTTCCCCAGCATGCACTTTAAAGTAAAGGGACACTACTCATGTGTATTTTTATATCATTTAATTGTTTTCATTTATACATGTACATTATTTGAGAAAATATTAAATAATATAAATTCTGAATTTTGACATATATAATCAGTTTTAACATTTTGCGTTGCTGCAGATAAATTGAAAGAGTTTCAACAAATTGAAAGACTCTTCAAGGATAAAACCAATTTATTCACAATTTAAAGATTTTTGTCTAAGTTGTATGAAGCATACTTTTTTGTACTTTTAACAAATCTGCCATTGTATAAGGGGTTGGCAGATTAAGGTCTATAAAGTATGCTCGAACTAATCAATACAACAAACAAAAATACGTCATCATTATGTGGTGGCAGATCAGGGTTCATGATATTTGAATTTAACCTGACTTGTGGAAATATATTGCAGATGCCAATGGGATGGAATCAATTTTTTGGTTTCATAACAGATATGGCTGTTGAAGTGTGGTAGAATTAAAAATTAAATAAGCAGAAAGAATCCTACCTTGACATGATGCAAATAGCATGATACAAAGAGTTTGGTAGAAATCAGCATGAATCTGTTGAGTTATTATTCTTAAACAATAATTTTCAAGCATGTATATTGACATAATTGAACAAAGTTGTACAAATTGCATTTTATTTTGTGTATTACACATAAATAATCTTATATGTTGCAAATATGTAAAATTAAATGTCTTTCAATAAATTACATTGTTGCTGTCACAGTATCATGGAATATGTTATTAAAGATGGTAGATTGTATGTGTTTTCAATAAAATTCCGCTAAGCTTAAATGTGATTCATCTTCTTCCAATAACTGATTGCCAAAGTAAATACAAAGACTAGTAAAAAGTCTCCCATTCCCTTTCTCATGTTGTGTAACTGCCACTATACATGAAATTAATTTTTATGAAATCAATTTACCATAACTTTATCTAAACTCTTGTCTCTGACTCTCTCAAGAAATGTTGCCATCCCTACCATGGAGGCAACACAAAGTAGTGAAATGGCTGTCTCTCAACCAGGCCATATTCCATATTTACAACAAAATAATATTCTCATAAACCATTTGCCACCATCAGAGCATCACCAGGTTTGAGGTAAACCAAATAAGTGGAATTCAAAATTGACTTGCGGTCCAAAAGATAACAATAACATAGATCATGGATGGGAGGCAATTTGATGAAAATTACATTGATCAGGGATGGGAGTCAGTTTGATGAAAATTACATTGATCATGGATGTGAGTCAGTTTGATGAAAATTAAATTGATCTGGGATGGGAGTCAGTTTGATGAAAATTACATTGATCAGGGATGGGGGCCTGTTGATTAAAATGATATCGATCAGGAATGGGGGGTGTGAGTTGACTCTTATATCAGCACAGATTTATTTTTAGAAAAATGTTCAGATCTAACAGCAAAAACATTTGGTGACCACAATGGATGAAATATAGCTAACTCTCTCTTTCTCTAACTTCAAGCTGTTCTTGATGTAAAAAATGGACATTTCCTCGAATATGGCTTGGCCATACATGGCTTTAAATCAACTTAGTATCAAATAATTATAAAATTAGGCTACTAGTTTTACCTTGAAAGAGGTTACACTATAAATGAAAGATATTTGTTTGTGTGAGAACTGTATGGATTATAGCAGTCTTGGAATTACTGTGAATTCATTTAAAGACATTTTGGGACTATACCATTGGGATTCATTAATACTACTGGTATATCAGTATAATAGTGAACATCACTTGGAATATCATTGGTATTCATTTGGATTACTCTATAGTTTTAGAACTGATAGAACATTTAAGACTATTTAGGATTTCATTCAGTATACTGTTTTAATTTTTCACTTTTTACTAGGGAAATAAATATCATATTTTGAAAATTACAAAACCTGTTTGTTTTCACTCTTTTTGTTACTGAGTTTAAAACCATAGACTTCTAACACAAGATCAATGCCTGACTATTTGCAACAATTGCTGGATTATAAGACAAGATAAATTCTAGACTAAGAACAACAGATTATTAACTACAACCAAAGATAAATTCATGATTATGAGCAACAGATTCCTGACTATAAACAAAAAAGTCCAGACTACAAGACAAGATAAATTTGTGACTACAAGCAATAAATTTCTGACTTCAATTCACAAACAATTTACCCTTGTTATGAAGAAAAATATAAATGCCTCCAAATTCTTAGCAAGACAAAATAAGAAAAGAAAATAGTGCCATAAAATGCTAATAAAATTTGTGTATATGGATCTCTTTTGATCATCAATAAGATAAAAGTCAATTATAGCAATTGGCAAAAATCAGGACAGTCTTGTTAAGTGACACTAAAGCAAAAGTACATTTTGGAGAACAGAAGAATTACTGATGAATTTATGTTTACAATATGCTATTTATTAAACATAAAGAGAAATACTTATTTCATTCAATTATGATTCATATAAGTAGAAAGTGTAGTTTAAAATATACCAAAGTCATGCACTTCACTGAATATGTAGATAAACATCAGCTAAATAATTGAATTTCCCATGGCAGTTTTAATATATATCCTGTGTTTGGACACTGCCATATGATACTGTAAACTGTACTTTGTTAAAGGAATAACATTTCTGGAATATAAAATAATATATCAAAGGCAGATTTTACTATCTTTTACATCATTTTTGCATTTTTAAAAATTAATATTATTAATTTAGAATGGTCTTATAAATTTCCTGTAGTCAGTAGATTTTGGCCATGAAAAACACTAGCAGTTTTTTTCAATTATTTAGTGTAACCCAAAACAAAATGAATTATGTAATGTTCCATTTTGGGCCTGATAATAAACTAGGATTATGACCCATTATTAACTAGCATTTCCATTCTAATTTGCCTTTATATCTGCTAACTAATACAAATTTGAATTAATGATACATTATGCATTTGTATATATATATATATATATATATATATATATATATATATATATATATATATATATATATATATATATATATATATATATATATATAGATATTTATATATATATATATATATTCATTTGTTAAGAAATTAATTATCTGCTAATACAAATTTGAATTAATGATACATTATGCATTTGAATATATTCTTTTGTTTGGAAATTAAGTCACTAAGCCACAAAATTTTCAATCAACAATTATGCATTTATAATTAAATAAATTGAAACATCTGGTCTCTATCCTCATTTCTGGAGATCATTAGCAGCAAATTCAATATTATATACTGAGGTTAAAAACTTACTTTTTTCATCTCTTCAAAAACATGAATTATCATAAAAAAAACTTTCTTCACAATATGTTCTGCCTTAAAAGTAGATACCTTTAAACTGTATATGAACATATCTCATCAAACAATCAATTGTGTACATGAATAACAAGGTAAGATCCATGTGGTGGTATGTTATAGTTTAATTTGTATACAAGCAAACATTTCTGATGAACAGCTTGAGCAAGAGAAAAATGCTGCTGGAATGATACACTATGTCTGATACATTTTACATCTGATACATTTTACATCTGATACATTACACATCTGATATATATTACACATCTGATATACGTTACATATCTGATATACATTACACATCTGATACACATTATGAATCTGATATACTTAAAGAGCTGATATACAAAATATGCCTGATACATAACACATGTTATATGAATTACACATGTGATACATTATACATCTGATATACATAACACATTTGATATGAATTACACATCTGATACATTATAAATCTGATACATATACATCTGATATATTTACATCTCATACATTACACATATCATACATTACACATCTGATACATTATACATCTGATACATTATAAATCTGATACATACACACCTGATACATTATACATCTGATACATTATACATCTGATATACATAACACATCTGATGCATTATACATCTGTTTGATGTTTGATATCTCTATATGTAGACATTAGCTGGACATGGTTGACTCTAGAGGGCATAGATCAATGGGTCAGAGTGACCTTTACCTTTGTAACCCTATAAGCAACTGGTTTCTTCTTTAAAAAACCAACAATTTTCTTTCAAAAAAGGATGGTCTAGCAAACTAATTGTTGTGTTTTGACCTATTGTTTTATTAAGGTCCATGACCTTGGCATATAAACTCCCAACCCAATACCTAAAGCACATCAGCATCCCATCTTCAATGTTTGGTCCAATTCTGTGATGTGTAATTTAAGTTTTCATAAAATTGCTTAATATTTCACTGTCGCCATGACCTTGACCTTTCTGATCCTCAAAATTATATTGGTTTCTTGTATACCTGACTTACAAATTTTGTCAATTTTATAAATCAATTATACCAAGTGTAACGGTTTAGATTCCTCTATGTGACAGCATGGCCTTGCCTTCTGACCACCATATAAGTTACAATTGGAGCATCCTCGGATATTTTCATTAAAAAAAAACTTTGATGAGAAACATCTGTTTTGGATTCTAATGATGAGAAAAGATCCTACCTGTACTGTATGACCATGTGGTCAAATACATCACTCTGTGTGTGTGTGTGATTTGGATTTCTAACATAGCTTGAACAATTTTTCAGTCATATCGCTACAATGTATGTATTGTGGCAGTTTATAGTGATGTCTAGCGCTGGGGCATCATGCCACAGACATGAAGCAAGATGCCCCACCCAGTCACATTATCCTGACACCGGGCAGACCAATCCTAACACTAACCTCTTAATGCTGAGCGCCAAGCATGGCAGCTGTAAGTACCATTTTTGTAAGTCTTTGTTTGGTATGACTCGGCTTGGGATCAAACCCACGACCTCCCTCATCCATGGCAGACGCTCTAACCAATAGGCCACTGGAGTGATCTACATCACCCATTTGCTTGGCAACTAAAACTACTGATTTATTAAAACAACAAATATCCAAGTACTACAGTCACATAACAATATAAGTCTTGGCTTAAATATGTTACAGTGACCTGTTATTTAGCCCATATATATTCTGGAAACAGATCATACATATTATACTATTTTGTTGCTCTGTATTATTTGGTTTTTCTTTTCACAAAAGAAATTAGCCACCATTACACATCCAACTTTGTTTCAGTGTTTTTCAGAAATAGTTGAGATTGCTTCAACTGGTTTAAATGAATGCCTTTCTTCCACATCCTTTAAGTTAGATCATGGTATGTGGAAATCATTCGTCTTTAATTCATAATGACCTTTATCTTCTAATTTTCCATCCCAAATAAGTAATGTTTCTTTTCTTACATCAAGCACATGCTTTCAATCAAATCTATAAAAAAAAATTATGTCATCTAGAATTAATGTTTGTCCTCTTTGAGTTACACAGACCTTCACTTTAAAGTTAATATGTTTCTTTCAGACTCCTAGGGTGAACAATCCAATAAATTTGGTCTAGGTACAGCTGTATCCATTAAATTTGGTCTAGGTACAGCTGTATCCATTAAATTTGGTCTAGGTACAGCTGTATCCATTAAATTTGGTTTAGGTACAGCTGTAGATGGTTTATAACTTAAAGTATTATGCAAAATCCTTTTTTCAAATCCTGGCCACAGTAACCTTAATCCTTGACCTATTGATCCCAAAGTCACTAATGTTTGCCTTACTGTTAATGCATAATGTCCAGAAATTTGGTCAAAGTAAACTTAAGTTATAGAGCAGAAACTTCAAACTAACAAATGGATGAATGGATGGATTAACAGATGGACAGACTGGAAACTGGACAACAGCATGGCATGATATGTGCTGCCTTACAGTGAGAATATATCTTTATTTTTACCCCACAGAAAATATGGTTAAATACATGCAACTCTACCAACAGTATCAAAACAAATGTTAATGAATCCTGCATGTAATGTATCCTGTGACTTGAATGAAGTGTACCTATTCTCCACCTTATTCATACTATCTCCTACCAAAATAAAACCCAAATCCTATTAGGATCACAACAATAGACAGAAGAATTAATCTTGGTTTCCAATGAGCTTTGCTTCTTTGTAGTTTGTCATACAAAATCCTGACTTGTTTCTGTGTATCTTCAATACTATTGCTATTGTCTATCACATATGTTGCCCTCCTACATTTCTCTTCAAGAGGCATTTGAGATTTAATTCTTGCCATAGCTTCTTCCTTGGAGAAATTGTTTCGTTTCATCAATCGATGTAGCTGCTGTTCTTCTGAACTGTGCACAAGTAATTAAAATCTCAATGATAAAAATGGATAATGTATTCTGCTTAACTAAATGCATGGATGTAAATGAATACTGTAGTGTGATGTATTAAACAAAACACAATGATAAAAATGGATACTGTGTTCAATATTACTGTGTACATGCAATTCAGTGACTACAATAAAAGTGGAGAGAAAGAAAAATGAAGCTATTATTAGTTATAAATTGGAGCAAATATAACTGTACAAATAACTTTATTAAACAGTTAACAACTACTGAGTTAAGAAAGTATTAACTTGTGAAATTGTCAAGTTACCTGAAATAAGTTACTATGTAATTTGGGAATGATAGACAAGACAGTGCAAAAGTAGTACAGGCAATACATCAAGTAATCTATCAACAAAAGGAATAATGTTGTGATATATTACTTATGTAAACCTCTATTACATGCTTAAGTGTGAACTTTTTTTGGTGAAATAAATTTCATATTTGTATCATTCATATATTGTCATATGTGAAAATATATTCTTATATAATCACATGTTAAACAGATTTCCCATCATGCCATGTGATTCTCAACTGTGTGTGCCAATAAATGTTGTACCTGCAGCAAAATGAATGTGTACCTTGTTAGCTAGAACAAATAAAGAGAAACTGCCTTACATTTTAGACATGGAAAAAAGTCTTGGATAAAGAAACTTGATCAGACACTATCTGCATTTCTCTCAAGTTATTTCCCCTTACTTCATTGACAACAATAATAAACACACTTTGATGCATTGCTGAATTGGACATGCTTTGTTTTCAGACAGGATTAAACAGTTTACAAAATGACAAAAATGTAATTTACTATGACAGATTGGGTCAACTAAATCTTGCTGCTTTCTTATGTCATGCATATTTATGTGAAAAGGCTATGAAAGTGAGGAGAATTTATGAATGAGGGGTGAGTGTGTTCTGCCAATGAGTGAGCTTATTCTTCTAACCTTTGATTTTCAAGCAAGTTTGATGCATAATAGAAAGGAAATTCCTATCTTTCAGCAGTTTCAAAATTCTGTGCATAAATTTTGGCAGCAAATACATTTGCCATGCAGCAATATAAAAATGTCACGCACACAGGAAAAATATTAGAGGGTACATTGATGATCACAGTAAATTAGCAAAGAGAACTGAATGGGTTTATTAAGATCAATCAAATTTAGATAAAGTGACATGTTAATATATCAAAAATATTAAACTCCACACACAACTTTTTAAGTGAAAAAACTGTCTGAGATATATATATTATATATATATATATATATATATATATATATATATATATATATATATATATATATATATATATATATATATATATATATATACGCTCACACATAAAGAAAGAGCTAGAAAATGAAACTGTCATTTTTTACTTGGTTTATAAGATTTCTCGATATGACATTCATTTATGAGTATGACAAGATCAATGATCAATGACAAGATCAAGATCAAAGATCAATGCCATGCTGACAAAGACAAAATTAGTATTAAAACAGCATCACAGTCAATAACTAAAAATCATAAGGAGTCTTCCAGTTGAAACTCCATATTAATATGAGACTACACATTCAAAATAATAAGAAATTTTTAAGATGGCTGCCATGGTGGCCGTATTCGATGTCAGATCAGACCTTTATTCATATAAATCGACTAGACATCATAACATGTTGATATGACCATTTGTTTCAGAAGGAATAGCTGTAACAAGATTGACAATGTGACTGCTGCAGGATCCATATTGGATGTCTGATTGACACACTCTACACTTCATTAGACATGATAATAAATCTTGCTGTGAAAACCAATGTCAGGAGACTTTCCACTTCACAAATAATTTGTTTTCCAAGATTACCACTGTGGTGGCCACAATGAATGTCCAGGCTTCGCTTCAGTTATGACCAACCAGACCATGGGATAAATCTGAGTTTAAAGTTTCATGGCAATCAAGAAATTAGTTTAGTTTAGATGGAAGGACATGGTCAAATCAAGATGCCCAGACTGTGATCATGTAAACACTGTCCAGACTACTGTCAGAGAAATCACTTTCTTTTTAACATTTGAATTTCCATCCATCAAAATAGCAAGATTCAGTTTCTACATGTTTCTGTGTATGAAAACCACTTCAACTCACTGTACACACTACAGCCCACAGCACCCATTTCATCTCATGGCACTCACTTCATCTCACTGCACCCACTTCATCTCACTATGCACACTACACCCCCACAGCACACTATTCATCTAATGGTACTCACTTCATCTCACTGCACCCACTTCATCTCACTGCACAAACTCAAGTGACTAATTGTGAAGAAATAGTAGTTGTTATAAATAATACTTACCATGACACAACAATTGTAAAGGTCATGTAGGGAACCATTTTAGCACTCTCAAACAGTAAAGGGAGGTCGAGCATAAGAAACTGACTTCCTGCAAAGAAATTTAAACCAAAAATTGTGAAAATGACATAATCATATTTGTTTCTTTTATCAAGCAAACTTGAGCAATGTTATTCATCACAAAATACACTTATAGCTGACTATTTTAAAATGCTAATTTAAAAATATTTTGATTTCTTAAGAATCAATATTTTACACAGATGCAAGGTCCAGGCAGTCAGACATCATTTAGAATTGTGCAATTTGGTGAGCATTATCTTGCTGCAAGCTTACTTTAACATAAATAACCAAATAATGCTCATTACACAGAAAGTATGAGAAAACGTTCCTGTCAACAAATATCTATCAGAAAAAAAAAGCTGAATCAATATTCATAAAATCATCTACCGGTAATTGCCCGAGGATCATACATTTCTCTATGTAATACACAAAGACAAGGCATACTGGGTAATAAATTTCTTGGCAGGAAATTGGTTTTCAACAACAGACAGCTGACATACAGCAGGCTATTAATCAATTATGGTTTTCAAACTTTTCATACATTTTTCAATGACTTATTTCCATTTATAGGACTTTACTATCTTTAAAATGAATTACTTGTTTCCTTTAAAAGGACTTTGCAATCTTTAAAATTAATTACTCATTTCCTTTTATAGGACTTTGAGATCTTTAAAATTAATTACTTATTTCCTGTTATAGGACTTTGGAATATTTAAAATTAATTACTTATTTCCTTTTATAGGACTTTGATATTTTAAAATGAATGACTTATTTTCTTTTCATAGGACTTTGAGATCATTAAAATGAATGAGTTATTTCCTTATACAGTGTATAGGAATTTGTGATCATTAAAATGAATGGTTTTTCTTTCTTTTATAGGACTTTGACTGTGATTGTTAAAATGAATTACTTGTTTCTTTTATAGGATTTTGAGAGCTTTGAAATGAATGACTTATTTTCTTTTATAGGACTTTGAGATCATTCAAATTAATGACTTATTTTCTTTTATAGGACTTTGAGATTATTAAAATTAATGACTTATTTTCTTTTATAGGACTTTGAGATCATTAAAATGAATGACTTATTTCCTTTTATAGGACTTTGTGATCATTAAAATGAATGACTTATTTCCTTTTATAGGACTTTGACTGAAACCTTTAAAATGAATGACTTATTTCCTTTCATAGAACTTTGAGATCATTAAAAGGAATGACTTATTTCCTTTCATAGAACTTTGAGATCATTAAAAGGAATGACTTATTTCCTTTTATAGAACTTTGAGATCATTAAAAGGAATGACTTATTTCCTTTTATAGAACTTTGAGATCATTAAAAGGAATGACTTATTTCCTTTTATAGGACTTTGAGATCATTAAAAGGAATGACTTATTTCCTTTTATAGGACTTTGAGATCATTAAAATTAATGACTTATTTCCTTTTATAGGACTTTGTGATCATTCAAATTAATGACTTATTTTCTTTTATAGGACTTTGAGATCATTAAAATTAATGACTTATTTCCTTTTATAGGACTTTGACTGAAACCTTTAAAATGAATGACTTATTTCCTTTCATAGAATTTTGAGATCTTTAAAATTAATAACTTATTTTTCTTTTATAGGACTCTGACTGAAATCTTTAAAATGAAGGACTTGTTTTCTTTCACAGTAGCTTCACTGAGTTCATGATAATTAATGTGTTATTTGGTTTCATTTGATCTAGACATATTTTCTTTCATTTGACCTCGACATGTTTTCTTTCATTTGACCTAGACATGTTTTCTTTCATTTGACCTAGACATGTTTTCTTTCATTTGACCTAGACATATTTTCTTTCATTTGACCTAAACATGTTTTCTTTCATTTGACCTAGACAGGTTTTCTTTCATTTGACCTAGACATATTTTCTTTCATTTGACTAGACATGTTTTCTTTCATTTGACCTAGACATATTTTCTTTCATTTGACCTAGACATATTTTCTTTCATTTGACCTAGACATTATTTCTTTCATTTGACCTAGACATGTTTTCTTTCATTTGACCTAGACATAAATCATTACAATGACCTACAATATATACTCCAGGATATGACAGAGCCAATGGCAAACTGCAGAGACCCAGATTTGCCACTGCATAATGTGCCAAATGATACGGGTCTATGAAATTTGCTTTAAGTAATTAATAGAATAAGCAACACATACACTCTGATCTCCCCGTGCAATGTGTGATTGCAGATCTGGGTCTTTGTTGTTTGTATTTTTACACAAGTTATAAGTATAGCTGGTACATAAGCATTTGGCTCTTTCATTAGTTTTATAACAGGCGGAAGCAGCAACCACAGATTTCATGTCGGATCTGTCACATATTTCATAATACTACAATACACTTAGAGAACAAACATATTATATCATATCTGATCTGTCACAATTTCACAATGCTTCATTACACTTATGTAACAATGTTACCACATTATTTAATGTCTAATCTCTCAAAGAATTTCAGAATACTACAATTCACTTAAGTAACAACCACATTATTTCATATCCAATGTTTCACAGATATAAATGCTACAATACACATAGGTGACAACCAACATTTGTTGTCCAATCTCTCAGAGATTTCATAAATCTATAACAGCTGAAATTTAATGAATACAAGATAAAATGTCAAAAAATAATGGAGCATTAATTAACGGATACATATACCAATTAAATGAGAGTTAGAACTTAGTTGTTTTGGGCTCTTTTTCCCAGCATATTAACTAAACATGTAGAAAAGAACCCTATAACAAAAGATGTAGAAAAAAAACCTATAAACATGTAGAAAAGAACCCTATAACAAAACATGTAGAAAATAACATTATAACAAAACATGTAGAAAATAACCCTATAACAAAACATGTAGAAAATAGCCCTATAACAAAAGATGTAGAAAAAAAACCTATAAACATGTAGAAAAGAACCCTATAACAAAACATGTAGAAAATAGCCCTATAACAAAACATGTAGAAAATAGCCCTATAACAAAACATGTAGAAAATAGCCCTATAACAAAACATGTAGAAAATAACATTATAACAAAACATGTATAAAATAACCCTATAACAAAAATGTAGAAAATAACCCTATAAGTTATAACAAAACATGTAGAAAATAACCCTATAACAAAACATGCAGAAAATAGCCCTATAACAAAACATGTAGAAAATAATATTATAACAAAACATGTATAAAATAACCCTATAACAAAAATGTAGAAAATAACCCTATAAGTTATAACAAAACATGTAGAAAATAACCCTATTACAAAACATGTAGAAAATAACCCTATAACAAAACATGTAGAAAATAGCCCTATAACAAAACATGTAGAAAATAGCATTATAACAAAACATGTAGAATATAACCCTATAACAAAACATGTAGAAAATAACCCTATAACATAACAAACCAACCAATATTTTTGAGACCTGATATTACCTTTAAGCATATACCACAAAATCCTCCTGATTATCACTTTGTAAATCTCAGGATGTGTTATGCCATTGAGGAGTTTACGTTTTTCTGAATTTCCAAAAACAATTTCACCCAGTTTTTCTCTGTTAAGCTTGCCATCTTCTAGGAAAACCACGTCCCCAAATGTTTCTCGAATTTTCTTACATGCATTTTTTCCAGGCTCAACAACTGCAAAGAAAATTGTTACACTTTATTCCCCAATCAGAATGATCCTTTCAATCCCAATTAAAAGTGATTAAATGCCGTGTAATCGAGAAATTTAACTCAATATTATGCAAATCAATAAATTCGCTAATTTACCATCCTATTTAAGTAAATGAACGTCATTAAAATTATTCACAAAGGAAAGAGCTGTTACAATTATCAGGCACAACATAATATAGGAAAGAAATCGGACAAAATATCACAAAATGAAAGTTGCCTTGATGTAAACAAGCTTTATCATGTTGGCTGCCAATAGTCATCTATTCAATCAACCAGCAGCTGAAATAAATTAGTTATTTATTAAAGCTTAAATTGTGTAGTCTGTGTTTTAAGTATTCATCAATTTAATATGGTAACTGCATTAACACCTTAACCCCTGGAGGTTTTTGTTGTTTTTGCATGAAATTCGAGTAGGAAACACATTTTGGAGGCTATTTCTAAATACCATTAAACCTGTCTTGAAAGTCCACTTCTATGTGAGACCACCTGTCTTGAGAGACCGTGTTCTCAAGTCGCAGATTGATTGATTATATAGCATTATGAACTGTTGTGAAAGACCACGTCTTGAAAGACCATACATTATTGGCAAAAGGAGTGGTCTTTCAAGACAGGTTCTACTGTACATCCGAATACACAGACTTCAAAGCAAATCTCCATTAGCCTAATGCCTAGTCGTTTTAAAAACATTGTTTTTCATTGGTTATTTTGCTCATGCATGAGCAGAAAGGGAAAAGTTGGAGTTCTTTGTCTTTTTTTTGGCTTGATGGACCATTCATTTTATTGTATTGAGATGACTCTTTTATTAAAAATGTTCACCATATCCTACTTTTTGCACAGATTCGCCTGTCTGTGTGCAGTTCAGACTGGTCTGCCTTAGATCTGAGGCCAAAAAGTCTAAAATCTGGACACAAAATTGGATTCTGACTATGGGCGAATTTTGGGTGGAAAAAATGGGTGCCAAAAATTAGGTTTTTCCCTCTGTATTTTGTAGTGCAACTAAAATGTCCAGATTATTTGCTATCATTGTAAAGCTAAATTTGTCTACCTTTCTATAATACATCCCACTTTAGTGTATCATACATGACATTGACACTACAGAGCTTGGACATAGGTAACTACATCCTGCCTCGTAAATGTGGAGCCAGGGGTTAATGTGTTAAGGAGCCATGAAGTTCTGTACTCACCTCAATCCCCCTTTTGTACAGACTAGATTATATACACACACCTCAATCCCCTCTTGTACAGACTAGATTATATACACACAACACCTCAATCCCCTCTTGTACAAACTAGATTATATACACACAACACCTCAATACCCTCTTGTACAAACTAGATTATATACACACAACAACTCAATCCCCCTCTTGTACAACCAAGATTTTATTCACACATCACCTCAATCCCCCTCTTGTACAGACTAGGTTATATACACACAACACCTCAATCCCCTCTTGTACAAACTAGATTATATACACACAACACCTCAATCCCCTCTTGTACAAACTAGATTATATACACACAACAACTCAATCTCCCTCTTGTACAACCAAGATTATATTCACACATCACCTCAATCCCCCTCTTGTACGGACTAGGTTATATACACACAATCCTATTAGACCCTCATTGTCAACCTTTAAATAAACAAGACAAGTGCATTTTCATTTTTTATCAAACACACACCAAATCATATGGTAGTGGTATCTTTTATCTTTAATTTGGCACAATGAATACCCTTGGTCTAGCTGTTAATTTTCCCACTGAACTCGCTGTTGAGAACATGACTGTCACTGATGTTTCTGTTGGCTAACTTTAGCTAAAGGAATATGACAAGGATAAAGAATCAAACCAATCACAATGTCTCTTGAAAACTATAGGATATGAGGCTAACAGCTAAACCTATATATAAATAAAATTTTGATAAGAACAACGTTTGAGACAATTGCCATAATTTAGTAAATTTTCCAGGCAACCATACAAATGTGCTGGGCAACCAGTTTCTGTAATCTTTTTGCCCTGATATTTCCTCACTTTTTCTACCACTGAGAAGACCAGTAACATGGTGGGTCTGAGTAAAAACTACAGGAACCAGGACTGAACATTAGAATTTGGACAAATACAAACCACTCACCCCCATCTCCCAAGCTTACTGAGAGAAAGATGGAAGCTGTTTGCATTTTGAAACATTATACATATGACAGAACCATGATTTCAAAACCAGTCGATTTACAAATTTTGATCAGTAGTTTGGCTTCTAAACCAGTCATTTTATTTGGAGCATATGCTTTAACTTTTTCAAGGAGATTCAAAACAAACAAGTGCATTTTTTGTGATAGTATTTATTCTCATCAAACTAAACAAAACAGCAAGTTCCGAAGACAAACCAGATTCTTATGGCAATGTTACGATAATAATTAATTAATATTGAGTAAGTATATTGTCAATTACATGAAAAAGGAAGAATTGTTTATCTTGCAGTTCATAAGATGTTTCAATTAAATCCAATAACATTTTTAGTTTCCTTTAAAAGATTAGTGTCTAATGACCACTGATGACATTCACTGTGATTACTAAGCTTCACAATTAACTAATTCACAATTAATAAATTAGTTCTCTGGTCCATATTTCCCCCTGAATCACTTTTCATTTTGCTAAGAATGGAGAATGTCATGTTTATATCAGCATATCAAATGTTGTATTTACAGGACTTCTTAGTTCAGCCAACAATGAAGTTCCTGTTGCTGGGATTGTAAGGTTGCTGACTGTTCACCTCATGAAGGACATTCCTGACTTTGATTTAAGATGTGTTCCTGGGTCTCAGCCTCTTCATGGCCTACCTCCAAAAATCTATTAGCAATTTCACCACTGTAAATAAAGTGTAAAGATTTTGACTTGAAATAAACAGCGAAACAATACATATGCTTCCACTTTAATGAATACCTTTTACAACTTTACAATTAATTATCTTGTAATATATTAAACCATTGTTCATGTTTTAATATTTCTTAGCCAGTAGTTTCTTAGAAAAATGAAAAAACACATTTTTACATTTTGCCATAAATTGTAAGAACTATCCTTAAATATTACCATTAAAACATCTTGAACAATAAAGTAACAATTGAATATCAAAATCAATCAAAATACTTACTCAAGTATGTTTTCATTTATGTCTGGTCTCTCCATCTTGTCTCCTGCCAAAGGTCTGCCAATTTTAAACAAATGCCCAGAAAATATCATGACCACCTAATAATCTGTTATGGTTAGTTGGCCTAAAATGATCCAAATTCCAACAACAATGTAAACAATTAACAGATTTTTGTATACATGTCAGCTGTTATTTAGCAATTATTATTTTATTGCTGTCATGCATCAATGTGCAGGGAGAATCACATGTACATGTATGAAACATTCTTTTGAATGAGAAGAGGAATGCTAATTTTACTACATGGTTGAACATTTTTCTATGGACATCAACGATTTTGATATAAAGTTTGAATCACATACACCTCTTTCTGTCAGTGAAAAATGGGAAAACATTTGATAAAACCCTTCTCCCAATCAACACAAGGTGACTAACTCACGCACTACTTATAATGCCAAACTGAACAGCAGATTGATTCTTCCTGCATTCTCTGGAGCAGATAAACAAATCTGAACAGAAAAAGTTGGCAAAGCTTTGATGGGTTAAAACTAAATCATGTAAATTTCACAACCTGCTAATACAAGAGTAGGTTGGAGATCTCTGCATGACAGATACTCAGGGCATGGTTTACTCAGATTGCACATAAACGCGTGGATATTCCCTTTGATACTACTTACAGTTCTCAATAGAACACATACTTCAGTGATGTAATTTACACAGCATTTTGTTTCAATGCAAACAAATGGTTCCTGAAGGCCGACCATCCAAATTATTCATTTCAAACCCCAGCACTTTTTCAGTGGTAACATGTTTTGTTTAATATATAAATTCCTTAAATTGATTTGTGCATCTAACTGAATTGGTATTGCCCAGTACTTTGAACCACTTAGTACATGATATATACTAATCATTATCATATATATAATGTTTCAAAATTTTTAATAACTTAAATAAATGAAAACCAGTGCAATAGGAACCGCACATTTCATTTCTGCCTGACAATAGTTAATATTGATTCATATGGCAAAAAAGTTGTCTAAAATTCCATTATGAACACATGTGAATTGAAATAAGATACACAGCTTAATTAAATTCCCTTCTTTTCCAATTAGCAAGTCCTCATAAAAAAATCTTACTAGCTAATCTTGTAGTGTTAATCAACTACATGCCAAAATAGGCATCCATTCTGCTAATCAATTTCACACCATCATAAACGACAATGGATAGCTGCATCAATAATATTGTACAGAATTGTCTACATTATTATACAAGTTTCATGTGTCCACTGGCAGCGATGGATCATTGTCAATATAATTTGTAAATATTTGAAAGAAAAAGATCCATTTACATTTACCTGTATACCATATCTCTAAATCAAGTCAACATCCTATACCAGTTTTTTTTATTTATATCGATGTTTTGTTGTACCAAATTGGATGGCGAATAAGTCATTTCACTTAAACAGCCAGTCGTGTCATATCATTTAAATGAATCTAGATATTTAACTTATTTTGACTTATTTAATTTACCTAAATTGTAAACTGTGGAAACAAGAGAGGTATAATAAATTGATGAAAAAAATTCCCCTGCAATTTGTCATTTGTTTCTGATTATTTGCATTTCTACAGACACAAGCTATGAAAATGCAAGAGAGTTTTTAAATTACAAAAGTGTACATTCAAGAGATCCATCTTACCCACACATTAAATTAACAAATTGGTTTATAAACTAAGTAAATAATTACACAGTCATGATTTTTTCCAAAATCTTTTGGCTACTGACAAGAAATTTCTCCGTCAATTAAAATCATTCTAAAAACAATACAAGCTATATGAATGCTAAATTAAGTGTAATTTTTTCCCCCAGTAAATTTCAAATTTTTATTAGCAAAATTATTTTAGTTGCAAATAGCATGTATAAGTAGATTCATGTCACAAGTGATGAATATACAAAATTTCTAAGGTCATGTGGTGAGCAATCACTAAAAGTAATACTATATCACTGGTATTCTGCAATATATATGCATGCTTTAGCTACAATCAATCAAGCAGTGGGGATAACATTAAGCAGCTTTTTGAAAAACAGCATTGAACTTAGATTCCAAGAAAGGTCTATATTTGTGTCATACTTTGTACTCAGGTGATCATTTTTTTAATGGAATTATACATATTTATACAAAGCAAAATCACAAATAACTACTATAATTTTTGTGCTTGTCTTTTGGTGAGTGAACTAATGACAAAAAAAGTTCAAAATGCATCTGAGCCTCTTAATCAGATAAAATATATGCTCAGCCTCAATATGTAAATATTTAGACAAAGATTCATTTGAAACCTTTTTCAAGGTATTTTGCAAATTTTCAATGATACAACTGCCTCAAATAGAGTTTTAAATTAAGCTGGTCAGGTTTGTCTTCCAAACTGAAGATAAATTTCCGACATGGCAGAAGTAGTTAATAAGTCATTTTTACTGGCTTGAAAATGTTACATTGCAGAAGTATGTCAAAATTTTGTCCCAAATTGGCACACAATATAACTATTATATTTTCAATCACCTGATAACATGATTAAACAGAACTGAAAGCCATCTTAAAACTTATAAACTTATGAGATGCTCTTTTGGCACCATTCTGAACATGGTTTACCCCTATGCCATCTTGGGGATGCATTGCCAAATATTTTATCTACATTGAATTTACTATTTTATCCAGGTACAAGAAAGTGTGAAATTTTATCAGTATCACTTATGTCAACAAACGGCCTATTTCGATAAAAAGGCTAAGTTCCAGTCCCTTGGTCTACTATTATTTATAACCAAAACTGTCATGCTTATGTCAGCATTGAGATAAAAAAATAAACATACATATCAACAGAAGCCTTTGGTCCCTGCTTGAACAAATCCTGTGTTTTCTAATCATTTATGTTGACCAGCTGCCAGTTCTGACCCATACTTTGTTCAACAATTAGTTGATCGTGCTTCCAGGTTTTAATGATGCAGTCAGAAAAAGAAAAAAAAAACAACAGGCTTTTGTTTGGTTCTATAGAGTTGGCCTCTCATAGCAACTTAAATAAAAGCAATGAAATCTGATTGATTCTTGCATTTTCCAAAGTGATCGGTGGTTAAAACAAGTTTATTGTGCTGTGAAAGTTTCTTTCTAACTTTATTTATTTTCACAATGTAACTGTAACTAAATACATGTACTGTTTAAACCAACTTGTTGACAGCTTTTCATTTCCCAGTGAATAGCCCCATCCCATTGGTAGCCTCAATAAGATGGGAACAGACAAACAAAAATTAACGCCAATTTAAGTACATGTATATGAACTTGAAGCATTTAAATAAGAACTATGCAACCATTTGCAAATGCCGACATTCGTAATTATTTTTCATATCAGGATGTAACTGATACAATATTTTTTTTGTGGATTTTATTACACAAAGGTAACCAAAATGTCACTTGTAAATATACAAGTGTATTTTGCAATGGTTTCATCTTCATGTATGCAACATTTCCAAAGACTGTTTTCTCAAAGTGTAAATGCTACTAACGACATGTCACCACTTATTCTGACGAAATTAACTTGTAACTTTTTGATATTCCAACCCCCCAACACTTATCTCAACATCCACCTATGTCAACAATATTTCCTCAGGCCCAAGAATGTGGACATAAACAGGTAGGACTAAACAACAATTTATATTTCTTATTTGTTTACTTGTACAAATGTAAAAACAAAACAGGATTTATTATATTCAAGGTATTATAAGAAATTTCTTAATGTTTGAGACACTGAAAAAGTCTCCAATGTGTATGAGAAAACCGATAATATCCATATTTCGGAAATTTTGACTCCATGCTGTTTTTAGCAGTTATGGGTACAACAAAAATATGCAACAATCAGACCGAGTAAATCTCCAAACTACATATTACTCCTTGAAAATGCAAAAATATCTTTAGCATTGCTACATACCTTGCACAAAGAATGTTTCAAATGAAACATGTGCATAACTAGGAATGGAGTATATTTCTGAAAAAAAATGAAGCAAGTGCATTAAATGAGTCTAAACCAACGACTCCAACATCATGATACAGACACACCATTTGCGAACAAACCTCGAGAAAATGTGCTTCAGTACGGATAGAGACATAGAGTATCGCCGGGAGGTCTCGCGCGATTAAGTCACCCTATATAGACTGACCAGGAGAGTAGGTATTTTAAGTAGATGTCCCTTTTTTCACTTACAGAAACAAGAATATGTGGCTTGATTATGACGGATTTGTAGTCTTATTAATCCCACCTTCCCTTGCAACTAGATCAGCATCAACCAAGGGGCATCCAAGCTCGTTAAACATGCTGGACACAGTACTTTTGCCACATGCAATTCCACCTGTCAGGCCTACAAGAAACATTATTCCTGTAAGAGATTTTTTTTTGTTCCAAATCGAAAGTTACCGGAAGTGAATACACCTATCAGGACCATACTAATATGCAAATGCGAATACAAAGCTAGAAAGAGATGGAACTTGCATTACCCTAACTGCAAGAAGTTAGTACAGTACTTTATTAATGTATCGATTGTTCTTAGGCGTATCATGAAGTTGCTGATGCTGTTACTACTACTGTTACTACTGCCAGTAGTATCATTACTACATTTTGTTATATTTTTAATAAAAGCCCGGGAAAGAACGATAATCCTATAATATATGGCTCACCGGAAAACATCTTATCATTATGAAAAGTTAAAAAGAATAATACATTCATTAGGGAAGGAAATTTTATGGGATTTAGACATAAGAATAACGACCGCTGTGATTTTGGGTCTCATTTTAAAATGTCACCGTCAGACGAAGGTTAAAGAAATGTTAAATGTGAATTTAGAAGCGTGTGTCAGTTCTGGGGAATCCATTATAAGATCTCGACAGGTTGCATACTCCATATATTAATGGCAGCTGTTGGAAATATTTGTTTGTGAAGTATCAGCAAAGGCCAATGTAGAGAAATTACACAATATCATCTATAATTTATTCATAAGAGAGAAGCTTACAAATCGCCACGAGTATGAGTTGGTAAAGTGATTGTACAGCTTACAAATCGCCACAAGTATGAGTTGGTAAAGTGATTGTACAGCTTACAAATCGCCACAAGTATGAGTTGGTAAAGTGATTGTACAGCTTACAAATCGCCACAAGTATGAGCTGGTAAAGTGATTGTACAGCTTACAAATCGCCACAAGTATGAGCTGGTAAAGTGATTGTACAGCTTACAAATCGCCACAAGTATGAGTTGGTAAAGTGATTGTATAGCTTACAAATCGCCACAAGTATGAGTTAGTAAAGTGATTATACAGCTTACAAATCGCCACAAGTGTGAGTTGGTAAAGTGATTATACAGCTTACAAATCGCCACAAGTATGAGTTAGTAAAGTGATTATACAGCTTACAAATCGCCACAAGTGTGAGATGGTAAAGTAGCAGCAGAGAGGGTGAACCCTACAACTTTATAGAGGCGTCGATTCGATGATCTGAGGCTTCTACCAAATAGTAAAAAAATAGACGTCTATTCGATAAAATAAGATTTCCTTATATACGCCAACGTCGTTGTCATCCACCCTCTCTGCTGCTACAGGTTAACCAAATATTTGATCCAGTCCGATACGATATCGTGTTCGAGGATCATGTAAACGTATTGTTATAAATCCATACGGGGTTGACAGAGCGTTACTAAAGAAATTTTTAAATTGATTGAAGTCCATATCAGAGCACCATGTCTGCCAAATATTTCGTAACGTATGTGTATCAACGCCGTTAAACACAGCAAGAATATTACAGTTATCTCTGATCACTTTTGGAATCTGAGTGTATCGTTGAGTGACATATATCACGTCGGTGTTTTTATGCCTGCCTCTGGAAAAGATCCTAGCAGGATTTTTTTGATTGTCTAACATCACATCGTCATATACGACTAAATTATTAATGTTCCCATCAAGGTCATCCACGGATGGTGCCTCGTCAATATCAGTTATAAAATCAATGGCGTTCTCACCCATAATTTCTGATGCATTCTCGTTAAAATCCTTTAACACTTCAAAACATCGTTGATCATCTACGCTAGGGGCAATTAAATACAACTTATCCCACTTCATCCATCTCATTATTAAATTGAGTAACAATTGCGTCTTGCTGGATCCAGATGGCCCGATTATAATCATCCGGATAGAGTTTGGTAGCGCTGCATGATGCTTAACCGGTTCTCTTGCTTTAGTCGCTGAAAAATAAATTATATCCATATCTCTATACATAAATTATGGATCTATATTGTGTGAAGTGTAAAACGCGTACTGGCACAGATGACATGACGACGATTACAACTAGAAATAACCGATCAGCGCTTTCTGGTAAATGCGTGCAATGTGGTACAAAAAAATTTAGATTTATTTCTACAAAATCAAAGATTTTACAATCCGGAGATGTTTTTAAAAAAAACGAGGAGGTGATATCGCAGCCAAATTGGCAAAACTCCCTGGAACCCCATGGGCAAAGTACCCCGGAGAAAAGCACCTTCCAGGATATAGCTACTGTGGCCCCGGAACACGATTAGATATCAGACTTGATGATCAAAATCAACCCAGATCCGGCGAGTATCCGATAAACGCCATTGATAAGGCCTGTCACGCTCATGATGTTGCATATAAAAGCAGCAATCTGCAAAACAGACATCTCGCGGATGTGAAATTAATTCATGCGTTAAATGCTATTCCTGATAAATCTTTGAAAGAAAAATTGGCTTCGTGGTTGGTAAAATCAGCTATGAAAGGCAAATTGATGATGGGTGCTGGTAATTAATAATATGGAATCTATTTATTATTCTCCAAAAGGATACTGGAGGGGTAACGCTGCAATCAATAAACTCGCCAACGCCGCAAAAGTGAAAAAGTCTACTGCGGCTAATTGGTTATCCAAACAGGCACTATGGCAGATTTATCTACCATCGCCAAAACAAATCAATTTTTCGCATTCTGATGTTACCGGACCCAATGAAGTTCATCAAGCTGATTAATTTTTTACCACATGACAACGGTTACAAATACGCGCTAACCGTAGTTGACGTTGCGAGTCGATACAAACAAGCAGAACCGCTAAAAACAAAGTCAGCTACTGAAGTAGCTTCTGCATTTGAAAAGATTTATCGAAAGGGTCCTCTGCGTTGGCCGAATCTGTTACAAGTTGATCCTGGCAAGGAATTTCAGGGTGCAGTGTTATCAGCGATGAAACATCATAAAGTCACTATCAGACGAGGGCATACTGCGCTACATCGCGATCAGGCAATTGTTGAACGATTTAATCGGACTCTTGCTGAGCAGTTATTTGGATATCAATACGCGAAGGAGTTTATTCAGGATAAAAGATCCCGTGAATGGGTTAAGAGATTACCAGCTGTGATTACCGCGCTCAATAACGAGATTACTCGAACAATTAACATGAAACCTGTCAACGCGATTAAGAAAGCGTCCATACCAAAAATGGAAATCCAAGGAATTTCACAAAAAGATTTCAAAGAACCAATTCTTGGTAGTAATGTCACTGTGAGATATTTATACGAACCAGGAGAGCTTGAAGGTGGCAGAAAAAGGGCTACTGATCCTATTTGGAGTGTTACTGCACACAAGATATCTACTATAACACGATCAACTGGTAGACCTCCAATCTATAAACTGGATTCAACTGCCCCTCAGCGGGGTTTTACACGCGAACAATTACAAGTGATTCCTGACGATACTCAATTGCCACCTCATGGTCTTAACTAGCACCCCTTCGTCTGTTGCACTCAAGACAAGTCAGCATAACATTATCGTTGGTATGACCAATGCTGCTATTCTTTCTGTCTACGGTAAATTGGCGAGGATCTTTATCCGAATACTGCCAACGCATTATACAATTGCAACTCGCGCAGTGATTATTCTGTTGTTGTTTCAGCGTAATTATTAATTTAGTATCAATGTCAGATTCTCTATTATTTTTTTTATCCTGTTGTTTATAACCGGAGAGTTTTTTATTAATGATGCTAGCATCATCCATTGTAGTGTCATCATCGTCACCAATGATTTCATCATCGAAAACAACTCTTCGAAGTTGATTTAATCTCCTCACTCTGGATACTGCAAGATAGACTAAATTCGACCATTCGATGCGATTATCTACCATCCAAACAATTGTATCCGATATAGTCAATCCCTGTGAAGAATGTATCGTCGCTGCGTATCCTAGCGTCCACGGGGATTTATTAGCACGCAATGCATCTTCAACGACACTGATATCAACCAGCACAATATCATTTAACACGAGAATCTGCTTTTCACTCTTCCCTGGAATATCAACTTCAATATTCTGCTTTCGTGTATCCGAAGGCCTATAACACAACGGTACTGGAAGTGTTGCAAATTTTTCTTTATGAGTTTCAAATAACTTCATCTGAAGTGTGTCTCTGACTATTTTTCTACTTGCTACTATCAAATCATTTGGTCTCCACGTTTCCCAAAAATCATTCATGGGAGTTTCTGAAATTATTTCACGCGCTATTTCACATTGGATTTTATCCGGCTGTAATCTAATCAGTGCTTTGAACTCGCGTAATTGTTCATCAAGTGATCTATAATCAGTAGTAATTTCTTCATAGTAGTCTACAAAACCCTTTAGCCATTCATGTGGAGATGCACCGACAAATGGTGGTGGTTGGCCGTGATCACCGCACATGACGACTTTTGTGTTTTTGTTTAACAACCATTCGAGAAATGTTTGTAATACTCTCAACGATACCGTGCATATTTCATCCCAAATTATGATTCCAGGAATGAATTTATCGCCCATTCGATCAGGGGTCCATTCATCGCCTTTCCATCGAAAGAAACTGTGATAAGTACAGGCATTTACCCCTCGCTGTATCATCTCTCTGGCGAGTCTGTGAGTCGGTGTTAACACAATCATATTTGACCGACGATATAATTCAATTGCACGAGTTGTCTTTCCTGACCCACCACAACCGTTTAAATAAACTGTCTTGTATCTACATATTGGATCAGATACCGGTGGTGCATTAGAAAATTCTGATTGAATCTTATCACACTTTAAGTACTTTTCATCCATGGTAACATCTGCCGATTCACAATACTCATGTAGTTTTTCCTTTTTAAATCGCCAACGTCCCCACGCTTCCTAGGGATCTGTGAATTTAGCTACATCTGATTTGTATTTCTCGTGGATATAAATAGAATTAGTGGCTACTCTAACTGCGTTATTAGGAAATCTATTTATCATCGAAAATAAATTGATAGAAGCATTAGCTAGCATAGAACTTCTCAAATGAGTATATTGTTTAATATATCCATCACAATAGGTAACAACCGTACCTAATCGTCTTCCATCGGATAGGAAAGCGTCTTTACGATTTACAAGTTTTCCCTGTTTCGTTAAATCCGTTACAATAAAATCGTATTCAGCGACGTTTATGATCAACCGCGAGGAATATTTTGCATTGTCGTTTCTTCCACCCTGGGTAAATTTACCGATTATTCTTCGTCCAAAATCTTTTGCTTGTTCTTTTTTAATTTCAAATAACTTCTTAAACCAATTCATGACTTCTTCCTCGCTGAAATTTGGAAACTGTTTTCGCAGTTCGCTAATTATACGATCTAGATCGGGTTGTGGTAGCCAAACTTCTTTCTGAGCTCGATAGCATATAATAGCTTCGGAAACAATCAACGATTGTAACATCTCACAATCAATCATATATCGTAGTAACACTATTGGCATCCAGGCCTTTTCAGAGATATGTCTACCAAGCCAAACATAACTACACGGATGTAACCCTGTAGCGAGTTCAAATGATATCACACGAGCGAATCCGGTTAAATCAAAATCAGGTAATGGCCCATTAATCGCAACACGAGTCATTTCATGCGTGGGGTGTCCAAATCGTTTAAAGTATTCAGCGGCTTCTCCATATCCAAGAAAATTCCCTGGATAACACGCAGCTATATCAATTGAAATCTTACCATCACGTGAGTATTTTGTATTCCACAGTCCTCCATGACTAAATTCGACGCAACTCAATTTAACATCCTCGAGAAAATCACTTCGTGTTGGACGCCATGAGTTTTTTTCTCTTGCGAAGTGAGCTACCACTGATGGAATAGTACAACTATCCGTGAGTAGTTTTTCACGGAAACTCTCCGGTGAAAAATCATTAGCGATTTTTCTCATTCTGTTATCTAATTCTTCAACGCGATATAATTCACCATTTGGTCTTACAAATTGATCAAATCCTATTTCGGGATCTTCATCACTTCTAAGTAACCACACTGACACAGGATCATCTTTACACAACGCATGAATAGCATCGAATAATTTCTCATTATAAAAAACATCCCCGACGAATTCCTCGGGGATATACCGGTATCTCACGGTTCTATCTCGTGGAAATATTGTTACTGCAGGTGTCCACGCGTGTTCGTTATGATCAATAATTTGTATTGGAGCTCCATTTTTGTTATATTTCGGTTCGTATAAAACTTCTCCGGTTATCGTCATTACTGATATTGGGAATCTTAATGATGTTTCTAATTTAGCTATATCAGAAATCTTTGCACCGTGCTGTTTCACTGTCAGTTCCCATTCGGTTATTTTCCTACGTCGCAGATCAATTAGTTTATTTCCTCGGGATGCATTTGTGAAGTGTTCCATTACCCGTGTTGCTACACAATTCAGTGAACTAGAATATTTCATAGGAGCTAGTTTTGCGATATCGGGTTTATCATATATCCCATATACGATTGCTGTTACAGGATAAGATCTCTCGTAGTATGGTTTGTCGATTCCAGTTAGAATTCCTGGTTTGGAATCTCTACTCACAATGACAGTTTTTTATCCTTGAGGATTGTTTCAAATTTATCCTTGATAATCCATTTACCTTCGACTTCGATAATGAATTTTATTCTGAAAAAATACTTCTGTTTGAAATCCTTTGGATTTCCATCTTTAGATTTCCACCCCGTTGGCTCGCCAAGGTGTGAAATGATCTCAGCTGCTCTTTCATCATTCATGGTAGCATCGATGTTAGGTACATTGACATCCTCGTGTATAATTCGAAATGTCGACCAACAGTATGCTGCACCGTCTCGGTAGAATTAGCCAAACCAACATTGTAACTCATGCGATCGCATTCTCGGTAGCGTGGGTTGGTGTTTTTTTTCCAACTCATGCAACCATGAATTTAATTTCATGGGTTGTCATGTTGGTTTGGTTTACCACGCCAACACGCCACATAACATCCAATAAACATATACCTTCTGAGAGATCTAATTCAGCCTTTGCTGAGTTAGACCCCTCGCCGGAGATTATGTGTTTATCAAAGTAATTGGATGTAAAATAAATGGTATAAATTGATGCAAAAGCTCTACATTCACATGAGGAACCACACAGGGTAGCACAGAATGGACAACCGGCTAATAGAAACGGTGTTAGGGTCACAAAAGGGCATCCAAATGGATAGCCAAAAGAAAAAGGCATCTGGAATGGATAGCCAAAAGAAAAGACCCTAGCAAAGACACAAAGGCCTGAATAAGGGACTCATGAATAAATAACCGCTCATAATTGATATCATTTATTTTTCATTTTTTTCTAATAATTAAAGATAAAATATATTATATTTATATAAAAATATAAATAATGGATATCAAAGATGTAAATGCTATAATTGCTGAAATTTCAAATTTGAAAGATCGAGGAAGAGTATTATCTAAAGATCTCGACTGTGACAAGATTTTCTCGGAATATGAAGACATTGAGTATCAGTCTAGTAAGGGTCGTTATGTTTTACCTAAGATGTACAGACTCGTGAAAGGAATTCAAAAGTCCATCTATGCTTGTTTGTACGGTAACGATATTGATGTATTTATAACGCTATTTAGCACCGTTGAAGCAATACGTCAAAAGCTCGGCCAAGAGTATCAAAAACGAGCTGAAATTAGTTCTAAGGTTCGTGATCTTAAAAAAATGTTAAACGAGGAAAAACCAGTATCTTAACCACGTGAGTGATAGACTTTCAGTAAATTTCTAAAAAAATAAATTTTTTTTAGCGTTTTTTGTAACACTCACATGGGATTTTCTCCTGAAAGGATACTCAGCAGTTTGGGCCTGCTTATGCAGTTATGTGCGTACTGGATGATCTGGTAGTGGTAGCAAGTAATCACCGCGACGCCTCCATTTTCACGTAGTTGTTGTTGTTGCCGCGTCGTTAACAAAAATCGTTCATCGCCGTTCTCAGACATTACAATTTTGAAAACCCCAGCGATGTTATTTCTGAAACATTCGCGGATAGCGTCGTACAGTTTAACCTTGTCGGAGATGGATACGTTAGCTTGATGGTACATTATTTAATAACTCATCTTTTAATTGTGATAGTTTCACATTTGAAAAATTAGTTCACAAACAATATATGGTAGGTGAATGGCTTACAACTAGATAAGCCCGAGAGCGGCTAGCAGCAATTAAAAAGTTTATACCGGTTCGAGACAGACTTCGTGAGAAACTTCAACAACGACAACAAGCGCAGACTGACTTTTCTGTTTCAAGTGAACAACTGTTCGCCCCGGTAACTAAGGCGACCAGCGATGTGAAAACAGCAACTGAACGAGCAATATTTGGAGATATTCCTGAGGAAGGCAAGCGACGAGAAGTGCCTGTTCTTGGTGTGCTTGAAAAGATAGCAGCGGAAACTGAAAAGACATTAGCGTTGTTACAAAAAAAACCACCTGGTCCGAAAAAGACCAATGATAAAATAGTAGATGAATTACGCGCGCGATTTAACGAAGAAGGGTTAGCAACAATTGATAAGACTGAAGCAGCAGAGTTTCCTGCACTTGTTGTTACGACGTATGAAAACAGAAAAAAAATGTTAAAACCAGAACAGCACAAGTATGTATACAACATTGGGCTGATATATTTTACAAAATTAAAACTGAAAAAAGTCAAATTAAGACAGATAGTGCATCATACATTGAATATATCAATGCGGTGGGTATAGTGTATAAACAATATGAAGAACAAAAATCACAAAGAAAACCACAAAGACTGCAGCGACGGCGACAACAAACTGCAAAAAAGATATCTTTTTCACCTGCTAAACAAGAAAAATCTCAACAACAACTACCACCCCAAGCTTCGCTTGGACCTTCGCTTGGACCATCTGATCGAGATGATGATGATTCTTTTAGTTATTTACAAAATACGGATTTAGAAAAACTGGAGGAAACACCTGATTATAGTAGTGGGGAGGGATTTTCTAAATTGCCAGTAATTTCAGGTAGTGGTCAAAACGTCTTGACGTTTCGTAGTTGTCCCGGTAACATCCTGAGTGATATATCACGACTGGAGGTTCTCATCGGGGGGAAGCGAGCCGGTAACAACTCACCGGAAATAATTAATGAGGCCGCTGATATCTGTAGACGATTATTTGCCGGCGGTATCATGGACATTGATGTATATCGAGAACTCATTGCTGAATTAGTTGAAAATCACAGAGACGCCCATGGTTATGATGAAAATCCAATGGACGCTAGCGATTGATCACTAATTGAAAAATTACTAGTTTTATAACAAGATGATCATACACTACAACCATGATAAACCCGTAAGCGTCTACGTGGTGAACTCACGATTGCCTGTTTATAGAACATATTACGGAGACGGTTTCGGCAATACCATTGCAGGGTTATTTACAAGAATGGCTCCCAAGGTGGCGAGCTAAACAATTATCAATGAAAGCCATTGATGTAATTCGTGATAAGGGTATTGGTGCTGTTGGAGATCTCGCCGGAAAAGCGTTTTCAGCTGCGAAGAATAAAATAACATCATTAGTGAGACGAAAAAAGAAACCGTTACCGTCTACAGCGGAAATGCCTGCAAGTGTTAGTAAAATTATAAATAACGCAGTAGATGAAAAACTAGCGTCGTTGGCTGCTTCGGTGACTCCGTCGCCACCGGTAACAGATAGCGCTATCATGAACGCGATAGCAGGAAGTGGTTTGAAACGAAAACGAAATTCGAAGAATTTTCAACGACGATGATTATAAAGAGTTAAAACGCTAGCGTTAAACTCTTTGAGTTTCACAATTGAAAGCACTAAATAATAATAGCAATGTTTAAACGAACAGCTGATCCCGCGCTTGATATGGAAACCCCAGTGCGCAAAGACGATTCCGTCAGCGATTATCAATACTATTCCTATTATGCAATACAACCCGACCTACGATCGCGAATTGAACTACAAGTTCAAGATACCAGTAAATACTTTTTGCCATGTGAAGCATTTATTGAAATCGAGGGAAAACTCGTAACAAATGTTGCAGCTGATACCCCATTTGCAAATGATCAAAATATCCGAGTTGGTTTCGTCAACAATGGTATAATGGCGTTATTTGAAAGTGCAAGATATCTCATTGATGGAAAAGAAATTGAATCAATAGACCGCGAGGTTGATGTTGCAACAACAATAATCGGGTTAGCAAGATATTCTGATGATTATACAAGATCGGCTGGTCCGTCTATGATCTTTGCAAAAGATACTACTGATAACGCTGACCACATTCAATACATTAAAGTGTTAACAGCACAAGATACTGCAGAAGCAAACCAAAAAGAAGCAGCTAATCCAGAACGTCGAGCTAGACCCGGAGCTGCGTTTGAAATTCTCAGAGGCGTTAATGGTAATTTCAATTTGGGATTTGCAACACGAAAAGGAGCATTGCAAGGACAGCAGCGATATTTCTCATGTGCGATTCCACTCCATCACATATTTGGATTCTGCAGAAATGTCAGAAAAGTCATCTATGGAGCCAAACACACAATCGCGTTAGTGCGAAAAGGCAATGACAATGATGCTATTTGGCGTACTGGTGCCACTGATGGTAAAGTTGTTTTGAGTAAAATAGTATTGTGGATGCCAGTAATGACCCCATCAATTACCACGGAAGAGCGGCTACTTTCATTTATGGACACAGGTGGCAAATCATTGATAAGTTGGCTAACAACAACAACTGATGCCAAAGAGGATAATGTTGCTGATACATTTACATGGCACCTGGTATCAAAACAAGGCGTTTCAGCTCCACGTCATATATTTATAGCGCTGCAGGATCGGGATCGATTAGGCTCCCAAGAACGCAGTCATATGATATTTGATCAGTTAGGAGTCAAGGAGGTTTCACTGAGAATAAACGGACAACAAGAACCATCTGAGGATATTCAGCTTGATTACGACACTAACCACATAGCACGTGTTTATCATCGGATGCTGTCATATATGGGTCGTGATCAAAATGTTGATACTGGTTTGCAAATATCGCAACTTGATTTTAAGAACTTGTATCCGATTTATTACTTTTCGCTGGAACATCTTGATTTAACAAGGCAATCCGTCGTTGATATACACTTCAGAGCTCGTATAGCTCCTGGTGGCGTTAATTATAGAGCGATTGCTGTCATTCTCAGTGATAAATCAATGTTGTTAGAAGGGGTTGGTGGACGAATGAGAGTAGTTGATGCACCAGTGGAAAATCTATGATTGAAAATCCTTCGGATTTTTCCAAAAAAATGTAAATGAAACTTGAAGAGTTTCCAATTAGATCAATTGAAAGCATAAATGTGTTTTACAATAAAATGACATATAGTGTTGTTAGTGTCAATCTGACTGATGGTCAGGTCAAGAAATTGCGATCAAAATCCGCTAAAGAATGTGGAACAACAATAACGTTAAAACCAGCGCAGATGTCCGGCGGTACACATAAATATCATTGACGGATCGTCAAATAAAACATTTCAATGATGCGCTAAAGAAACGGCGAGGGGTTCAAATTGTATTTTCAAAGGCTGCAGTCGCGAACATGATAAAATCAGGTGGTATATTTCCATTGTTAGCTGCAATACCAGCATTGATTGAAGCGGCTGCCCCAGCAGTGGCGAAAGCGGCGGCGTTGGGAGCCGTTGGGACCGCGGCAGGGATGGCGTTGAAAAAGGCAACTGAGAAAGGATATAAAAAAAAAGGGAAAGGGTCTAAGACTACCAGGAACCCCGTATTCATGGTACAGCGGGAGATCCGTTCACGGATCAGGTCTAAGAATACCAGGAACGGTTTATTAGTTGAAAACCCAATTGTTGAGGAGTCTATGACTGAGGAACCTATGGCTCCCATGTCCAATTTTGATTTAATTGATGCTGCTAAAAAACTAGCGATACAAAACTTCAGAGGGGTTTTTATGAGAGATCAATTACCAAGAAAACCTAAACGCGTCGAAACCGGTATCATCAATCTTGATAACAGCAGCGGATCGGGAACTCACTGGGTTGCATACGCGATTGATCCACGTGGAAATGTCTATTTCGATTCATATGGGTTAGCTCCGCCAAGCGAGTTTATGCGGTATATAAATTCTTCGATGAAACTCAAAGAGTTTCCGATTTTTTATTCCACGCTGCCAACACAACAATTAAATGATCCACCGATATGCGGCCGTGAAGTATTAAATGTCCTCGCGGAGATTTCATCGTCACAGAAACCACCTCATCTGGTTGTAAATAAATACACGAGTGGGAAATTACAACGTAATTTTAGAGAATCAATAAATTGAAAATACTAGAGTCTTTACAATAATGATTAATATTTGGGGACAATCTCTGTCAATGTCGGAACCCACCGCGAAAACATCTGCGGGTTCTATCGAGGATGTAAAAAAAATAATTAAAAATGAAATCGCTGAGACGTTAAATTTAGTAAATGTTGACCCGAACGAAATAGTTGTATTTCAAGACAAACAGGGTAAATTGAAAAGCAGTGATGTGTCATTGGATGACATTTTGATACGGCAGCGCGATTCCGCTGAAAACTCTATTGCGCTGTATTCCAACGGTGGACAACTTAAACCAGGCGCACTTGTGTCTACGATCACCGACGCGATTGCCACCCACGACAACACGATTGCCACCCACGACAACAAGATTGCCGCCCACGACAACACGATTACCACCCACGGCCGTGAGCTGGATGATCATATACGAGGTTATAATAGTTTTCGCAAAAATGTCATACATAAATTCTTTGGAACCCCGCTTGGGGTTGGCATGACCCTCGCTGAAATTAAAAACTATCTATCGCTATTCTTTTTTAACAAGGACGCGGGAAGGATGATGAATGAAAATGAAATCAAGGCAAATTATCTCGATCTTTACACAGATATTTCTAAACTAATAGAAAATCTTGAAAAGGTACAAAAACCCACTAACGACATTGTTGGTAAGTTCTTTGGAAACCCGCTTGTGGCAGGAATGACTCTCGCTGAAATTAGCGAGTTTATCGGCAAGCATACTCACAATGCCTACATTGCTAATAGTTTCTTTGGTGTCCAAGCTACGATGACTCTCAAAGATATTAATCTGTTTATGGTGAGACAAACAACACCTAATACCGTCGTGGATAAATTCTTGGGGAGAACACGTGAATCTGAAGCCACATCGTTGACAGGCCCAACCCTCGCTAAGTTAAAAAAGCTATTGACGAACAAAAACTCATCAACGAGTTTGTTAAAAATTTCTTTGAGGGCAGTAAACCCCAAGATATCACGACAATTTTTTTTAACATCAACTGGTATATTGAAGAACAAGCAAAGCTTAAAATCAGCGACCTTCTGATTTCATTCTTTTTTAGCAAGAGGGATGGGAGGATGATGCTTTCTAACGAAATCGAAGCAAATTATCTCGAGATTTACAATGATATTCTTAAACTAAAAGAAAACTTTGAAAAGATAAAGACTCCGCATCCACGCATAAGCATTAAAAATGTCGTGTATACGGTCGATCATGGAACCATGGATTGGATAAGAGGTGTTAATACTACATTGTCCACCGGTCTTTGGAAGAGTGGCGGGGCTGGGGGCGATGATATCTACAGTCTAACGGGGGTCGAAGGTATCTACAGGCTAACGTGGATCTCTATCGATCAATTTAATATGATCGCGGGCGGTAAAACCTATTCTGGTGGCACCGCGATGTTAATTATAAGGAGTAACGGTCAACACTTTAATGTCGTCGCGGTTGATAGCTCCACCATTAGATAAAAAATAACTTGGTGTTTAGAACTTGTAGATGATTTTTCAGGCTGAAGATACCATACCTACGACATCCTAACCCATCTACTCACCTGACCCCCGCAACGATGGCGAATAATTGAAAACACTAACGGATTTAAAATAACAATGACATCATTGACGGAGTCAACGAAATCAATTGAACCGATAATAACCCCGTTGACGGAGTCAGCGGTATCACAATCGCAGATGAAGCCGTCATCGCAATATCGATTCAACACCGTGAAAGAGTTTTCCGCGAACTTGAAATCACTTTCTGAGCGTTATCGTGAAAAAATGAAAAAATACCGACGCAGCGTAGCAATCATCGACATCACCGTCTACTCGGTATCCGGTGTAATGGCCAGCGCTGGGGTTATTATGTCGACGGTGACTATGATGGCTCCGATTGCAGTTCCAATTGCTATCTCCGCGGCAACAACAATCGCGGCATTCGCCACCGCGATAACTAAAACATTATCATCGTGTTCTCAGAAAAAACTCAGTGATTATACAGCTCGGTACCGGGTGGTATTTGACGCGTACTCGAAATTATCCGAGTTGATCTCGCTGTCAATAGATAATTCGTTCATATCCGATGTTGAATTTTCCACGATGACCCAGTTGTATAACTCCGCGATGTTGAAATTGGAAATTGAAGACAGCGTTAACAATAATGTCACTACAATTCAACGAATTGCAACTGCTTCAACGAATCGCGGAGAATACCACTCCGATACGAGCAAGCATGATATCAATAACATCAACGAACCCTGAATTTAGTGTGAACTTTCCTTCTCCGATTCCAGTGCGTGAGATAGCGCTGGCAAAATTACGAGTGTATCATAGCTGGCCTAATATCAGATCTGTTGCATTTGGCGGTCAGCAACCCAATAACGCACTGGTGTTCTCTTATAAGAATAAACCCGATGGCACTCCAGCGTGGGAAACTGTTTCGTTACCAACTGGGTCGTACCATATTGAGCAAATCGATGCTGAAATTCAGCGTAGAATAAAATCAATCACTGGAAAAGAATCAAAAATAGCTATTAAACTTCATGAACCGACGCTCTCGTCGTCGATCGAAATAAGCACAGAGGGATACATTGTAGATATCTATAACAGCTCGTTAAGAACAGTGTTAGGATGACCTGAAAAACAACCGGAGAAATCCACCGCCGACTTAACCACGGACGTAAAATCATATCATGAAATCAATCCCAGTTATCGAGATAATTTATCTGATATAAGAAAAGGAAGAATCGGCGATAGATTTATATTTACCAACAAAGACACATTGCAATGGGATTTTATCATTAAAAGAACAGCCGAGTCAGCTGTTACTATTTCATTTACGCTAACTGACGTCCGTGGTTATTTTAATGAAATTAAACAATTATATGAAACACAACTAGAACAACTACGGAAAACAAAATCGCAAAAACACGTTGAAATAATAAATCAACTTATATCTGACATGGAATATATCTATGAACTAATTATTCAAACAATAATTAATGACAACAGCGACAATAAACAACGATTCCTAACCGATTACAATATCACAGAAGACAATCTGCGTAATTTCAAGTTTCCCAAATACAACGCTGATGAACTAGCAAGAATTGTTAAAACCGATATCAAGGCGCTACAAAAACAAGATCCATTTGTCCTCCTCAAATATAATAATGATCCAGATGGTGGCGGTAGGCATATTGCCCCGCATAATGTGAATATTTCAACGGTTATTGCGCTCAATTTAGTATGTGATGTAATTGAAGGAAGCTATCAAATTAATCTAGAGCAATCAAATCAAGCTCAGCAGGGATATATTCTTTATTCGTTTGCACCAACAGCTCCTCCAGGATACCTAATTATTGAAAACCCAATTAATCCTGTCTACATGCGATGCCATAATAATTCGTTAACGAGAATTAATTTCCGACTCACCGACCAGTCAAATAATTTAATTGATCTACAAGAGGAGGTGTTAGCGATTAGTTTGTTTGTGAAATCATAAATGATTTTCGTCCTAAAGACTGGATCAAATATTTGGTTAACCTGTAGCAGCAGAGAGGGTGGATGACAACGACGTTGGCGTATATAAGGAAATCTTATTTTATCGAATAGACGTCTATTTTTTTACTATTTGGTAGAAGCCTCAGATCATCGAATCGACGCCTCTATAAGGTTGTAGGGGTCACCCTCTCTGCTGCTAAAGTGATTATACAGCTTACAAATCGCCACAAGTATGAGTAAAGTGGTTGTACAGCTTACTAAATCGCCACGTGTATAGTTTGGTAAAGTTGATGGACAGGAAAATAGCTGTTCGCAGGAAAATATTTTAAAAAATATTAATCTAAAAATTCTCATCAAAGTTAAATTATGTTTCCATCGCATATTTAAAAGAATATTCTATCAATCAGTAGTATTCTTGGTTGTATTAGTATAGAAACATCTAGCTTTTAAAATTTAGCTTAACTAGTAATGAATGGGGTATTTTGCCCAATTTTTAAAATAAGTTTAATGGTACTATTGCAAATATTTGCTACGCTTTATGCTTATGTTGCAACCTACGACATTAAAGTAGCTCCCACTTTTTAATATTTCATCATCATCATCATCGTCGTCGTCGTCGTCGTCGTCGTCCAGTAGTCTGGTAGATTGTTTGGGCACAGCACAAGACCAAACAACCAGCTTCCTGCATTCCTCTAGATTTTCCGTGTTTATCAGTGAGTCACTCAATGACAAGCCTGTCCACTCCCGAATGTTATCTTCACACCTCTTTCTCTGCCTGCCTCTCTTTCTTTTTCCTGTACAGTGAATTGCAGGATTGTCTTGGCAGATTCTGATGATCATATGACATACCTACACCACTGCACTTAAAGCTTTATTTTTAAAACTGTGATCAGATCTTCGTAAGGCCAAGCTGTTTGTCTGATCCTCTGCAGTATTTCTTCATTGGTGACACTGTCTTTGTATGTGATGCCGAGGATCTTACGGAAACATCTCATCTCTGTGGCCTGTATTGCTTTCTCTAAGTCGGCTGTTATGGTCCATGATTCAAAGGCATAGTGAAATATTGAGATCCCAATGAGTCTAGAGTCTGACTTTTGATCTGAGTGAGATGTTCTTGTCATTCCAGATGGGCTTCAGTTTTGTCAGCACTACTTTTGTTTGTGTAATCTTGGAGAGTAATTCAGGTTATGATCCTTCATATGATACCGTTGCTCCCAAATACTCGAAGCTGTGGACCGTTTCTAGCTTCTTGATGTCAGTGCCGATGCCTTATGTGTTGTTGTTCATCATTTTGATCTTCTCTACATTGATTTCCATGCAGTAGGCTGCAGAAATTTTGTCGAGGCTCTCTACTAAGATAGCTAGTTCTTTTTCATTTCCTGCTAGTCCATCAACGCCGTCAGCAAAACGTAAGTTGATGACTGTTCTGCCTCTGATGCTGACTGTCCCTTCATGCTTTTCAAGTGCACCAGCCATGATTCTCTCCAGAAAGATGTTTAAAATAGCGTGGGAGAGAGCAGACAGCCTTCTCTGGCTCTGACTGTTGTTCTGAACCAGTCCACTAAGCTGCCATTGAAGTATACTGCAATGGTGGCGTTGTACTAGAGGTGTTCTATTACTGTGATGGTCGTCCACAAAGCTCTATGCCGTACGCAGTCAAATGCCTTCTTGAACTCTACGAAGACATGGTACAAGTCTTGCTAGTGTTGGAAGCATTTTTCACAAAATGTCCTGAGGTTGAAGATCTGTTCTGTTGTACTGCGCTCTGCTCTGAATCCTGTATGCTCCTCGGCAATGATCTGTTAGGCCTGTGGCTTTAGTCTGTTCAGCAGTATCATCAACATGACTTTGCTTGGATGGCTTATAAGACTGGTTGTACGGTGGTTTTGACACTGTTGAAAGTTGTCTTTCTTGGGAATGGGGATGATTAGTGATATGGTCCACGGCAATGGCCATACACATCGTTTGCCTGATTTTGTTGAATATAATTTTGAGGGCGCTAATCATTGCTTCTCTCCCTGCTTGGACTAGTTCTGCTGAGATATTGTCAATACCTGCTGTCATCCTCTATTTTCTCGAGATCTCACTGGGGCTTTTACTTCTTCACGTAAGATAGGGTGATTGTCGTTGTTTTTTTGCGGGGGGTGGGGCAGTACCTCTGGATCAATTGTAGCTCGGTGGTCGTAAAGTTCTACGCAGGATTCGGTCCATTTTTCAGAATGTCTGTTTCTTCTGTAAGGCAGTTTTCAGCTTTGTCCTTTACGGATGTAACTCGCCGTTATTTTGTGCTTGTTAGATCTTGGACCAGTTGGTATACTTTCTTGCTGTTGTTCCTTTACAAGACTGCCGCATTGTTTGGAAGGCTTTAGTTATTTTGGGATCCTTCAGCTTCTCGAGATCAAAATATTCTTGTGTGGCTCTCTTTTTTGACCTTCTTTAGATGTAGCTTCAAGGTCATCATCCACCAGATCATTGTCACTTCCTACATCCGTTCTTGGAAAGCTTCAGTCTTGTCAATGTTTACACTTGACTGTACGCGCCTCTTCACCATGATTTATTTGATCTGGCTGTGGTGGTCTCTGCTCTTGGACTGTGCTTTGTCCATCTTCTTGATACCTTGTGATGGCCGAATGTGTTTGACAGCATACGGTCGTTGTAACTAGCGAATTTCAGGAGATTCGGTCCTCTTTCGTTGGTCTGTGCATTGCAGCAGTGCCCACATGTTCCTTTCCTTCAGTCAGCGGCTAGCAGAGCAGCAAGTAACACGTGATATGGAAGATTATATGCCAGCGAAGGAAATCATCCCACCACATGCCTTAAGTGCGATTATGGGTGTAGGGCTCAAAATCGCAACAGGCTGGAGCCTACGGGCCCAGGAAAAGAGAACTACTCTACTCCTGATATGGGAGAACAACGATAATGAAACGGGGAATCTAAAGTACAGTAGAAATAGGGGTAGAAAACAACGGCGGCGGCGGGAAACCGAACCGGACCACAGCACCCCACCCCCACAACCAAGTCATTCAGGAACCTGCCCCTACGACACCTGAAAAGGATGCCACTGTACAAGGGGATGCAGTAAAGGTTCTTCAAAAACAGATAGCAACGCTGTCACAAAAGATTCAGGATTTGTTCACGGCAAATACAGTGGATGTGGCCACGTCACCGTTAATTTCTGAGCCTGAACCAACACCAACACCACCACTACCACCACCAAAGAAGGGGAAAAGCAAAAAGGGGGTGATGAAGACTTCCACACCCACCCACACTCAGTCGCCAAGCATGGCAACGAACTTGGAGAAGAAATTGGAGGCTGCCTCACCCGAAGACACATGGAAATCGCCGGTTAAGACGGTGCGAATGCCGGAAAAAAAACGAAGTGTAAACTTATGGTGAAGCTTTGTAGTGATCTAGGACTCTCGGAGCTCCTACAGAACAAGAGGAAGGCAGGCGGTTTTGTTTCTTCTATCGCCTACATAGGCTTCAGGTCACTGCAAACTTCACCACCACGCATCCAACGGTGGCATTTCGCACTACAAGTACTCACAAGGCATTACTATGAGATCTTCGAGGACCGTCCCCTCCACCATCGATTTGATGCAGCTAAATACATCGCCACCCGACATGGAATTTATTTCCCCAACGTATACCGGGTGGAAGAAAGGACGGCTGCAGTCATTGCAGAGGTGGAGGACCGAAGAGGCACCTTCTGTCAAACTGACATCCAGCCCTTTCTAAGGGCTGCTTTCGTTGCCATTTATTTATTGAGCTCTCATTTGGTAGAGAGCTCTATTCGAACAATCTCTATTGAGAAATCTGACATGATCATTTCGAAATACCGCTCCAAATTTACAATCTATTCCAACTTTGTTAGGGACGTATTATATGTACACTATGTACTAGAAACATTGGTATGTTAGGAGATAGGAAAATTTTACGACTTAAGTATTTGATACAATTGCAGAGGTGGCTAACACAATATTGGTATACTGCCATCCATTAGTATAACTGGAATGAATTTTAAATAAGTATGGCTAGGACGTTCGAGGGCGTAAACGACATCCATCTACGGCATCGGCTGGCCAACCTACCGGGACTCTTTCCTCCTTTTCCACGTCCAGTGCCCATCAACATAGCGATATGAGAAAACTATTTTTCTCTCGCTATTATTTGGTGCCATTGCACCCTTGTTATCTCTCACCTGATTGGTTGATAGGGTTGAGTGCGTGTAGGGGCGATTCCCGCTCACCACGGCCTTCCATTCACTTCGATAGTCGCTTAATAGCGACTCGATTTGACAGCAAAATTAAATTGCGTACTTTGTACGCATAAATGCCCGTGGGGATGCGGCACATTTCCTTCCCCTGGGAAAAATTAAATAACTATCCTTTTATAGATAAAATAGTAATATAAGACCCTAGTGACCGAATCACTTTAATCCATAGAAGCAAGCGGTGTTCCTTTCCAATTCATGCAAGCGTTCTTGCCTGTCTTGGTATTCCAGTCGCCATGCACAACCAGAATGAATGTCTTTTTTCGGTGTTGTATCCACAACTTCTTGTAGCTGATCATATATGTCTTCCACATCCACGTCATCACAGTCTGATGTTGGGGCATATACCTCTATTATGGTGATGTTGAATGGAGTTGCCCTGAGGCGGATGGTGATGAGCCGGCTGGAGATTGGCCGACATCCCCTGACAGTACCCAAGCTTCCTAACACCTGCTCATTCATGTTTGTCTACTCTGCCACTGAAGTAAAGTTTATGGTCTTCTAAGGTAGTTGTCTCTCCAATATTTTCCATCGTATCTCACAGAGTCTTAGGATGTTTCAGCGGTATCGTTTCATTTCGTATATAATCTCCTGAACTTTTCCTGCTGATCCCGGTGTTTTCACATTCCAGGTGCCAATGGTGATATTGTTCCTGACACGATTCTTGCTGCTCTGAGCGCCAGTCGCATACTTTCTATATCCGCTCTGGTGCTCATTGAATATTTCATCAATAAACATTTATTTTTCTCTCCATCAAATGTGTTCATTTTAATCCGACCCCAACCCGGTTATCTTGTTGCGTACTTGAACGTGATTGTTCGAGCAAGTAATACCGATTAACATTTGCTATAGTTCTCACAGGATTGTTTTCGAAGTGTTTCATGGTTTGATGCCTGATGATTTAGTTGTTAAAAAAACCTTTATAATATTAAAATGGAAAACCATTTGTGTAACTTGGAATAAGTCACTTATAAAGAGAATATTAGGCAAGGTAATGCTAGAAATCCTAACAATTTCAGATATCTAAAATCCATGGTATGAACTAACTTTGAAGCTAACAAATAAATGTCGTTTCTTTCTACTACAACAGTTTCAGAGTATTTTAATATTAATAAACATTCCGTCATCACTAAATCTGCCACGTCAAGACGAACAGGACACAAAATCATCTTTAAATACCAATCACCTGCTATTTAAAATATAAGCGACGTCGCTCTATCTCAATCAGCAATTGGTATATTTATTAAAAGTTTCTTTGTCTATTGGATTAGGATATTGGTATATTTATTAAAAGTTTCTTTGTCTATTGGATTAGGATATTGGTATATTTATTAAAAGTTTCTTTGTCTATTGGATTAGGATATTGGTATATTTATTAAAAGTTTTTTTGTCTATTGGATTAGGATATTGGTATATTTATTAAAAGTTTCTTTGTCTATTGGATTAGGATATTGGTATATTTATTAAAAGTTTCTTTGTCTATTGGATTAGGATATTGGTATATTTATTAAAGGTTTCTTTGTCTATTGGATTAGGATAGTTCAATGTTGAAGTGTATGATCAGTTTATGTGCTGCTGAGCAAAACAAAATCAATGTTTTCTTTTCATCTTCAAAGCAAGCGACCACGTTAATATCACCGCGGAATATATTTCTTACAGCCTTTTCCAGCTGATAAGGGTTTACAATATTAGCTCCAGGAAAGATGTCCAAATTTTATAATTAACATAAAATTGCAGTTTAATTACAGATCTATTTTCAGATTTATTTTTAGATCTTCAAACAACAGTGGGCCCATTTCATTATAGTATCTCTGTTATATTTAACAAATATTTTTTCTCTCATATTTCTCGAGTTCTGATACCTCAGAATCTATGAGTAGTACACGAAACGCCGAATGAGGATTGTTTTCAACAATAAAATTCACATACGTTTTTCTTCTTGTTTTTGATTGCTTATAAACCGCTCAACAGTGTCTAATAAGTAGTTCATACCTAATCGTTTAGCTTTTACGATTCTTCCTTTTTCGTTTAGCATTTTATTACACTAATGTAGACAAAACTCTTATGTATAAGATGTCTTAAACAATTTTTTTGTTCGCGAAAAAGAAACCTTCAGATCTTTACTATGATATCCGGGTTCTTAAAAATTCCAATACTAACAGCCATGCAAAACAATCCAAATACTGAATCACATAACTATTTGAAGAATAACAGGTTTTTACACTCGGAGAGCTTTGATCTAGACACGATTTTATTCCTGTCCACGAGGAAAAATTTGCAGATGAGCTAGGGATGGTACAAGGAGATGATAAATTTTATATCGAAGTAAAATCATGGTGTAATATAAAATATCACCTCTTTAGAAAGATTACATCTATTAGCATCAAATATTTTGTGAGTATGTTAAAGCCATTCATGAATCGTGGACAGTTAGATGTTTATGGCCGTCGATCAGTGCCGTATTAACCCATGGCATGGGGCCCTAGGCTTCGAGCTTCTTTGGGCCCCTTGACATCCACCCGCGAATGGCAGGTCCCCTAGGCTTCGAGCTTCTTTGGGCCCCTCGACATCCACCCGCAAATTTGCGCTCATTTAATTATATAAACTTACCAAAAATGATTTAAAAAGGTGGAATTTAGCAGCAGTCTGATTGTTGTGGCGTCGAGTAGGAATTTTTTTAATGTGGAATTTTCTATTACGCAGCATTGCCATGGCATGGCTAAAAGTTGCATGGGCCCCTGCTCTTGGTGGGCCCCTGGCAGTCCCGGATTACCTATTAGGCAGAGTAGGCAACTGCCTATAGGCCCCGCGACTTGTATGGGCCCCCATGAGACCGTCTGGGGCCCCAAAAGTTTGACTGCCTATGGGCCTCCACGGTGCTTAATCCGGCGCTGGCCCCTGGGCTTCAGCCTAGTCAGCCTTATGGATAATACGGCCCTGACATCGAGAAAATAAGATTTGTAACTTGATGGGAGAGTGCGAGCACTCTGCTTTAGACGTTACACGATGACAACATTTGATAGCACTCAGCATGCTAGGGAAATGTAAGTCTGTCCTTTTGAATATCAAAACGTTTTGATTTCATTAGTTGTATCGAGCTGTATCCTTTCCATTTGACAAAACTTTTCTTTCCTTCTCCTGTTATTACTCGCTCGAACACAAATATGTCCTGATCCATATTTTGCAGTTTTAGTTCGTAGAAACTTCCAGTAATTTCTTCTCCGGCATTATTATCCCGGGCTAAATCTTTCAGCTTATACGTCACAAACAATCTTTTTGCTATTTATAGCAAGGCCATAATAAGGTACATACATACGCACGCACGCACGCACGCACGCACGCACACACACACACATGCATGCATGCATACATACATACATGCTATATTTAAATATTGTGTGTAATAAACTCATTAAATTAATCTTTTTAAATGTCAGTAGATCACTAATATGGCTGCCGATGACGTCACATGGAAAGAGTCCAATGAACATATTGGCCACGTCAAATTTGTGAAATATTACTTTAGCTTATTATAGTGCACGTATAAAAAAAAAATCATAATATTTACAAATTTGCAATTCTGAGACAAACCTAGAATATCTGTCCTGAATTCTATCACCGTTCTCATGCACGTCGAATATAAAGAACACAGCTGTGAAAGATCATCGATATTCCCCGCCCTAGATCACTAAACTAAATTTTAAAAAATCAGATTTCAACAGTGTTCAACATAACTTATTAAAACTCCTTTGCAATCAACGTAAACAAAATACTAAACTTTTGCCAATTGTGCCAGCAGCCTATCAGGATTAAAGTTCTTCGCTGCCATATATTACTGAGAATACAATATGCTATGGATAAATAGGAATTTTTCAACCAGGAAGATGCGTCGCACTGTCAACACATTACAACTAAACATGAAAATTGTATACGATTTACCTCGACAGACATGTTTGAAAACACGTGTCAAAATTTTGCGGTGGCATTTAATATTTATCAAAATTATATTCCATGATTACGAATGTTATAGTCAGCTGCGTGTGAACACAAAAGCTCGTTCGACTGATTAGATCGATTTTGAATCATGAAGACAATTGGCTATGTAGTTCTCGTAAGTAACTTCTTCCATTTCTGTTGCTATTGGTCTTGTCTTATTTTAATTACAATTAGCATCCGTTAAAAAGAAGAAGAAGAAAAGAAGAAAAAAAACTTGAATAAATACTTACTGTTCTCAGTCAGGCCAGTACACATGCATGTGATTATAAAGCATTTGTGTCTTTGACGGGGACAAGCTCGAGAGAGAGAGAGAGAGAGAGATCGAATTAAAGTGTCCTGATTCGCAAAAGTAGAAAAACACATGCAACTTTAGCTTGGATGTTCTCGGTATTTTACAAGGACTATATTGTTATGCAAAGTGTTAGGGACTGATAGAATCCAATAGAGACAGACAATGAAACGTTAGACTTAGTATAGGAATAATGAAAATAAATTACATAACTAGTATCGCTACATCTTCATCATTTCCTCATTTATAAATTTCATACTGTTGATGCGCAAGCTACTCATAAATATAATTCAATTTATTAGAATAAGCTACTTTCTTGGCAGTAACTGATGTGTTTTAAAATGTTGTTTCTGTTCGTTTTCTCAGATACTTTGTCTGCAGATCTGCGTTTGGTGGTCGGATGGTGATGGCTTATGCTCAGTACGTTCTTACCTTGCTATGCGCGCGCGCGCACGCGAGAGAGAGAGAGAGAGGGGGGTGGGAGGGGGGTGGGGGGAATCGCTATCAAATATTGAATTTCTTCAGCTAATGTATGTAATTTATCAGCAATTTAATGTATTAGAGTTTTGGAAAATAATGAAGACATACGAAAAGAAATGATTTTGAGAATAACCTCATACACATAATACTGTTAGGTAGATATTATATACCCAATACATGATCATATCATACTGGTAGATATACATTATATACTAACTACTTCATCACATCATACTGGTAGGTAGACATTATATTCTGACTACGTGATCGAATCGTACTGGTAGGTAGACATTATATACGGACTAAATTATTACACACGCTAATAAGTAGACATTATATACTGACTACATAATCACGTCGTACTGGTAGGTAGACATTATATACGGACTACATAATCACATCATCATGTAAGTAGACATTATATACGGACTACTTGATCACGTCGTACATGTAAGTAGACATTATATACTGACTACATAATCACATCATCATGTAAGTAGACATTATATACGGACTACATAATCACATCATCATGTAAGTAGACATTATATACGGACTACATAATCACATCATCATGTAAGTAGACATTATATACTGACTAAATTATTCCACACGCTAATAAGTAGACATTACATACTGACTAAATTATTCCACACGCTAATAAGTAGACATTATATACTGACTAAATTATTCCACACGCTAATAAGTAGACATTATATACTGACTACATAATCACATCATCATGTAAGTAGACATTATATACTGACTACATGATCAGATCGTACTGGTAGATAGACATTATATACAGACTACATGATCACGCAATACTGGTAGGTAGACATATGTAGCTTTTGCATTAAACGCAGAAAAACGTATTAAGCATATATTTGTCTGACTAATGTAGGTTGTGTACCTTAAGAACTTGCACGGATTTGTTTTTATGTGTATGTCCATTGTCGCATTTGTATATTAGAACAAATGTGCAAAGAATGAAAAATGCGTCCGCCATCCAAAAGAAAGAAGACGGGTTTGCAGTTAGTACTGTATATTATATATATATATATATATATATATATATATATATATATATATATATATATATATATATATATATATATGTGTATGTGCGTGTGTGTGTGTGTGTGTGTGTGTGTGTGTTCGTTTGTTTTTAAAAGGCGTGAAACGGGGACATCAGTAGGAATACACACCAATATACCGGGGACATTTCAAAACAGTGAGGACGTCTCCGTTTCGTAATGTCGGCTTAAATAGAATGCCAATGCCTTATTTAATGATACAAACCTTAACATCAACGTATCTGAGCATGTCCACATTTTGTTTCCAGTTTTTCACAGTTGTTGATATAAACAACAATACACACGTCCCACTCGACTCGCTGCATGAGTTTGAATCTCTGATGAGTTTCGATAATCGCTACATAAGTTTAAATCTCTAAGGAGTTTCGATGCTCGCTACTTGAATTTAAATCTCTGAAGAGTTTCGATGATCGCTACATAAGTTTAAATCTCTAAGGAGTTTCGATGCTCGCTACTTGAATTTAAATCTCTGAGGAGTTTCGATGATCGCTACATAAGTTTAAATCTTTGAGGAGTTTCGATGATAGACAACAATATACGTTTAAGTCTCTGAGGAGTTTCGATGATAGCTACTTGAGTTTAAATCTCTGAGGAATTTCGATGATCGCTGCATAAGTTTAAGTCTCATAGGAGTTTAGATGATCGCAACACACGTTTAAGTTTCTGAGGAGTTTCGATGATCGCTACTTCATAATGATAATAATAAAAGGTTTTATGCTTTAGAAGAGTCTTAAAGATTGGGTCTTTATGTTGTTCGTTCGTCAATTCGACGATGACCGCTCTAGTAATCCTTGGGTTGGAGGGGCTCTTTCTATTATGTCCGTATGCAGGTGGCTGATGAGGCCAATCCTTGCACGGAATGTTCGTTTGCATAACGCACAGCGAATGAGTGAGACATCTCCAGGAGGGTTGATGACACGTGCTTTCATGGCTTGCCTCTTCAGTTCTGCAGCTGCTGCCCTGTCTCACAACTTGGAGCCGTTGTGCACGAACGAACACCAAGCGACTCGATTGCTTGCTACCAGGAATTAGGGTTTATGTTGAACACTACTAATGCAGCATTCAGCTTGCCTTTGAAGCGTTTCTTCTGACCTTCGCGGGATCGCTGTCCTAGCTTTAGTTCGCCATAAAGAGTCTCTTAGGCAGCTGGAGAGATCTGCTTGGGCGAGTAACTCAGTGTCTGGAACCTTGTCCTGCTAGTTGATATTGAGGATTTGCCTGAGACTTGTGGTGTGGAAGTGGTTCAGCTTCCTGGCGTGGCATCTTCATTACCTTTAATACCAATATGGCTAGGTAACCAACAGTATACTATACTGTGGGAGGTATACTCATCTCAGTATTTTGGACGAGGTGATTGATTAATAATGGGTTCTCCAGTTTTCTAGTGTAGTGACTGAAGTACTGATAGTGAGTCACAGACGATAATGCTGTTTAAAATACGTTTCTTTTCGATAAATTTCAGAGCAAGGTCCATTGGAGAAAAGTTGTTAAAGCTACGTTAATCACACACATATAAAGCATAGAAACGTACCTCTGGTTATCCATAGCCGGTTGTAGATAAAACATTAACAATAAAACAACAGAATAATCCGCTCGTGTATATATATATATATATATATATATATATATATATATATATATATATATATATATATATATATATATATATATATATATATCGCAATCAATTCACTGCATACAAGGATATTTATTAAGCATTATATTTGAAACGCGGTCGTTCACATTATGAAATAACCAAGTTGAAGTTATCAAACCACATCTATGTTGACGCTTCCGTGTTAGGCGTATCCAAACTTCTCGTATAGAGACAACATCAAAATGGCATACACTGACACATGCTTGTCTTTGATTGATCTTTTCCGCACTTTGCAGCTTCATCTTTCCAAAAACTGTCAGGAATGTTGTACATCTTGCATAAAGTCAGCTCAGAAACTATCTGGTGTCTTTTTCAGTTCTGTTTATTTTATTTTTTTAATTAAAATTTTTGTACCGCCAAAGAGTGGACTTTGTTGGCCTCCTGGTGCAATCTTGTCCCTCATGCACAGTTCATTTACATACCAATTGCAAATGTTCGTATTCCTATGTGATGTTGCCCCCACGATATTTGTATGGAATTGTCTAAAACTCGATATAATGTCTTTCTTTAACTGCGGAAATACAATGTTACTGCAGTCGTTACTTTGATGTTTTGTGTTAGAGCCAATATATTGCTACTCGTTTCGACGAATTCCACTTTCATTGTTTTTAAATTGGCTTGCTGATATTAGGTACAACCGATGATTACAAACTGACAATATATGAGTCTATCAAGAAGTGTTCTGCTACAGTCTATTTATTTAAGAAACATTTGATATACCACATCTACCTTATTGACGGGGCCCCGAGTGGCCGAGTGGTCTAAAGCGCTTTCCGTTACGGATCACTGCCATCTCACCTCTGTCTGCGTGGGTTCTAGTCTAAGATTCGGCTAATTGTAGTTATGTGAGAAAGTTTGCCAGTAGCTTCTAGTGGCCATGGACCGGTGGTTCTTTCTGGTATTTTTCCCGGGTTCTTCCTCCACCAATAATACTGGCCGCCATGTATAGCTTATCGTGTGCTGAAAAATGGCGTTAAACCCTAAAACAACAACATCGACCTTTTTGTTAGCAAATCAGATTGCATACCATAATAGTACGTTCGGTATTAATGACTGTTTAAAATGATCAGACGGAATATACCCAAGTGTTTCCTTCATTGATTAGAAATAGCATGCATGTAAGTACAACAAGTTGTCATATAATGGACAAGAACGATTGGTCAATGTCGTCAGGGTCCTACAGTTAGAAGGAACAGTTAGTGATATCTGTCTTTCAACCCAGATTGAAATCTACCATCGAATCAGTCAAGACTGGCAATCATTGGGCAAGGTCCTTTGATTGAACAATCTCAGAACTAACTGACGTAATCATATTACTGTGCCGCAAAACACCAAACCAAACCAAAACTTAATTTAAATATATTTGAAATTATGTTTCCAGAGTGAGAATTAATAATCGAATAAATTTGCAGACACACTGATATGGTGAATTAAATATACCAGTTTTTTTATAGGATAAATTTGCAGACACACTGATATGGTGAATTTAATATACCAGTTTATTTATAGAGAATAAATCACTATTTTCAAGACGTTTAATGTAAATTAACCGGTACTAAAATGGGTTCAGTATATCGAATTTGTGATAATTCATCAAGATATCATAGTGTTCAACTGATGTAGACATGCTACAAGTACACATCTATATTTTCTTAGCGAATGAGCATTTTTCTTTTGTAAGTTAGTATCTGTATCAATCAAAATTTTCAAACGAAAGCTCCATTAAAAGCTTGTTTTGTATCTACCACATATTTACTTCGGTTAGATTTATAAATTGTAAATCCTGGTACTCATAACGTTACCTCGAACGAGCATCAGGTGTCTGTAGTAATTTCATTACCAAGTATCCTACAGTGGCGTCTTAAAGGTTATATTCCGTTGATGGTCATAGGACTATGTTTTTCATCCATACGATTTATATACTGTAATGCTTTAAACACGATTATCTAGATAACAATATTTTAATTACAAATAGTTCATTAACTGTCATTAGAGAACCAATAATCCTTTTAATCAAACTTTAAAATAATGTAATAACTCCAGAAAACATGTTTAGTTCTGAATTAAGCCGTAAAACATCTAGTTGTAAAATTGTGGTGACTCGACAGTGAGCACTGTGGTTTGAATAGCTGAATAGTATAGTGTAAAGATACATGTGAATGGGCTGTGATGAAAATTGATATGGATAGTATAAAACAAGGTGGTCATTGTTGTTTCAAAATTGTCAATTTTAGTAAAGTGTTTAAAATTTTAGAAGTTAAATGGCATGTTGCAGTGACCTAGAAGGCGCGTAAACCTTACCTTAATCGATACAAATTTGACACTTTCTCAGTGACAGTTATATGTCTGATGTAAAAACCTTAATGACAAAGTGTTACTAAAAACGTAGGAAAGTTTTTGATCTGAAACTAACCGATCTAATTGGCATTACAGAAGAGAAACAATTTTTGGAAACATACGTCCAATGTATATATCATTTTAATTGTCGTGCTCTTATATTTAGCACAAAATATTTAAGCAACAAATGCCATTTATCTGAAGATTGCAAACTATTGAATTGTCCCACCTTGGGGGACACAGAATAATGCAAACTTCCAAAACACTACGCGGACAATTTAAGATGGCGACTTTAAGTGATGGTTGGAGAATAATTACTCTCACATACTTTAATAAACTTCAGTTTTCGCCCCAACATTATAGTTAGTATCCAGATGACGTATTAAAGAAATGGCGTGCAGAGTAATCGTTGTTCTGGCTTCGAGCTATATCCCAATTGTCGAAGGTGAAAATATTTGTACAGTATTGTTAACGTTTTGATCTCTGGGATTCAGATTGTGTATAAAATATAAATATTTGTCTCGTTCAGCTGGTTTTAAAATGTAATAATTTGTATTTGTGTAAAGAATATATTACTCTCGTATTGGAAGCAGATAACAAATGTACACGTTACCCACATTAATGCGGTTAGGGAGCCATTGATATATCTTCCGGTGGTTACAAGTCATATTGACGTAAAACAGCTGGATTATTTACGTTGTGACTGCTGCAAAATATTTTAAGCCAATAACGAAGAAATAACATATTTCTTATGTTAATAACTGGAATCAAAATTATAATCTTATTAAAAACTAAAGTTATGGTCTTTAGAAAAGGTTATCCATTTAAAACAATATGAAGTATGAATACAGCCAGGGTAAATATTAATGTGGTTGAGAATTATATTTACCTTGGTCTTGTTTTCGCAAGGAATTAAAAATGTACTAAAGCTCAACATTGGCTGACAATGTTCTAAACGCAATTAATATGGTTATTTGTAATGTTATACGCACAGGGGTATTCACTTGACCGAGCGGTGTCAAAACCCTGGCGCGAGTCACGCTGGAAGTCATATGTTTTCCCCAAATTTCCAAAGACTTCCATACAACTTGAGTTGTAAAATGGAAAGAAAGACGTGTCTGCTATAATTAATAATCTTTGCTCTAATCAATTGGTGACCCAGAGGAGACAACTTGCCCAAGAGTCCATTAACCGCCCCTTAGCATGGTTTTTCTTCATTATCATCCGATTTCCGTACCGCAAGCCCGTCATGCCATAGAAATTCCACTAGTATTCCCTTACTAACTGGGAAATATTTAACTGGCCATACACCACAATTAATTTTACTATATGTTCTCTACATATATTTCTCAGCACTGACCTCTCCACAGTGTGACAATCAATACAAGTCATATGTTAATCTGAAATACCTCCAAAGATGACTTCACGGTTAAATTCTTGTCAAGGGTTGACCGGCATTTTGTTGAGTGGCTGCACTGTAAACAAAGCAGCATGTACACAGAACACTGATTTCACTTCCGGATCATCACTAAGGCCTAATTACTCCATGTGCACTGTCGCCAAAATACATACAGACAACCACTCTCAGAACTCCTATTCTCAAGAATAAACAATTAACTTTAAATCCATACCAAAGATGCATCAATATAACTCTTCTATCACCACCAAAAGGAGAGAGGAAAAAATGTTCTAAAAATAGACTGGAACTACATTCGTGGGTACTGAACTGGAAGTATTAATTGTGATGCGATTCCAACTGCGCGACCCTAAGCCAGTCAATCCACAGAATTTCCGGCGTATCACGCTCATATACATACGCCCATTTTCCACTATGGACACATAAACGGTACCTACCAAGTTCCAACTTATTGATTCCATTATATTCCCCCCATAAGTACTGCCATTTCAATCACATCACTTTTATACACCGCGGAATTTTAATATGGACTATGTTACTCCAGCCAGGGACAGTCATTCGGCTTGTACCCAAATTCACTACTAACGACCCCGGCATGGTTCAAATTCACTCATACTCGGCTCTTGCTCCTACTAACTGGCTAACTATTTCGGGCTAGTAATGTTTCCATGGCACGAAGACCAAATACTCGCACAAATTAAAAACGGGATCCTGTCAAATACACATACTCCAAATTTATTACAGTAATTTAAAAAATGTTACCTAAATTCCAATGAATGTTAAAAACTTTTGATATTTATATTGTTCCAGTTTTAAATTAGTCAAAAGCGGTATGTGGTTCAGTTCTCATGCCATATAACGTGTACAACAAAGGTTTCTAAAAGTTTTGCAAAATATGAAGAATCGATTATTCTGACGTCGGAATATACGATGGACTTGGACAAATCCTTCTTAATTACTTTAAAGCAAGTTTAATTAGTTAAATAATTACATTGAAAATTGTGCAAATATTATAATGATCACTGCATATAGGCATTTTATGTTGAAAATGAATCAAATAATATTATCAGATTGGTTATACACCCAAAAATATTTTAAGCAGATTTGATTTTGGTGAAGTTTTGATGTTTACATTTTTCTGCAAATTTATTCTACCGTTTAACTATTAAGTTACAAATGTTTTTCTATCAGATTGGAACAATAAGTTACACAGTTCAAACTAACTGTCTATATTTCAATATATAAAAATGATTTCGGCCTGAAATAAAATTTCAAATTCCTGTGTAACCAAACACTTTAATCAGTTTTGACAAAACTCTGTGTCTCCCCAATCCACATAATCTAAGAATTGAAACTAGGAGATACGAAAAGCAATATCATCCATAGATGTGAAAGATATTGTATGCTGTGTGACAACCATGATATTGAAGATGAATATTATGTTCCTTTAGTATGTCATTTATGTTCCAACTTGCGTATGAAGCCTAATCAAAAAATATTTCTGGAAAGAAAAAAAACATGCACAAGTACATTTTGAATTGTTAACTGTAATTATAAAACCCCCGATACATTCAGTAGCTACGTTTGTTCATGATGTCTTTACAATTTTATATAGAGCATAAGTTCGAGTAATTTATTACAAAAATTGCGTATAGTTGTCTATTGTATCTCTTACAGCTCTTGACACATAACAGTTTTGATTTTCAGTTTAAAGTCTAGCATCTGATAACCCTGCAATATTTGTAATGTGTACTCATTTCGCATGGACCTACGCCTGATGTATCGAACTGTTAAGGTATTTTCGGATTGTCTGATACATATTTAATTCCGCTGTGGCAACTACCATTCTTGTTCTTCCCATGCATATTGTTGAAACTATTCTTGCCATACATTATTATTATTATTATTATTATTATTATTATTATTATTATTATTATTATTATTTGCAGTTTTGGAGCGTTGTATGAGGCTAAGAAGTCAAGGGTTTTGCCGAAAGTTTGTATTTCGTTACTATTTTGATCCCCTGACCTTCCAGTGCCTATGCCTATGGCGGATGCTACGGAAGCAGGAACAACTTTATAAGCAAAGAGTCACGTGAAAGCAAATGCAAACCCCCACCCCTGGAGAACAACGTGTTTACTATCATCACCTTCATCACTACCACCATTGCTACTATATCTCAAACTACCACCGCCACAAGTCAGACTACGTTTACTACCAATGCCAATGTCAATACCACTACTACTATTTCATCTAATACTACCATTGCTACTCGGACTACTCTTACTGCCAATACCACTACTACCAATCAGGCTACAATTACTACTGCTGCTCTGATAACAACTGCCAATACTACTGCTGCAACGCAGACTAATAATAATACTATTCCGGCTACTAGTACTTCCAATTCTTTTACCATTCCGTCTACAAATACTACTACCAATATTACTATTCATACTAATCCGACTGTAAATATTACCAATATTATTATAAACAATGCGTTTCCATGACAACTTTCTATAGTATCTGATATTTCTTGATAATTCATATTTTTCTTATACAGATGTCTTGAGCTGCATTTGCGACTATTGACTTTTTTCACGTATATATCGGACAAGATCTATGCTTGGTCCCAATTCTTTTAATTCATATTCTGTATATACGCTCATGGTGTGCGTGGTCTAAAGCTCGAAATTGTATCAAGGAACACGTTCAAACAGGAAAGAAGCACTTGAAAATTATTTTTTGTGCGATGCTAAATATGTGGCAGGGCTAATGGAAAGCAAACTCACAATAGTTCCAACATTTTGAATATAGGAGCACTTTGTAAGTCCAGTAAATAATTTAAATATCTCCTCTCAAACTAAAAGTCAATGTATTGGATGGACTCTTGGTGACCACCATCCTCTTAGTCCTCATTTACTCCCATATCTAAAATATTACCGAACTAGCCCAAATATTAGATATCTCTTAAAGGTACAAACACTTGCAGTGGTATGATATAACTTGATGGGTACTTATTTGTCATGAGGGTGCATTATCTGTAAAAGTTCAATAGCTCGGGATGCCTTGACAATTGGAGTAGGCTATCCTTCTGTTTAAATAATTGCGGTCATGGTTCCACAATCTTCTTAACTTGTTCTGCGCAAACCTCTGTTCAAAATATTAAGCTGTTCCTGATCGGCGTGTAGCGACTCAGACATATATCTGATGCATTCGTGGATTTGTTGCAACCAGCGTAATACTTGAGCAATCCGTCGATCAAATAAATTGTGAGGAAACTATTCGGGTCCCGAATGACCTCCGTCAGGACAGTCTGAAACAGCACACGAGATTTAATGAATGTTTGCGATGTGCGGGTTCGTGCTGTACGTGTTAACAAACATTGGGACAAAGATATCGTGAAACGATTTTAACCCTGCAATTGCAGAACGGTATTGCGGGCAACAGTACGTACATTATTTTTTTTTTTTTTATAAGGTCTCAAACTCGATCACGACTTTCATTAGTCACACAAGTACTGAATAATGAAATCATTTGTACAACTGGATTAAACCTGCTGACACAATTCCACAATCCGTTTTCGCCGTTACATAGCTTTCACAACCATACCCGTTAGATCCATTTGGAAATAACTTCAGAGGAAAACGTTGTGCAACTGATCTGGTATGATCAGTAGTTGCATTTACAGCTAGGCAACCTACACGTTACCATTTTGCAGACAAAGTCGACCAAACAGAACATTCGTACGAGAATAGTTTCAAGTCCTTAAAATTGATGCAGAACTACCGCCAAATTTTATTTAGGAATTATGCGCAATAGCAAATCAGTATCAAACTAACTGCATATTCAATTGCCGAATATGCTGCAGGAAATAATTACAAACAAATACTTTAACAACCAAGTCTGGATTAATTGCATTAAATTTAATGATGTCAGTAATTTGTAAATAGAATTCGATATTTCCAAACTTACGTTTATCCAAATATTACAACGTAGATTCTCATAAATGTCAATATAATATAGACCATTTTATGTCAGGAGTTGACTACGTCAAATTAGAAAGAAAATTAATCTTACTGTTTCAAAATTTTACGTAAAATGTGGACGTTTTAAAGACTGTGTTTTCATACATTACACCAAGATTTTGCAACACTCGCTGATATGCAATAATAATCTGGCACCGCTGACCATAGCTGTCGGTTACTTTTCTATGGCATGATATGGGCTGATCTAGATATATCGTTGTTGCGGAAGGGAGTAAAACATATGTAGGCATGGGTCTTCGAGACGGAACCCATGATGGGAACCAGGAAAGGATTGAAGTCCTCAAAAGCATCTGGATTTTCAGAATTTCCAGGGGATACTTGCAACCTTCTTTCCAAAGAATATTCACGCTCATTTCTATGCCAAACTCTACTCGAATCTGCTGACATGTGAGGTCATACGGAACACACACACACACACACACACACACACACATACATACATATATATATATATATATATATATATATATATATATATATATATATATATATATATATATATATATATATATATATATATATATATATATATATAGAGAGAGAGAGAGAGAGAGAGAGAGAGAGAGAGAGAGAGAGAAATCATTTATTTAACATTATTCACAGGAATTACAAAGTGCTCACATTTTAGACTAAATCAATATTTTGTGATTATAATCAATTCAGTTAAGGACGTTCTGTATAAAATCGTTCTGATACATTAAGACTGTCGGCACATGAGCTAGTTCAAGCTAATCGTACATTAAGTACACGAATTGTTTAGGAACACTCTTCGGGCCATGTGTGAGGACTTGTAAGATTATTTAGGATTTGATTAAGAATAATATACATGTACATCATTTTTGTTTTCACTTTGTTTTCCAGGGATATAAATAATGTGTCTAATTTTAACTTTTGTTTTTGCTTAGTTCAAAAGTTTAAGACTATAGAGTGGTAAGACTTTGTTACAATTATTTTCATGTTTTCCGGTAGTGCATATGAGCTTCAGATTACTGGTTTTGAGAATAGTAATCATATAATTAAGATCTCTATCTCCTAACAAATCTAAGTAGCTTTGTCAACTATATTCTTTTCTCATTTAGCTATAGAAATAAAGTCTTTCCACTGAGTCTTATCATAGAGTATTAGTCACTAACTTTAACACAACACCTCAATAAAATCAACATGGTATTATGTTGCATGTCCGGGAAAAGATGTTATTTGAATCAAACGACTAGAATTGTTAGTTTAAGTGGCGTTTATGAAATCGTCTTGATTTCACCGGTTTATTTTCCCATAATACGGAAAAGCCAACAGATTGAGCGAAATCGTTTTGTTATGTCAAGGCGTTAATGCTTTCTCTGAGCAAAGCAATCAAATCTTTTCACTGTCTAACATATCCTGTTATACAGTCAGAGAACAAATATGACTAATTTTCTTATGGATCATGAGCGAATGCAATAACATCTTGTGGCACAATTAGTCTTGTGTTATCTTGAAAATCTAACTGGTCTAATTAGTCTAGTGATAGTTTGATCATAACATTGATTCATTTAATTGAGTGATCTCTTGAACATTCTTTTGGTTTAATTAATCTAGTAATATCTTGAGTATCTAATTGGTTCAATTAGTTTAATTGGTTCAATTAGTTTAATTGATTCAATTAGTTTAATTGGTTCAATTAGTCTTCCCGTTGACTGGAAAGCTTATTATTTTACTGTTACCAACAACTTATCATTTTATATTGAACTATTTGGTTTTTTATATCGCTGGTCGATATTATTTAACCAGGTATAAAACCAACCTATTGTATGGCTCTAAATAGCCTAAAGGTGCTAGTGCGCCGTTAAAAATCAATTAATCAATCAATCAATTAGTCTAGTGATATATTGAATATATAATTGGTTTATTTAGTTTAGTGATATCTTGAACTCTCATTTGTTCAATTTGTCGCATTGGTTCATTTAGTTAAATGATATATTGAACATCTCAATGGTTTAAATAGTCTAATGATATCTTAAACATGTCATTGGTTCAATTAGTCTAATGTTATCTTGAAAACCTTGTTGGTTCAATTAGTATAATGTGTTCTTGAACATCTCATTGGTTCAATTAGTCTAATGTTATCTTGAAAATCGCATTGGTTAAATTAGTCTAATAATAATATCCCGAACATCTCAGTGGTTCAGTTAGTCTAATGTTATTTTGTTCAGTTAGTCTAATGATATCTTGAACATCTCAGTGGTTCAGTTAGTCTAAGGTTATGTTGCACATCTCATTGGTTCAGTTAGTCTAATGTGATATTGAACATCTCATTGTTTCAATTGGACTAGCTATCTTTTGAAGAGATGACACAATTTGCACCTATTTAATAAATGTGCTTTTTCTGTTTTTTTTTTTATATCCACGATGAATCATAATGCAGTGCGTTGCAAATGGTACTTATCATCTCTCACTGAATGTTTATCTGGACAGTCTATCACTTCTATGCATCTAAACTGAAATATTGAAAGTTGAGAGAACCTTGGGCCGATTATAGAATATAAAATGAATTGGATATCACCTGCCTAAAGACTGGCATGCACACTTTCGGATAGCGTCATAAACTAAATTTAAGTCCGATTCCAAGAACCGTGGATTTTAGACTGCAGTATCTTCAGAGCTTTATTAGGTTTCATAGAAGATGTTCGAGTAATTTCATTATTCAATGCATTTATCATACTTGGTAATCTTCCAACACATTCACGAGATCTCGTATCTTGAATTATTTCCTTTGCATACTGATATCCAAATAACCGCTCATCAAGTATTCGATTAAATCGCTCAAAAATTGCCTGATCACGATGAACTGCGGTATATCCTCGTCTGATTTCGACAGTATATTTTTTTTTTTTAAATCAGAGATGATACTGCACCAAGAAATTCCTTGCGAAGATCAACCCGTAATAGTTGTAGTCATAATAAGGGTACTCGATGATAAATTCGCTCAAAAGTAGATACAACTTCAGCAGTTGTTTAACAATCCGATCAGTCTTATCCACGTAGATTTGAGTCATCAATCAATCATTTCAACAATCCGATCAATCTTATCGCATGAACTTGGGTCATCATTCAAACATTTCAACAAGCCGATCAGTCTTATCGCATGGACTTAGGGTCATCAATCAGTTATTTCAACAAGTCTCTCAAGACTAACCACATAAACTTGGGTCATTGGTCAGTTCTTTTAACAATACAATCAGGCCTATCAGAATAGACTTGGGTAAAAAAAAAAATCAATCATTTCAACTAGTAATGATTTATTAAGAACACGCTTGTTATTTTAGTTTTAGGAAGGAATAAAAATTAAAGAAAAAAGTCCTTAATAACATTTAATAATAATAATAATAATATCCCGAAAAATGCAAGCTTAGAGTAATATATCAGACACGTGATATTAATTAGTGCCGGAACATTAGGGTCATATATCATACATGCATGGGGGTAGGGGGTTTTGTAATGTGTCGTACTGAAATATTTAGATTTTAAAAATTAAAACTATTTTTCAAAATTCAGGTCTGATAATGCTATGAATTATAGAAAGACAGTCTTTAACATGCTTTGGTGAATTTTCTTTTAATTAATAGGTGATGAAAGCAATTTTATTGATTACCAGCTTACCTTGAAGACGAGATTAAGGTGAGATTGACTGCTCTTGATGGGCGAATGGACAAGATAAAATGTGAGCTGCGAGAAAATAATAAGAAACTTCAGTTAGCTGAACAAGATACTACAAATCTGAAGACAGCTGCACCATACAGGACAAGAAGTTAGAAAATACAATGGAGGACGTCAAATGTCTGAAGGAATATAATGAAATATTAAGGCCCACAATTGATAAGGTATTAAAATATCAAATACCCATGAATCTTTTTGCTTTAAGTACATATTTTTAAAAGAAAATATGCAGGTTTAGGAGCTTTGTAACGAATTTTAGTCTCTTTCCAAAATATTTTCCCTAGGTTTTTCGAGTTTCTTCCTCCACCAAATATACTGCCTGCCATTAATAGCCTATCATGTGCTGAAAAATGGCGTTAAACCCATAACAAGAACAGAAACAGTTGTCAATGAGCCTTTTTCATAGGCAATTACAACACAGGGTAAAATATGACAAGAAATAAACACGAAAGAAAGCGTTGAATTTACAAAAGTTTACACGTGTTTGTCAATTGTGAGTGTTGTTTGAATATATTAGATGTGGGGCCTAATTGGTTTGAAATTCGATGATAAAATGACACCTTTCTAGTAAGGAGGAGCACAAGAGCTATCTAGTTTTTACGTTTTTAGGGTTTAACGCCATTTTTCAGCACAATATAGGCGACAGTATTAAAGGTGGAGGAAGAACAAGGAAAACTCCGGAAAGAACCACCGACCCACGAGAAGCTACTGGCAAGCTTTCTCACATACCCACATTGGCCAAATCCGAGACTCGAACATACCCAAACAGAGGTATGATGGCAGTGATCCGTACCCGTCAGCACTTTAGACCACTCAGACACTCGGGGCCCCTACAAGCGCTATCTACCTTTTCCATGTAAAGTGTTTAACCGTAGAATACATGCTATATAAGTTATTATTTCTCTAATGACAGTAATAACCAGACAAACAATAATACTGACAAGAACTACAAAGCAACAGAATAAAAAGGGGAAAAGCAAGATAAAGCAGTTACTGTAGCTATTATGATTGAATCGGTGCTTAATGAATTGACTGAACTAAATAATTATTAATTGAACAAATTTGTTGCTTTGAACAAATGCATATTCAATTTGGGCATATGTGCTAATTTTGGTTTAGACTGCTTGGTTTCAGTGCGAATATGTGGCGCATCCAATAAGACTTATTTTCATGGCTTTAACATGTGGTTGATTGAAATTACGAAAAGTACGACAAGATGATGAGAGTTGTTCTGTAACTGGACTTCTGCCCACCCTTTGTTAAATCCAGTCTGTGAAGATTGGTCCTTTTGTGTAGCTTTTCAGTTTCATCTTGGCGAAACTGAATGATGAGTTTGAAAGTGAAGCCATTGGAATTAGTTTTCATCTTTATGCTCAATGGTGAATTTGAAGGTGATGCAGATTGAATTAGTTTTCATCTTTGTACTCAATGGAGGGTTTGAAGGTGATGCAGATGGAATTAGTTTTCATCTTTGTACTCAATGGAGGGTTTGAAAGTGATGCAGATGGAATTAGTTTTTATCTTTTTACTCAATGGAGGGTTTGAAGGTGATGCAGATGGAATTAGTTTTCATCTTTGTACTCAATGGAGGGTTTGAAGGTGATGCAGATGGAATTAGTTTTCATCTTTGTACTCAATGGAGGGTTTGAAAGTGATGCAGATGGAATTAGTTTTTATCTTTTTACTCAATGGAGGGTTTGAAGGTGATGCAGATGGAATTAGTTTTCATCTTTGTACTCAATGGAGGATTTGAAGGTGATGCAGATGGAGTTTTCATCTTTTCACTCAATGAAGGGTTTGAAGGTGATGCAGATGGACATCATAATCTTGTTTGCAATTGATGTATAATATACAATGCTCCCTGCTTCACTTCAAAAGGCCAAGCTTTGTCAACCAGAATTTCTGAAGTTTTATTTGGGAGATTCACTTACTTTGCTGATGGCTCATCCTTCCATGTGCCACCATTGCATCTAGACATTCGCCTTCAACAATCACTCCCACAATGCCCCTCCCATTCCAAATACTTAAGTAATCCTGTTCTGTATTTTATGTATGAAGTAAATACGACTTCAAATAAATTATGCTGCTAATGAACCAATGAATAATTTTTAGTAATTATAGCTGAATGTTCAAATTTAGGGCAATGAAGTGTAACACCATTTAAGACCAATCTCTGATTTATCAAACTTCAAACAAAATGGGTTCTCCCAAGCTGTATACTTTATGTAAGCAAATTAGCCAAAAAATGCAATAGCTATTGTCAGTCTGTTAAGTAATCTGTGGAATGGTAGTTGTTTATCTCTAATTGCTTTAATCTTTTAATTGTCCCAATGACAATTAGCTGTATTAACTGCCCAGTGATTATAAGATTTCCATGAGCATTAACCATGAAGCCATGCAAATGTTACCGTTGAACAGGTTATAGGTTAAATATTTCACCGAGTCAGAAAGGTCTCTTTTTATAAGATTTACTGGAAATTGTTTTTATTAACATGACTATGTGGTGCTGGGAGTTAAAAATAATTTTTTTTGTGTGATTCATCATGATCTGTCAAGTAGATTACCAATTGCCAAAGGAATGGTTATATATTGAGGGAACATGTACTGTTACATAATGAGATACACAATGTGGGAATTGTTCACACAAACAGAACAAAAAATATAGGAAATTTAGAGATCAAGAACTACAATAATTCAGAAATAATTATTTGATTTTGTGCAAGTTTGAAAAATGTCTGTAAAAAGTCCTAATTTTTTAAAATTTGGAAAGACCTTTGCACGTACATGAGCATGGGCAGTACTTAAAGATCGCTGAAAGATCTATTGTATCATGCTGAAAAATATGTACCCTCCTTTGTGTATTTAATACATGTTGCCTATGATCTTCAATCAGTATAAATTTGATGAATTAAAAAATATTCACTGGAAACACTCAGTTGAACGAGATAGACATGTGCCAAGTGAACAAAATGAATCAATGCCAGTAAAATGTCAGAAGGGTCTGCTCCTAATATAGATACAAATCACAATCTGGTTTGATTTTACCATAAACAGTGCTTGAGAAATAAACTTAAAACACAAAATTTACCCCAAGTCAGGAATGCATGAACTATGGTTGATGATGACCTAGTTTTTCAATGAGGGGATAGAACTTATCATGGTGCATGCCCTTATTCCAGTTAATTTTCTATCAAACCCATTGGTTAAAGTTATAGGTTATCAAGTCATTGCCAAGTTTTAACAAAGTCTTTAACTATGAAGGCTTAGCCAAATTTTAGTTAAAGTTTTTAACTATCAAGTCTTTGATAAATTTTGGTTTAAGTTCTGACCAAGTCTTAGCTAAATTTTCATCCATGTTTTTAACAATGAATTTATAGCCACAAATTTTGGTTGAAGTTCTGGACTAGCACGTTTTAAGCAATTTTGGGCAGAAATTATCATACATGTAAGAAAACCAGTAGATCTAAAGCTTTTGGTCAATAGACTAATTTCAAAGACTGTAGGATCTTTTACTGACATCAACCATATATAATTCTGGGGAAATAAAAAAATAAATAAAACATGCAGTTTTTGCCATAATATGGAACCTTTTCATATTTTCAACAAACCATAACTTTTGAACATCAGCCAAATTCTGATGCTACATTCTTAATTAATATAAGTAAGGGGATTGTCAATTAAATCATTGTGCTGAAATATGGCATTAACACATAAAACAAAACAAAAACCAGTCACTACAAAGATATATTTGCTTTTAAAAGTTTAAATGCATTTTCAGTTTCCTTCACATTTTTTTTACCTGGTGACCACTGATGACATTCATTGTGATTAGAATAAAATGTCTTAAAAAACCATTTTTGTACCAAAATAGTATAGTCTTTCAAGGCAAGTGGTTTCCCATAGCAGATAAAAGCACTATACAGTATAATCTGTCTTGAAAGACCACCTATTTTGCCAAAAAATATGGTCTCTCAAGACAGGTGGTCTCTCATAACAGGTCACAATGCTATATAATCTATAAATTTTGTGCACTGAGGTGGTCTCTCAAGACAGATGGTCTCTCATAGCAGTGGTCTTTCAAGACAGGTTTTACTGTATAAACAATCTTTAAGAACCTGGACTCTTGAGACAGACATCGCTCACTGCAGTTATCTTTCATGACATGTTTTTCTTTTGTATTAGATTTACACTTAATAAGCTCTCCAAAATTTTTTGATCCAGAATTTCACTTAAATCATTCAATATTTTCCAAGAAATTGAGAATGTCCCATCCATGACAGCATTGAAATTTAGCAATGACAGAATTTTAGATCGTTTCAAATAAGGTTTTCCAAGTGGGTGTTTAACTATGCTGTGGTGACTGCACATCAAGGGTGATACTATTTCTCCACTACCCGATCTTAAAATCCACTTGGCATGTGATACACAAACTTTGGACTGCTGCTACTTGATTTCATCCATTTAAACGCAGATTTTCAAGCATTGTTAAACTTGTTTCAAGATTTCTTAGCAAGCAGGTTTTAGGCTTTTGAGGAAAGCCTACTTTTCATGGAATTTGGTATTTCTGCACATTTAGGTATAGAAGACTATCAATTATTCAAAACATTAAGTTCAATACTTTTACAATTGTTTTGCTGTGGCAATAGCCATACCAGATAGAAGAATAAATTTGAAGTGACAACAATACTAGATATCAGAATCCACTTGTGACAACAACAATACTAGATATCAGAATCCACTTGTGATAACAACAATACTAGATATCAGAATCCACTTGTGACAACAGCCATACTAGATATCAGAATCCACTTGTGATAACAGCCATAATAGATAGCAGAGCAGTGACCACAGCCTTACCAAACAGCAAAATAAATCTTAAGTGACAATAGCCTAACCAGATAAGATAAATTTTGCAGCTATACCATGTAGGAGAATAAACATGTACAGATAATACCCTTACTGGATAGAAGAATAAACTTTAAAAACCATGGTGCAGTTATAAGCCACCTGAAATGGGATCAAAGTAGGTCAAGCAATTCTTCTGAGGTGAAAACAGCAATAGCGTACAAAAGGAGTTTTCTCTATGATACGAGATAAATAATGCAGTACAACAGATGCAGAGACATAATAACAAATGACAAAATTATCTATCATGTGCAGTTGACTTGGTGGTTCATGTCCTTGACGCTTTACCAGAAGGATATAGGTACAATTCCCACCCCTGAACAAGCCTGGTTTAAATCTTTGGTGCATCCTTGTGCAAGGGTACTTAACCTTACTTGGCATGATTCAACTTTCATGTGTTGCTGTGCCATGCAAAACCTAAAATTCAAACCCAACAATCTCTATCTGAGAGGTTTAAAAGGAATATGTGACCCTCCCAGCAGCTTGTTCTTGCAAACAAAGCAGCACATTCAATTAAAGTTTTCTGTATATGACAATAAACAAGCAAAACACAAAAATGGGACATATTAAGATTTATTTACATAATCTATGCATTTTAAATTATTAACAATATTCGTTTCATATATATCTGAGACAGAACATTAACTTCTGAAAACATGAATTATATGTAACTTCACATATGTAATTGTAGTTCAAACTATGGAAATTTAATGATTACATGACACAGATGGATTTATAACAATCCCTAGCATGGTCCACTTTAACCTATACAAAGCTATTGTATTTGTTTGTGGGCAAACTGATGTTTTTGTAGATTTTATATTTTATGGATGAGGAAAGAGGTCCTATTCATTTCACAGGAGTATTTGTTTTACAGGTCTTTAAATTGGTGGCTTGCATAAATCATGACATATGGCACCCCATAATAAAAGAAATAATAAAGAATTTACAGTTGTTACAATCTCATGCAAGAGCAGTCAGCAATGTGAGTTGGCAAGATGGATGCTTTCTCATGAACTCAGTCAAATTCTGCTGAATAGGTTTCAGAAAGGAGTCATTTTTTTAATTAAATTTTTGTTTTTTGCAATTGTGCACAGGAACCATTTGCAAGAACTTAAAATGCCTTCAGGTAATAATGCTTTATGTGGAATTTGGCAAAATTCTCTGGAGCAGTTTAGGGCAAGATGATGATGATGTGTGTGTATGTATATATATATATATATATATATATATATATATATATATATATATATATATATATATACATATACACACACAAACACACATTAGTATATATATAAAATGGTTGACTTTATTAAGCTTGGTGAATCATATATACAGAAGCTGTTTTGAGATTTTTTTTTCTTTTTAATAATAGCATCCATTTTGGATTGTGAATTGGCATAGTTACACACTGATTAAACATCTTTATGCAATAAACTCCATATTTCCAATTTGGTTGTTTTTATTCTACTGTTTTTAACAGCATGTCAATAATTGCCAAAGATCATTATGGACACAATATAACACAAAACAGATGGAAAAAACTATTGAATTTCAGTACAAAATGTCTCTTTGCTGAATACACAATGCTTCATTAAAAACCAGACTAGGGCTGAATTTGACAAAGCTTGTAATGAGTAGCATTAGGCAAACATTAGGTTCACAACCCTATTACATTGGCTGCTAGTGATTAGTGCAAGGTGATATAAAACTAATGGTCAAGACAGAAAACCAACAGTGAGCGAATTTTCAAGTGCTTGTCAAGGTAGTTGTTTAAACAGAGGCCTGAAGCCGGAATAACATACACTCAATTTGTATGAATGTTTTCAAAAGCATTGTTCAAACATTGAGAAATTCTATTCTAGTTTTCCTTGATAATTACAATTATCTACAATATTAAGAATTTCAATGACAGGACAAACCATTCAACACTTTCTACTTGACTTCCATAATATCACTATGCAATGCTAGCCTTAATGAATGAAGCCCAGGTGATTCACATCAAGTAATGCCAGTGGTAACTTTATTAAGCCATAAAAATGATTTCACCATCATTTGTTATTTTCTTTCACAACAATTTTGTGATCTACAGATATACTCTTGAATAAATTGTGATTTTGGGGAATTTCACAGGTATCTATTCTTTTTTAAATAATATAGTGCCTAAATTGTTTAATAATTAAAATTCTCCCTCATTTTCTAAATGAAAAGTTCACTGTATACTGTATGATGTTATTTCCTCCAGTACATGACAAACTGGAGGGTATTAGAAAGCAGCATATCTGTACACTGAGTACAAGTGTGTGTACTGTACACTGTACAATTGTGTGTGTATGGTATGCTCTTAAGTGATACTTCTTTAACAAATAATCTTGATAATAAAGACACATAATAAAACTTCCCACAATGCCATCTGAAAAAGTTTTAAAAATTAAATAACAGTCTCCATAAAATATGATTTTGCTTGATATCTTTTAAACTATACCATTTCCATAATTTAGTATGTTATTAACAAAATTGGTTATATATATATACAATTACAACAGGAATAAAGTAAGATGAAAAATGTAAATGTCGATTCTAAGTATTGATTTCTTAATCATGCCAACCACACGTACAACTGACCCCAAAATACAGCCCTGGCCTTTGGTAATGTAAGGCTCTTCAAAAGCATTGTCTACATTGTTTCCATGACAACTACCAATTTGAATATAGCCAGCATGGACTCAAGACGAGTCTTGGACAATGAACTACATGATAATTAGTCAATAAAACAGTTTAAGGAATCAATAAATCATGGTCTTCAACATGCAAATTTTGGATAACTGTAAAACAGAAATGATAAAATTTATAGTAATGATAACTTTAACAAAAAGATTTATAATACAGTGTTAATCTGTATAATAAATCTACAGGTAGGATTGTTTCAATAATATGATATAACAATAACAAACAAGAGTACTATATATAAACAGTACAGAATAGGCCCAGCCTGAATATTATACTGTCTATGTAGATATTAGTTAAGGAGGCCCAACTCTGGACAGTGATGGACAAAGAATCATTGACCCTGACCATCTTGCCCTAAAAAGTACAGACTCCTTTTACTGTCCTTAATACAAATGAGTTTGAAGCTTTTTTTAATAAAAAGATGACTAATACACAGGTTATATTAAACAAAACAATTTCTTTTTTTTTGACCTTGACTTTAATGATGACGACTCCTTCATTCCCATAACAATAAGTCATCTATAAAGTCTAGTGCAATTACATGGAAAACAAATTTGAAGTATTTTGATATGAACTTGGTCCTCCTTGCTTTTTGTTAGAGTGATCTTGGCCTCTGAACATCTGACCTACAAATTAAAAGGTGTCTTTTCTGTCCAAGGTACAATTTATCAGCAAGGTTTGGCCATGACTGATGCAATACACTTTAATAACTGTGATCCCTCTTATTTTCTGTCATCTTGACTGCAGATGTGTTAAATCCAAATTGGATATTTTTATTTTTATTTTTGTGTCCCAAAAGCATGCATACACACAGTATGGTCAATGTATATTGAAAACAACTAAAGCAATTGTATGGAAAACAATTTTTCTTAAATCAGTTACCTTGACCTATGACCTTTTGACCTATACAAATAAACTGCTTTCTAGTTCTTTTTTTAAAACAAAAACCTATCATCCAAACAGGTATGTCACAAACTAGGTCAAGAACTTAAAGGAGACTAGAAACCAGCGGAAATATACAATAATATTAAATACACTGCAGAGAAAAACATGATTCTGAAGCGTCGTGTGCGACCGTACTGTACTGCCAATATTGAGATATTGGCATATCTTCTAGGTGCTGAGTTTCCGTGACCTCGTATGCATATTTTCCGCCCCTATTCGGTTACTTTCGGAAAGTGACGTCATATTAGCAACTCCAGCATCCAGACCTACTGTTGCAAGGTTCATTTCATATAGAGTACCATGCTGTTTTGCGTTGCTTACGGGTGTAATAGCATACATAGAAAAAGCTGTGGAGTTCATTTTTTTTCTTTTCCGAAAGATAAAGTCATAAAAAAAAGTATGGATACATTATTGCAAGCAAGTTGATTTCAAAGCAACACCATATAGCACTCTGTGCTCATTACATTTCTCAAAGGAATGTTACCAGAGGGATCCTAAAAAACAGAACCTCTAGGATACACGAATGCTAAGCCTAGACTATAAGTTGAAACTGTTCCAGACATACCATTGTATATTTTAAATCCTGGTAAAGAGTGTCAAATATACGAGTTACGAAAATAGGCAGAAGGCCGCGTAAGTGCTAATAAAAACTATGACAGCCCGACACCTGATCGTGCTGATGAAATGAGTAAATGTTTTTTTCTTCTTCAAGATTACAATCTAAATAAAGTCACCACTGTCCTATGTGTAATTGAGATCTGACTTAAATCAAATGGAAGCTTGCTTAAAAAAAATAATAATAAGATTATCAACCCTTGACACCGTCGTGTTTCGAGAAAAACAATTTTAAGTAATTTTAAAAAAATATTAAAAACATTAGTTTAAAAAAAACAACCTTTCAGTCTATGCCTATTACACGTAAAATGTATAAACGGAAATCTGTAGTGATTTGAACTGATATAAAAATGTCCCTTGGGCAGTTTAAATACCAGCGATTAAAAGAAAAGAGATCCGATATAAAAATCAAAGTTTCACATTAACTGGCTGACAATAGAAATTGGGGGAGACGACTATTGACCCGCCCATTTGACCCAATGTGCAATTACTCTTTGTGATACGCCTTATAATCCCCCAGGACATGACCTTTATTTCATATTCTGTTTAGAGGTTATAATTAAGTACACAAACAGTTTAACACATTAACAATTATTCCTTATCATTGCACTTATCTTGTGAAATGGACTGGCCCTCTGACATAATTAAAAGAAACCATGTGCCAGAGAGTGTATGTAAGCATCAGAAATTCATTGGCAAATAAACGATGCTGAATTTTGTTGCAACTTCGAGGCCAAAGACTTCATTTTAAGAGTTCAAATCTGCAGTCAAACGTTACCGTACATGTATGTGGCCATTGTTTTTCCACATTTTATATCCCACCCTATTTCCTTTAGTTTAAGTGTTAAGATATGTAACACTGTTTACTGAATTAAATATTTATTTTGAATTAGTTTTTTAGGGGCACATAAACTGCATCGTATTTTTCTTATTTCTTCTTTTAATTTAATCATGGTAATGAAACTTTACATATATGGTAGAGGAATGTCAGGTGTTAACTGGCAGAGTTTTTTTTGGGCAGAAATGGAGATTTTGTTTACAGAGAAAATTACGCAGCCTTCATTGTGATAATTCATGAATTTTAAACTAATTGGTGACAATTATTTTTTACAAGAAGCACTTCTGTAGTAGTTAAACAATCTGAAATTTACGTGAATAATGTTTAATCTTAAACTATTTACTGAAGACAAAAACTGTCCTGTGATATTAATTATTTCTTCACTACAATATTCACAAGTGATAAAATAGAATATGACATCTGTGGACTGCACACTTGATAAAACAATTATATATGGATTTTCTTCTTCTGAGAAATGAAAATTGAGAGACATATTGAAATAATCAGGAGTTAACTGCGAAAAATCAAGAGATATTACGACATAGGGAGGAAATACCTCCAAAATTGGAATTTATTTTCTTTCTTTCTTCTCCCGGCTTGAAAGTTAACATATATGAACTGTTCGGGTTTGTGGAATTTCAGTCAGGGCTAGTAAGTTTATTTAAATCATCAGCCCGGGGCCTGTGCTTAAAAACATTTCTTTCAGCACTGACCAGTACAGTACGTAATCTATTTTAATGAAGCATGTATATACTTACAGATTTGTCATACGCTAAATGTAGCATGCATGTAAAATACACTGTAATTGAATCATAGAAAGGAAGCTTCATTATGTTGAAATTAATTATGTATGATTTCCTCCTTGCAAATTTATTTGTGGGGTGTTGTTTTTTGTGTGTGTGAAAAATTACTTCCGATGAAAACCGTTATCAATGGTCTTTCCCGCTTGCCATGTTTCCGTTTGTATACGAGGACTGGCTAGTGTGACGTCACGAGACCATGTGATCTGTCGTCTCATTAAAACTCGGAAATACTCTACAATTTACGGAATCATTGTATTTCTTCGCAATATATCAATATCCACACACGATATTATTTTTTCAAACATTATATTCGAATTAGAATTTGTAAAGAATTAATTTATAAAATAAAAAATTTCATTTCTAGTCTCCTTTAAGATATCAAGCATAAACCGTTATTCTTCTCAGATGTGACCTAGACCTCTGATCCCTAATACGGAAAGTGTCTTTGTTATTCCATCTTCAAGCCATCCAAAAAGATGACTGCAGTATGTGACATCTTTGTATAGAAACCATACAAATTCAAATGGACTGACAGATGCATGGAAAAGTGTCATAACATGAAACAGTATAAATAAAAATATGATTAAATGTTAATGCATGTATATGGTGAATGATATTTAATGCTGCTAGGTCTTGTCCTTCTGTTTTGTATTCCGAGTATTAGCTGAGCCTTTTAATGTATTCTGAATTAAATCTGTGGATGAAACTGTGGAAGATGATCCTGGATTCGAGGTACTGCTTACTGTTTGTTGTGGTGATGGCACCTGCGAAACGAATTAAAATATAGTTTTGTTTATTTCAAAAAATGTACACAGTAATATATAATAAAGTTAAAACATATTTCTGATATTATTCAGTGATAAAAAGATTTTCAAATTTGCTGCCCTGGTTGATATTTTGGATTTCAGATTGGAACCATTTTCATTTTGGTTCAAGTCGACATCATTAAAAGTACTTTCATAAACAGCCCATGTCAATATGATCACTCAGTATTATCGAAGAAAATGTTTTTCCTAGTGAAATATGTTCTTATGAAAATACTTACACAATCATAATACCTTAGGAGAACTACTCCCAAATCCAGCCCTCACAGATATGTTTAGCCAAAGGTAGATAAAAGTTGTCTGCTAACCTATTTGGAAGTCAGGCAGAATGATCTCCCTTATGATATGAGACTGTGGCAATGTCATGCTCTCAATAGATGTAACTGCACGCTGGAAGCTGTTAAGGTATGAGTATTATGATTGGGTAAGTATTCTTTAAGAAACATTTTCATAGGAAAAATTAGTTTCTTCTTTAAATCTGTTGCACAACCATAATACCTTTGGAGAACAGGTTAGATGTAGAAGGAGGTACATCCCATTACCATGGAGATACCACCTCTGTTCCCCTAAGGTATGTTAGACAGCTTCTAGGAAACCTGACTGTAATGAGATGTATACACCTGTGGGTCTGAATATCTGATGTTTGAATACAGTAAGGGTGCAGAGCTATACCAAATGATGGTTACCTGGAAGAAAAATGATAGGGATTATCTCAATTAAAATGCTACCTGTAGGGAAGGTCATGTACAAGCAGAATCATTGAAGTATGACATTCCATGGCTTAGGATTAGGTGGTAAAGCAAACTCACCTGTATGTACCAGAAATGATGGAATTATACATATATGAGTTTCTTCTGAAAGGCATGCACACATATAAATATTGTAGCCCAAAACTGTGAAGTCACATAGACTACCCATGGCATGCACACATATAAATATTGTAGCCCAAAACTGTGAAGTCACATAGACTACCCATGGCATGCACACATATAAATATTGAAGCCAAAAATTGTGAAGTCACATAGACTACCCATGGCATGCACACATATAAATATTGTAGCCCAAAACTGTGAAGTCACATAGACTACCCATGCGAGTGACTAAGCTCTTCAAGTATGATGGAATGCTTATGAGGATAAAAATGACTGAGTGTTTCCTATAGAAACTGACTGAGCAAACATGTATAGAAAGCTAACTTGTCCTTGTCCAACCAGAGCAGATGCAATGCAGAAATGTACACAAATGTCTGCATTACACATAAGAACCTCCACCTAAAAGATAAATGAGGCACCATTATAGATGATTGCAAAGTAGGTGTGACAAATATCCATTATGAGGTAATTACTTGTAGGCAAGAAGGCTCACAGACTGCCCTTTTTTGGTACAAGTAAAATAACTGAAATTGGTGCCTGCATGCTATAAATGCTTTGGAAAAGAAACTGATCAGTACTCGTTTGTAATGAAATTACATTTATGTTAGGAGATTTTTTAAAAATGTGAGACTTGCAAATACAAAATAATTATAGTCCAAACTGAATGTGAAGTCATTTAGGTTCCCCACGCAAGCACCTAATTTGTGACAATGACAAAGCATTAGCATAATGTAAAGGCAGAACTTTGTCGGGAAATATAGATGGAGTATATTTTCCTAAGAAGTGAAAAACTCCAACAACTTGCAAGTAGTACATCTTTCACATAAATTCTGGCTTTTGCAAGGTCTCTCATGCTCAAGGCCACATAGGTCAGCAGAAAACGTTTAGCTCCCTTTGGCTAAAAGGATTATCGGCGAGGGCTGGATTTGTGAGGGAGTGGAACTTCTCCTAAGGTATTATGATTGGGTAACATATGTAAAGATGAAACATATTTTACTCCAAATCTTTGTTTCTTCTTCTTCTATATGTTATTCGATAATTGGGAGATTATGTAATAGATGGTGATGAGCTGCATCTTTTTGCCTTGTTTTTTTTTTTTTAAAATGGTTTAACGCCATTTTTCAGCACAATATAGGCTATACATGGCGGCCAGTATTAATGGTGGAGGAAGAACCCGGAAAACCCCCGGAAAGAACCACCAACCCATGAGAAGCTACTGGCAAGCTTTCTCACATAACTACATTAGCTGAATCTTAGACTTGAACCCACGCAGAGGTGAGATGGCAGTGATCCGTAATGGACAGCGATTTAGACCACCTGGGGCCCCTCTCTTTTTACCTTGGAAAAGGTACAATCATGTATTGCATGTGAAGCATCTAAAATGTGAGAGATACTGGCTAAACTTAACATACAGATATACCTTGATCTGGCTTATTCAGTGATGTACTGAATACAAAATTTCTACATGAATGATAGACACAACTGAGATGACTGTAAGATACTTTCCAGATAGTGGAAGTCTCAGTTTAAGTGGGTTCAGAGCTACATTCCCAAAACTGACAAAATTTTGGATGAGATGAGCATGGATATGTCCTTGTTATTTTTGTAGGGTTTAACGCCATTTTTAAGCACATGATAGGCCATACTAGGCAGCCATTATTAATGATGGAGAAATAATCCAGGAAAACCCCCCGAAAGAACCATGACCCACGAAAAGCTACTGGCAAGCTTTCTCACATACCCACATTAGCTGAATCTGAGACTCGAACCCACGCAGACAGAGGTGATGGCAGCGCTTTACACCACTCAGCCACTCGGGGCCCTGATATGTCTTTGTTGTCAAGGAATACATGGCAAACCATAGTGACAAAAGCAAAATATGTCTTGATCCAAACTGACTGAATGGCGAGGTGGTTAGGAAGATCTTGTTTATGATTCAAGTGAAAATCTGCAAGATTTATATTCAGACCTGAAGGGAATGTCATACACTAATAGATGTGTCCCTGCAAATTAACCTTGTTAACTCGAAAGACCTGTGAATTGTTAGTCAAAGGGAGGAATCTCAGAGGCCTTGGATGATTACAAAATCATCTTCCTGAACTGTGCTGAGGCCCATCTAAGAGTCTCAATTTTTGATTTACAGTGAATTAAGATTTTTTCCAGAAAAACTTTTTAAAAATTGTCTTGTTCTTTCCGGGGGAAAAAAAAAAAGAGACCTAACTCTAAGCTTCATTTGCTTATAAGAAAACAAATTATCACTGTGATAAAAGAAAAATATCCTTGTCTGACATATTCCAATTCCTTCAAAATCGCCTGCACAATTAAATGATTATTTTCTTACTTTGCGCATGCAGAAGGCCTGTACCTGACCCTAATTAAATAGTCAGCCCCTTACTGTACGCAAGTAATATTACCCCCCCCAATGCTGTATCATTGTCAACACTGCTGTAATATATTGACAAGGATAAACATCAGACAAATTTGTCAATTTCAGAAGGAAGGTGTCATTTATATTCCACAAGACCATCTTCATTGCAGCACATTATTTAACAGCTACAATTACAATGTCTTAACTGTGTGCAATGAAACTTAATTAAAATTTATTGCTGAAATAAACGATGTGTGGAAAATTGCCATGATTATAAATTGAATCCCACTCTCTGTTTCTGTGGTAGTTAATTTGCAATCAATGAATTTTTTGAAAAAAATTCCAAGCAAAGACAAAACAACACTTACCATCAATTTATTTTGCTTGCTTGCATTTTATTAATTTGGCATAAATGACATTCAAAAATGCCCAAATCACAATCTGTCCATTTCTTTAGTGTTATGTCAATATTTCAATTTATTTTTACATTTACAGGAAAGTGTAGTTATATAAGCTATTGTACCATGCATCATTGTTGATATTAAAATTTGAACTATTCATTTTTCTTATGCTGAGAACTATGTGAAGTGCTTATGCAGGGGCACACTATAATTGGTAACCATCTTTTACTGCCTTGGCACCTGATATTGTTTGCGATTGTGGTGGGGGTCTGTCAGCCCATGCCTTGTATTTATGTGTTTCTGTGCCACGCAAGCAGAAACCAAAACAAATATACCTCAAATGATGTAACATTTTTATTATGCAAACAATGGAAAAGTAGTCAAATATCCTGGATTATTTTAGGCACCTGTTATCAAGTATTAGTGAAAATATGCAAAGTCATGTAGTCATCTGTCTATGGCAATCCTTCACACAAGAGCTCTCAGAAATATAAGGATTCAGTAAATGTTCCGTTTCAGTCTACTTTTAGCACATAATGAAATCAAGTTTTCTGATATTCTATTTTCCTGACGTTGAGCAATACACAACCAATCGTTCAGCCATTAAATTTAATCCTTTCATTCATTATCTTTAATTTACTTCTCTTTCATTACAGTTTAATTTTACATCTTTTCCCAATCCTGGCTAAATTAAATAATGAACTTCACCTTTAGATATAGTCATTTTGCGGCACATTTTCCAGTGATTGCTAACAACCTACCTTCTTTTTCTCAGCATGTTATCAACTAAGCCTACTTTGTTTGCTTTTTAATACATTATTATACATGTAACTAAGACTGTCTTCATTACATGTCCATGCATCTCAATCTGAGAGAGGTGCTTGAGTAGAGAACATGTTTTACTAATATGATCACTTATTGTTTTAATAATGTCTGAACAGAACACTTCCTTATCAAATATACAGCACTGTTAATATCATTTTTGTGAGGGAAAACAATGCATATTTTATAAAAATATAAGCAAACAACAAGTCCATATATTTATAATGGCAAAGACAATTCAGAGCCCCACCATGCTCTCTGTGCCTGTATTTCAAATAAACTTCTTAGTGAATGTTTGCTGGGGTCATAAATGATAAATCAAGCCCACTTTATCTTTACCATATGAACTCCACAATGGTGGACAGATGCATCTCTGTGGAAAAGCATGGTGTGTTGAGCTTCTCTTCATCAGAAGTCACAGCAACTCCATCAGGACACATGAAGAGATGGCGGGGCGTTTTTTCCCTTCTAATTCCTCTCTATTACCATCATATTCATATAAATATAATTTTTTTTTTTAAAACAACAACTGTCAGGCGGTTTAATATTGCAAGATCATTAAATAATGTTTAGTGGTTTTGGTTACTATTTGTTAGGCAGTGAGAGTAATGTCTTGCCAATGGACACAACATAATAAATTTGTTAACAAAACTGTACACACCCTGTTCTATTTTAATCTAATTTTCACAATCGCTTATCTATTTAAAGACCACTCCAGTGGCCCAAGTGGTTAGAGTGTCCACCATGGATATGAGAGGTTGCAGGTTCGAACCCTGGTCTAGGCATACCAAGACTTCAAAATGGTACAAGCAACTGCCTTACTTGGCATTCAACATTAAGAGGTTAGTGTTCAGATTGATTATCCTGGTGTCAGTATAATGCGACTTGGTGGGACATCATGCTACATGTCTGTGGCATGATGATCCACTGCTAGAAATAAACTGCTCGACTGCAGACATTGTACCAATATGGATAAATTTGTTATTGATAAGTTAACAGTCTAAATCACACACAAATTAAATTGTTACATATGATATTTCTATTTATTGTTTTTCTTCAGTTTATATTAGATTTAATTTTATCCTTAGATGTAATATCGTGCTAATTTATATAACTTGCTTATTGGAAAAGTATGCACCTTGTATTTAAAAATATTTTTCTTTTATAAATCCGATTTATATGTTTCTTATGTTAATATGGCTTTAACAGGCAACTGGCATGCATAGAATGCTTTCAACAGCTTTAGAGAGGTCATTTAGAAGCTTTTCTATTTTCATTAATGGTGACCATATTTGGACTGGGGGTTGGCATCATCGGTATAAGTGTAAACAGTCGACATGCCAGGATTCTAACAAATTTCAGTAGTTCTTGAGAAATGTTTTTTTTCTTCTTCAGTTTGGTTTTCAGTTTGTTTTTACTGTAGCAGCCATGTTTGAAGGCAAAACATTTTTAAAAATTTTATTAGACCTTGATGGCAGGATGCATTAAATCAAATTCAGACAAATTCTGCTTGTCAGCTTCTGAAAAGTTGTTGGGTATTTTAGTTTTTCCATCGTCAGTAATAGTGACCATATGTTATAACAGATCAGCATCACTTGAATGTAGTTGTAAGCCACGTATGCTGTGATGCTTTCTTCAAATGTGTTTTAATTATGTTCAGTAGATTTTACAAAAAAGTCATTTATTTTTTATTATATTTATTAAAGTTATTTTATGTTTAGTAATGGTGGCCATATCTTGTTTGAATTCCATTCAGTTGATTTTACAAACAGGTATTTACAGGTTATTTTACGTTTAGTAACTATTTAATAGTTTTGGAGGTTATCTATTTATAGTAATGGTGGCCATATCTGATGACAATTCAGTATCAGTTTAATAATTTTAAAATGTTCTTCAAGGTATGATAATGGTTTTGAATTTCTTAAAATTCTGTTGAGATGTTTTCTGTAGTCATTTCAAATAACAACCGAGAAAATCATGATACAACCGATAGTCCATATTATCCTTATACTCAGGTTAGCTAAACCAAAAATCTTAGTATTTAACATGTATACAACATTCACACTAAAACAAAAAGTTATATTAACAAACAATGAATAATTATGTATAAAAAGTAATGCTGCTCAATACAATACCCAAGATACATCTTTTCATTTTCATATTTAATATATAATAGTTTTTCAACACTCATCAGAGTGCTAATAAACCTTTTTTTCCCAAATTCTGCACTTTCACAATCTGACATAGTAATGTAGTAGTCACAGATTAATAGTGATCATTATCTTACAAAACAGTGCTTGCTTGTGACCATTAGATCTCTGGCTAAACAGATAAAGAGTTGCCAATAATTCTTTGCCTGATGCTTGTAACTAATAGTAAATTCTTCTCAGTTCAAAAGGTTGCTTCAACGTCATTTTGAAATTATCTGACAATAGGAATTTAAAAATAAAATCATCACCTAAAATGCATAATTAAAAGAGGAAAATGCTGTAACCTCACATTCTTCCTACATTAGTTTTACTCTAAGCATCTTTCTGAATTGTGCTCTTCACCACTGATTTAATTATGTTAGTCTAACAGAGTATCAGACTCTTGCCTTGATTGCAACACTTCAGCTCAGCTGTGTCGTGTCCCGCACTCCTTTCAAAACATCTGCTTCAAGAATAAAACAAAAAGAAAATTGGAATCTCTGCAAATCCAATAAGTTGCATTTGAAAGTCACTCTGGCACTAAATGGAGTCTAGCAAAGTAAAGCTTCTGTTTAATTATGTAACTGCATTAGGTTGACACCTGTACTAAGTAGAGGTCGACCAAAACTAAATTTCTGGTTTAGGCCGAAAACGGAACCAGACTGAAATTTATAAATTGATTTTCGGCCGAAACCAAAAGATAAGCCGAAGTTGCCGAACACAAAATTTATTAAATAGGCCTGGGTCATGATGCAATGCTACACTAATTAAAAACGAATCTAGAAGTAATCATTCAAAGCCTGCAGTAAGAGGACTTTGCGAAAGATCAAATTGCCTCGCGCTGACTGACCAGCCGATAAGCAGATTAATAATAGACCCAGCAATAGAGTTGCATTCTGAAAGTTAAAATAGAGATCTTCGGCTGAATAACGAAAGTCAATATCAGTTTCAGCCAAAACCAAAAGCAAACTGAAAGCTAACTGTTTGGCTTCGGACAAAACCGAAAACTATGCTGAACGAGGCCATTTGCCAACTTTTGGCACCGAAACCGAATTTCTGTCGACCTCTAGTACTAAGACTGACAGGTCACAGTCAAAAGCACAAAGTTGAGCAGTTTTTTTGTACCTATATTAGATTATTACAGAAAAATTGGTTGTATGCTGGCAATTGCTAGTGTGAACCTTATGTATATACTTAATGACACTATCTAAAAAAGGAAGCAAATTTCATTATTCTGCTGCATTTTGCTTCAAGCTGCAACAGATACATGAGTATACCAGCTTAGCTTCATTTACTGTCTGTAAGATCAGTAAACAAGTAAACAAACATGCATTTCATATAGCCGTCCTTGACACAAAGAAAAACACTTGTACACTACAAAATTGCAGCTGAAATGGCTTGTTTTAAAGGACTTTTATGTTAATTCTTTTATTAAAGAATCTATCGATGATTTTTACATTGAATCTGGCATTGCCAGGAAAGAGCAGAAATTAATATGAATTGGTTACAGCACACTTTGTAAAATGACATCAGGTTTTCATTCACTGATAATGATGATAAAAAATTTCTTTAAACTATACTATTTACCTTTGACTGTTTGTTAACTTTGATTAGCAAATTTTTTGTTTCTTCAAAATAAAGAAACATCATTTCATGTTGTTAAGAGACTACATCATTTCTTGGTCATTGTAGATCCCATAAAAGTAACCCATGAGTGTGTCTAGACAGTACACTGAAATCAATTATCAACCTATCTTAGATATACAAACAAATAAGTAACAAAATTGCTATCATACTAGGTTGTTGTTATTGTTGTTGTTGTTGTAGTGTTTAATGCCATTTTTCAGCACACGATAAGCTATACATGGCAGCCAGTATTAATGGTGAAGGAAGAACCCGGAAAACCCTGGAAAGAACCACCAACCCACAAGAAGCTACTGGCAGGCTTTCTCACATTACCACATTGGCCGAATCTGAGACTCGAACCCATGCAGACAGAGGTGAGATGGCAGTGATCCGCAAAAGAGAGCACTTTATACCACTCGGCCACTCGGAAGCCCCTATCATCCTATGTATGATTTACTGAAATTGTCTGATATAATCGGCAATGATGTCTTATTAACTGGATCCTACCATAATATGTGCTGCAGGACATACAACAAATGCACATAATGTAAATTGAGTTAGATTACAATAGCAGTCAGCTGTTCAGTACGTTTAGGAGGTAGATATGGGGAAGGGCTGAGTTGTTAATCATTTCATTTAAATAGCATCATCTGGTTGTTACAAACCATGCATATGTTTAGATTTACTAGTGCTGAAGGTTTAATTATGATTACAGAGTGATTATAATAAGTACAAGGTACTGCAAGAATAACAAGAAAATGGTATTTTGAAGTAGTATTCTTGAAGCATGACCTCTATGTGAATCTGTATATACTTGAGGATATAGAAGGGGCCATACTAATGATCATGGATTGGGCTATGTGATGATCCCATGGCACTCTTTTCTATAGAAAGCAATTGGGCTTTGTGATGGCCTCATGGCCCACTTTTCTGTTGAAAGCAATTGGGTTTTGTGATGATCCAATGGGCCTCTTTCCAAAAGAAAGCAATGTAAAAATAAGGAAAATCAATCAGATATATGAAAGGAGCCAACATGAAAAGGTGAGGAGTAATTATCTCTTAATATTTTTCATGCAGCAAAACAAATGCTACATTTAAACTCTACATAGAACACTTATTCAAAACAAATGCTCCACTTCAACTGTTAAAAAGAACACCCATTTAAAACAAATCCTTCATTTCAGCTATTTTGTAACAACCTATTCAAACAAATGATCCATTTCAACTGGTCATAGAGACAATTCAAAACAAATGATCAATTTCAACTCGACATAAAAAGAGTCTATTTAAAACCAATGGTCCATTTCAACTGGTCATAGAAAGAGTCTATTAAAAACAAATGGTCCATTTTAACTGGTTATTTGAAAAAGGCTATTCATGATTTCAGTTAAACTGTATCTCTTGTACATTTATTGGAAACTAATGTCTAATTCCAGAAAGATCTCTTTGTCAATTATAAAAATGAAAAAATACACAGCCGTTTAAATGGGTATGAAATCTGCATTTTGCTTGCATTCCTCATGATGTCCTATACGTTATCTTCTCTTCAGTTTTCATTTAATGTCTCTGTAACACATTCAGATTCTGCATTTATTACTTTTCCATCTTGTCAAAATAAAATTGGGCCTTAATAAAATAGCAAATGCATGCAATAAAAAAACAAAACTATTAATTATAAATTGATAAATACAAACAAGTATGCAACTGCAATAAATGTAAAAGTTAGCTGTAGTTGAAAAACTGTTTATCGATACAAATGCCATTGCTTGACATTATCACATAAATGGTGGTTGTGACAATAATAATGTCTTGACCTGTAAAGGGCAAAAACTTGTAATTACAAAGAACACAATTATGGATTAACCTAAGACAGCTCTAACAGTGTAAATTTAGTGGCAGCCTGAAATAATCAATTTTCAAAATCTATTCCAGAAATTAATTGGTATTGAGTTCTTTTTTTATCTCTCATTCTTCTGTGTTTCATATTTTTCAGTTGTGCCCTTTATTTCTTTTAAAATGCATTTATCACTGTGCTTCCATTCAATCTGCATAATATCTGCTCTCCAATTTTGCTTCATTTGTAAACTGTAAAAGATGGTATATTTATAATGCACCATACAATATATCTCAACTACACAGTATATCTCAACTGTGAAAGGTACATTTATAATGTAACATTTGCATACACCATTTTACAAATTTTAATGCTGAATCATCAGACTATCAACACTGCATCTGTCATCTGCCAGTAAACTTATACTCATCTGTCACTACTGCATCTTTCACTTGCCAATACAATTATGATCAGCTGTCACTGATCTGCATCAGTCATTGCTAGTAAAATTATAGATCTGTCACAACTGCATCTGTCATTTCCAGTAAAATTATACTCGTGTCATTTCCACATTGGTCACTGCCAATAAATTATATTCAAGTCACAAGTGCATCCATTATTGCCAGTAAAATTATACTCATCTGTCACAACTGTATGTCATTGCCAGTAAAATTATACTCATCTGTCACTACTGTATCTGTCATTGCCAGTAAAATTACTCATCTGTCACTAATGCATAGGTCATTGCCATTACAGAGGAGATTAAATGATACAGAATGTGCTGTATATGCGACTTACATGAGTTGATGATGGCTGTGAGTGAAGTCTACTTGTATCAGATGATGGACCAGTGTTAGCTGTTCAAAAGAAGAAATAAACTAATATACTGCATTGTTAACAAAATGTTCATACTCTGAGAACAAACAATTAATTCCAACAAACTAATTTTTGCTTTGTTCTCTAAATTTTTGCAACAAAAACTTCAGATCAAAAGTATGTAAAATGTTGGCATCAAGGAAAACAATCATATTTTTACCTTTAAAAAAAAACCCTCTCTTCAAAACATACCAAGGGAGGCAAACATAATACTCATTTTCTTATGGTAAAAATTTGAGTTATGTCACTTTAAATACCTTGATGTCTTTACAGTCCACCAGAAACTAAATAAAAGCATCTCATTTTTAAAAACACAACTATATTCTTAATAATGGACTGTATAGGCACCATGTGAAATTCTATGAAGACTGAAATAACTTTATGCCATATTAATTTTAAAACTTCATAATAAGTATTTAGAACTGACATACCAAAGGAATCAATTATAATTTGAATGGTTTAGAATTAGCTTGATCTTAATTAAGCAACATAAATCACTGTTACTAAATACCCTGAATACAGCTGATTGTCAGACAAAGAATTTAATTTAAAGGTGAACACTCTTTTGAGATTCAAAACAATTAAAAAGAAATAACAAGAAATTAATTTATGCAAGCCCATATTTTATTTTGATGTTTAATCTCTTCCATTGGGACTAGCCAGCTATACAGAAAAAAATGGTTCATGATTCCAAGTTAATATGACAATGGTGGTCGATGAAGGAACCAGTCTATTTTCCTTGTTTTTCAGGAAAAAAGCATCATGTCATTAGAAGGTGGTTGTTTTAGAAAATATGAAAAGTATTTTGTTCAGTTTCTCCTCACACTGCCAAGGTTTAATTTGAATTTTTCTGGTTTATCATTCTGAAATTTGACCATAAATACCACAATGTCACTATTAAAATATGCCCAATGTGAACATTCCTGCCAATGAAAACTTGTGGAAGCAAGTTGTTTACTAAGATTCTTATAATGTATATAAATATTCCTTAAGTGAAACTATGACAATTTTGACCAAGATATTAATCCTCTGGGTTAAAAAGAATATACCCAATGAGTTAATTATATAATTAGTTTATTGTTGATGAAGTGAAAGATAACTGAAAGCTATATGAAATTTACCAGAAGTACAGATAGAAAAAAAGATCAGAAAATACCTCTTCAAATTCACTACCAAACATAGCCAAAAACTTTGATTTCCACCATACTGTATTGTATTTTAGTTGTATTACAACTTAGTAAACCGCTGTCCCTTTATAAATTATCACAAACTTGGAATGACTTTCTGGCAACACCTAATGCTTAATTTCTCAAACATGTGCTCTCTCTCAAAAGGAATTATGCAATACTTTTGGCATGTAATGATCTGATAAAAGAAAAGGTAAACAATACTTAAACAAAACAAATTTTGCTGCACTTTCAAAATCATTTTTCTTGCATTGAAACATTAAAAAACTAGGAAATTACTAAACTTTAAAACATGATACTAATGATGGTGATATTTTAAGTGAACTAGGCAAATGGGAAAACACTGGATGATAGGAAGAAGCAAAACAGAAATGTGTCCATTGAGTAAAGAAGACTCAACTACAGTGTCTGAATTACCTAAATGCAAACTTAACCAAAGTATTTTGGATGAAAAGACTAGGATATCATTATTATTCACAAACCTAAATCTGCAAGCATTGTTCAATTTCTTAAGAATAAAGGACAGTTTTGTGAATGTCATGAGTAACTAATAACATTTCAACAGCTGCAATATATAACTAATTCGTAGAAACTGCTAGAAAACCTAATGAATTCTTTGACACAATCCTATTTTATTTGACATGATCCAATTTAAGAGGTATCCAGAGTATGGTGTTCACATGATATATTGAAATTAACTTGATCCATGAATTTATAATGGAACTAAGATAAATTTATGGGCAATGAAGCAAACTATAAGCATATGAATATAAATATAATGTATTATATCTTACTTTTCAACTGGAAATACTATTCACAATCACTTACTAGATTTTTACATGGACTTGCTGATACACTAATTATCATTTACAAGGGAATACAGGTCAATCGGCAAAGCTCCAATATTGAGAAAATCCTCAAACACTTTTAAAACATATGATATAATTTCCTGCACACATTTTCCTTAAAGACTAAATATATTACGTAACCATTAGAAGGTTAATATAAATATAAAAACATTGTTTTTTAGAATTGATTCCATCAATGGCAACTTGTAAAGTAATATCATATAAACAGAAGCCAGATAAACCAGGACCACACCAAACTGCAAATCGGTGCTTATAAGATAAATCCGACTAAAAACAGTATAAACACTGATCTGTTATCTCATAATGTGCTCACATATCGGGTCTATCTTGTTTGTTCTACTGATTTCTCTTATTTACTCACAGCTCCAATAATTCATAATGTGCTGGCATATCGGGTCTATCTTGTTTGTTCTACTGATTACTCTTATTTACACACAGCTCCAATAATTCATAATATGCTGGCAGAACTAGATCTGTGCAATCAGCAGCCAGACTTGACCTGTAGATATGAAGAAGTCTATACTGTTAATGTTCTGTACCTGATTCACTTTTATTGGGACTATTGGACCTGTAGGAATGAAGAGGTCTATACTATCAATGTTCTGTACCTGATTCACATGTATTGGGAATATCGGACCTGAAGATATGAAGAGGTCGATACTATTAATGTTCTGAACCTGATTCACTTGTATTGTGACTATTGGACCTGTAGATATGTAGAGGTCTATATGATTAATGTTCTGTACCTGATTCACTTGTATTGGGACTATCTTCTCTGGAACTGGTGCTGAGATGCATGCTGCTTCCAGGTAAATCCTGAAAGTAGGTCACAGTTTCATTCTTGCTGTACATTTATTGGAATTATGAACATATTATAATCAAATAACCAACTCCTTGGAAGACAGATTTAGCTTAGACGTTTTAATAATGGTACAAATTAATAATAATAATAATAATAATAATAATAATAATAATAATAATAATAATAAAGAACAAAGAAAGACATTTAACTGATCTTGTTGAGAACAAAACTAGTGTATGGAACATGGTTTTACCAGTGGTGCCAGAAAATGACCTAAATATAAAACTTAAGCAAGGGTTCAGGAGTTGACAGACTTATGGTCAAGAATTCTATAACTGCTAACACTATTATGATGGGAAAAATAAAAATATAAATTTCCATAAAATTTAGATGCTTCAGGACCTTTCACTACAGCACGAACACTAGAGGATACAGATTATAATTTCAATGGTGAACATCTCAAATTTTCAATCATCTTTCAACTCATTTCAAGTCCAATTGTAACCGTGTCTTTTTAAACATGTAATTACACATAATGTACCCATTCATATAATGAGCTTGAAAGAACTGAATTGCCCTCACCTTTTCTTAAAGATGTCTTCTATTTAATGCAGTGTCAGTGTTGTAATATAACCCCCACTGTATCTGACTTGCCATGATTTTAACAAAACACTTTAACACAGACTCTTAATGCTGACTCAATGTGAAAAGTGATACCATATATACTCATATGTTTTACCTAACTGCAAACTGCATAGACTTAGATCTCCTAATGCATTATACACCAGCATATCAGTTGTTGTTTACAGTTATACCTGATTTATATGCAAGTATATATGGTACCTATGTCTGCTATTTCCCTCTGCTGGGAAGAGATTAGAAATGTGTTCAGGGAACATGGAAACCTCACCAAATTGTCTAAACAGTGACCAAAGCAAAAACTAACTTTGGTGTTATGGATGGATGGGCGGATGGGGTAAAAGGGTAGCACTAACTGCCCCTACCACTGTCAACAAATGATAATATGTTAACACAAACCTCCATTGAGCTGGTCTTTATCATGTCTTTTGAAATTTCACCAGTGGATGAAGAAGCAACTGCAGCGGAGTCGGTGATTGAGTAGGGAAGAGAAAGGCGAGCATTCACTGCTAACAAATGGTCTCTTCTCGATACCAGGGTTTTGATATAGTCCTCAAGTCTGCCATTTTCTGACTTGAGCTGGTGAAGGCAGTTTAAAAGAGATGCAACTGCAAAAGGAGCAATTCAAATAACACATAAAAACATTATGAATGTTAAGCATTTTTAAATACATGACACGTAGGTACAAATTCATGGTTCTAATGAGTGTATAAGATATCTAATTAAAACATTTTTAAAAAAAAAAAAAATTTCTTTGAACTTACAGTTTTCAGTTTATATGAGACTGATATTCAGAGAAAATGCATTTTCATCGAATGTTCACAATTAGATGGGCATGGGAAGAAGCAAAACCCCACAGCCTAAATATACCACGTGCCAACAACACTGAACATATAGTATACATAAGCAAATTTTGCACGTGGACTTAACACCACTGTCCTTCTGTTGTTGACAGTTTCTTGTTTGGGTTTCACTGCATAATAAATAATAGCTGAAGTAATCTTGCTGATGACAGCTAAAAACAACAGTATGAATATTAGTAATATCCATTACTGCAGTAATTCAAAAGTTAAAATAGTTCAAGGACAATGTTTTTTATTTCCTTTATTTATCTCTATCATCCTCAATACTGTCACCACTTTTAATGAATTCCATGAAAAATCTCTCTCTCTCTTCTCTCTCTCTTACACACACACACACACACACACACACACATACAAACTATTTACAGAACCCTTTCTACCTAAAAAGAAGACAGGGTATAAAGGCCAGAGCGTGCATGTCAAGCCCACGATGACAGGATTTCTGTAAAATGTGTGATGTTCCCCATGGTCAAAAGTGTGAGTGAACATGTCAAAGAATGAATTGTCTAAGCTTCATATGTAGTATGATTAAAATCCATCATGGGGTTTGGGAAATAGAAGCAAATGAGAAGACAAAAATTTAAACAAAACTTGAACGCAAACTATTTAGGACTGTGATCTTTAAAATGAGGTCAAAATGATGAGTGTATTCCAATATGAATCATCTTACCTTGATAATAATTCATCTACGCATAGAAAAAAATCATCAACATAAATGTAAACAAATAATTAAAAAAAGCCAAAACCTAAGTGCAAATTTTCTTTATCTGTGACCTAAACTCCAAGGTCATAGGGAAAAACAAGGTGACAACAGAATGAATTGTCTTGCTTTCAAAATGATTCCTGAAAAGTATGATGAGCATGAATAAAGATATTTAGGAATATAAGCAAATGAAAGAACATATAACCAAAACAATAATGCAAATTGTCTTGGCCTGTGACTTTCATCCAAGGTCAATGGGTCAATCCCACTGTAAAGAATGAATTGTCTTACCTTCATAATGATTCATTCCATGTATAAAGAAAACCCGTCATGGTATTGAGGAAAAATAAGCAAATTAAGAAATTTTAACCAAAATTTTCCTGCAAATTTTCTGCAACTGTTATCGACAAAAAATAAAATATAAGCCAATAAAAAAAATTAAACCAATAACTTATTGCGCATTTTCTCTCTGACCCTGACACCAGGTAAAGGTGTGAGTGAGAACGACATAAAATGGACAAGATACATATTGAACTAAGAAAAGTATGATTAGAATCTAATGAGAAGTTTTGGAAATATATGCAAACAAGAAGCCCATGACATGATTTTGCTTACCTGGGTAATTTACATGTGTCAGCTTGTGAATGCAAATTTACACACATACTGAAACTGAACAAGTGAAAGAAAAGCCTTCAGTACATAGCATTGCTGCTACTTTGATGTCAATGTTATGTCATTTATCTTTTTTTCCTAGACTATAAAGACAGGGTCACTTTTTTTTTTTATACACAAGAAAGACATTTATACAATCAACACATGTTCCATGAATCTATCCATGCACCTGGGAAACTAGGCATTCGTTTGTAACTTGGAAACTGTTCACAGACCACCATTTAAGTGTATACATTTACTTGACATTAAAAGGGGAGTTCAACTGTGCTGTCACCATGGATTCGTGGATCCATCCTTACACCCCATCGGACCTTGACCCTAAGGTCATAACTTGGAAACCATTGGAATGAAGGAAATAAAGAAAGACATGTAAAACAGATAAATAGTAGAATCAATAACACTATTTAATTTAATTAAACAGGGTCAAGAGATTGTAAACAAGAAATACAATTTTCAGAAGATGATAAAGCACACAGGAATAAATTTATTTGCAAATAAGTTTTTTTTCTTCATTAGTCAATACTTATGATCAATATAAAATGGAGAAAAAACAAGTGACTGATGTAGTCCTTTTTTATACAGTGATGCTGTATTTCTCTGGATGTATGCTCATGCCACAGTCCAAACATCAAATAAACATTAAAGGTGTACATACTCATTGGAGTGTAAAATATGTTATAGTGACCTAATTATAATATGATGTATGATTCATGCACATATAAGTTGCCACTAAGTATAATAAGTATCTGACAAACTTACCTGAACATGGACAGTATACATGATCACTGAAGCATAAAAAGCAGCTCACAGCGACCCACTGTTGACATGGTTGGGTAGTACATCTCATGATGTATGTACAGAAAAAACTTCATCATCATACTGGTGTTCAAATAACTGACCCAAACATACAACACGTATATTGCTAATGCCAATGCTACCGCTGCTACTGACAACACCGGGAGTATAGCATGAGCTCTTTTTGTACTGGCAAGCTAAAAACGAATAAGAGGAACTCACTATCAAAGTGTTGTCCTTGTTCCATGAGGAACTGTGAGCTATGTTCCCACTGCCTCTCAAGAAGCTGTTCCATTGAAGCTGGAAAATCACTGAAATCAAAAACTCAAGACTTTGAACAGTTCACAGTGACTCCCTTCATGAGATGCAAATCATGGAGTAAATTGAGAAGGAAAAGGGTTACTAAAATACAGTGGTCCACCACCCCATTTCTTTATAAGGCCACCTGGTTAACACTTTAAAGATGGCCTTATACAAAAGGTGCTTTCACTTGTGGGTGACAAAATTATAAAATTATACTATCCTGGTGTCAGGAAAGGTGGTCTCTGATCACAAAAGGCCTTTCTTGAGAAGCATCTAAAGTGGGAGACCACTGTTTTACGAGGTACAGATAGTGCAGTGGTAATACACTCATCTTTGATTCAATATCCTTCTTCAACATTTGCCAAATAATATGGTCGCCTGTCCAAGGATGCTAGTTTTCTGTAACTTTTCTCAATTTATAAAGTAAATGTTACCTACATCAGAGACTTAAATGAAATATGCGGGTATATTTTTCTGGAACATGTTGTGAATTGAACTAAAATAAATAAAATTTGGAAAAAGAAAAAAAAAAACTAACAGAAGTATATACTTGCACATTAACTGGACTGCTGACTATGGATGCCACAAACATTTGTTGGTGTATCAACCTTACCCAATGAACTGTATGTTAATAACCTTTTTGATTAGCCAATCAAATATTTTCAACAAATTTCAATCCATGTATTGACATTATCTTGTGGAAGAAATTAAATGCTTATTTTAAGAAAACTACCTAAAAGCAGTGAATGAAAGACATTTTGACTGGTCTGAAAATACATATATTAATAGCAATGAAGTGTCATAATAGAATCAATCAGATATAAACTCAAATGCAAATGTTTCACATCTTTACAGCATAGACAGAGATTCAAGATCTGATTTAGTACAACTGCTCATATCAAACAGGTTTTGGCCAGTTTTCAAGCAAGTTCTAAAGGTCAATTTAAATTTTAGGTCTACCCAGTTTCATGGAAGTTCTTAAGGTAAATTTAAATTCTAGGACTGCCCAGTATCATGAAAATTTTCAAGGTCAATTTAAATTTTAGGTCTATCCAGTTTCATGCAAGTTCTTAAGGTCAATTTAAATTCTAGGACTGCCCATTATCATGAAAATTCTCAAGGTCAATTTAAATTTTAGGTCTGCACATTAACAAACAGGTTTGGCCCATTATCAAGCAAG